>CM055816.1:92086265-92224199 GCA_029582265.1 Zoroaster sp. YZ-2022 | reverse complement strand
GTCTCGGGAGTTCGACCACAATATTATTTACATGATTTATTCTTCATTAATGCATGTACATTCTAACAAGTGAGTTTTGTGACACGGTTTGCGGGTCTCGGTCGTCCATTGTATATCAATCTGAGCAGGGCGGCGTAAGGGTCCGCTCTTTGACGCTCGTATGTATGGAATCGATGTTACAAAATAGACATAATCACTCAATGTTAAAGTCTTACCGATGTTGATGTGACTTTGTCTGGTTTGTGTGATTCTACATATATCTTCTCGTTGTATTCCTCAGAATCTTAAAGATAAAGACAATCCAAAGTAAATTTATATCGTGATTAGCAATAACATTTACACTGATTAGAAAAATTACGCAAAATAATAAGATATATTAGAGTTAAAGTCAAATTCGGTAATCTTTACACAACAAAGATCCACAAAAGTGTTCATTTTACCGAATATTGTACGGTAAGTGGTATTGAAATTAATCATTATTTAACCAATTATCCATTTCTGTACTTGCCCAAGATATATCTGATCACAATCATCTCACACTACACCATTTTATCAGTATCATTACTGGTGGATGTGTAGATCATTTCAGAATCCCTCTTGCACTGGGAGCGGGATACATTTTTGAATAAATGTTTTCATAGACCTTACAAGAGCACACCATTACAAAAATGATTATTGTACATGTTGATGGGTTTTGCACTATCATGACTATATAGATTTTTCCATTATGAGCTAAGAAGTAACTTATACCTACCTAAATTAGAGTTAAACCCGGAGTCCACTGTCGAAGTTATTGACGGGGCAACAAATGAACTGGAATGCCGTTCGGCATAGTGGCACTTTTCCTTTAGGGTAAATAATAACTGCATATAAACCAGAGATCAAACACTGAACTATTAGTTTTCCTCGATATATATTACTTTCGGAATAAAATATTTTGAGCATTATGCGGATGTTCACGCAAGTAGCCTTGTCCCCAATACACTGAACAAATAATGCTTTGTTTCTTTGCACCAGAACATATTTCATTTTGATATTTTGACATCGAATTTAGTTGGACATTTATAGATAGAGAGTCAAGATATATGTCAACAGTGAACAGTTTTAGTTGTGGTCCAGTATTTGTTTCCTCTCATAATAAGCTCGGTTGTCATGGAAACTACCCCTAGAGGGCGATATACTTGCACGTATATTATGCATATTTTAATTATTGGGATTTTCAGAAGAAAAAGAAAACATCTCATTATACGTCATTTAGTTTTTATAAATGCCACCAAGAACCAAATTATAATGCATATATTATGTGCACATGAATTGACAAGGATTTGTCAATTGTAATGTAAGGAAAAACGAAAGATAAATTTGAAAACAAAAATTGTTAAGGTGTCTTTGGAGCTCAGTGTTCAAGCCCCCAATCATGTCAAATTCAGCTATAAACCCTTAGCTGGAGCTCATTGTTTAAGCCCTCGTCATGTCAAATTCAACCGGAAATCCTTAGCATTTGGGGTAGGAGGGGATTAAAGAAACATCTATTACTACGGCATGCTTTGACTTACATTTATTAAACTTGGCACATCAAATTTTAATAAACACAATCAATGTATTAATATTATTGTTTGTATCCTATTGTATCAAAGCTACTTATTTTAATATATTATGACACATTTCTTGAGGGTGCCAAGTTTACCCCCATACGTAACATCACCCTGTTGTTAATAACCATTATTAATTTAATTTTTTCTAAATGTTTATATCTGTAACTTATTACTTGTGGATGTTATGGAAATAAATAATATAAAAACAAATATGACATTGCCAGAACATCATTTAAGGTTATTCAGAACTTCAAATTCAAACTTTTACAAAATCCACTAATATATTCATCCTAGAATTATTTTGGGAAATGTTGTATTCAAAAATATATAGTTGTTATTCTTTGTGAAAATGAGCTAATGGAGTTGTTGAAATGAACTTTCACTGTAAGGAGTGTAATTTATCGAAGGTAAATTTGTCCAAAATAGTATCAAGGTATCAAAGCAGTGTTTCTTAACACATTTCTTAAGTCTCGTACAAGCCATGATTTTCTACCGGGTTTAACCCCATACATGACACTGTTGTATTATTATCCTTGTGAACCTTGATGTTTTGGAAATAAATAATGAAATACAAATACTATAATTTAATGTTATTCGCCTTTATATAATAGCTATTAAATAAATTCCATTCTTTGGTAGATTTCAACATGTGGCTTTGTGTCCCACTCCTTTGTCAGGTTTGCAGTGTTCACCTATCGGCCTCGTGCCTAAGCATGAACCGGCCGTTCGTTTTTCGTCTCATTCACCACTTGTCATATCCGGCCGGTGATTCCATTAATGATTTTATTGATAGGGATAAGTGTGTGGTACATTATGCATCGTTTGACAATGCCGTTGACCTGGTTTTGCGGGCGGGTGCGGGCGCTTGGTTAGCTAAATCTGACATCAAATCGGCGTTTAGGCTGCTTCCTGTGCACCCTTTGGATTATGAACTGTTAGGTTTTAAGTTTGATGATATGTACTTTTTTGACAAATGTTTGCCTATGGGTTGTGCGATTTCATGTTCATTGTTTGATTTGTTTAGTACATTTCTAGAATTTAGGGTGAAAGAGGTTATCCATGATTCTCAGTCAGTTACTCATTATCTTGATGATTTTTTGTTTATTGAAGCATCTTCTGCGTCATGCAAATGTGCCTTATCAGCTTTTACCAGTATATGTGGTGAGTTGGGGGTGCCAATTGCCACAGAGAAGACTGTAGGTCCGGTTCAGGTGATTACCTATTTAGGGTTGGAAATCGACACTCTTGCCCAACAGGTTCGAGTGCCTGTAAACAAAGTGCAGGTGCTTCGTGATAAAATTCATACTGTGTTAGGAATGCACAAAATTTCTTTGGTGGTGATTCAATCGCTTGTTGGCTCCTTGAATTTTGTTTGCAAGGCTATTTTGCCAGGTAGGGCATTTTTGCGGCGCCTCATTGCACTTTCACAGGGGTTGGCCAAACCCCACCACAGGGTACGCATTTCTACGGGTGCAAGGTTAGATTTGCTTATGTGGCTAGAGTTTTTGGCACATTTTAATGGTGTTTCTCATTTCTTGATTGGTGAGTGGGACAGTCCAGTGGAGTTGTTTACGGATGCGGCGGCATCGGTTGGGTATGGTGCATTTTTTCAAGGCAATTGGGTGCAGGGTCGCTGGCCAGCAGGCATACTTGAGGATCCTCCTTCAATTGCATTTCTTGAATTTTTCCATTGCTTGTATTGTGCTGGGCGCCGTTGCTGTCGAACCGTCGGGTCAAGTTTCGGTCTGATAACTCTGCGGTGGTTCACATCATTAATAGCCAAACTTCCCAGTGTGATAGGATTATGCATCTTGTCCGGTTGTTTGTGTTAGAATGTCTGCGCTTTAATATTGTCTTCAAAGCAGTGCATATTCCAGGGGTAGCTAATGATTTGGCGGATTCTTTGTCACGTTTTCAGATGGGTCGCTTTTGGGCCGCAGCACCGGACGCGGAGCCGGCAATGACGCCACTGCCGTCATTTGGTAGCAGGTGAGGTTTGTAGGTTGCTATCGGTAGCCTTTGCTAAGAATTCGTTTAGAACTTATTCCACTGGATGGAATGCTTTTTGTCAATTCACCAGGGTGAGAATTGAGGTTCCAACATTGCCAGTACATTCCACTGTTATTCACGAATTTATTGCTTGGCTTTCCCTGCGGGGTTTGGCACCATCCACTATTGCCACGTATGTTGCCGGTGTGGGGTTTTATCACAAGTTGCATGGCCATCCAGATCCCACCAATGATTTTGTGGTTTCTAAGTTGTTAGAAGGTTGTCGCCGGGATCGTAGGAATTTTGATCAGCGGACACCTATAACAGTGCCCATTCTTATTCGTATTTTAGGAGCCTTACCACATATTTGTGCATCCCGTTTTGAGGAGTTGATATTTTGCCTCGGGTTTTTTATTTTGGCGCCCGATCCCAGAAGGCCATGGAACAGCAGCGCAAGGTCATCAACAGGTGGGCTCGGGCTTGTAGTCGTAGGATTGGGTGTCAGGTTTTGAGCCATCCACAGTTTGCTTGGACAGATTTGTCCCTTTATCGGTTTGATGGCATACATCTGTCAGAAGCTGGCAATGCCGTCTTTTGTAGTGACATGGCTGCTTGTATTAATGGTCTGTCAAGGTAATTTTCCTTGTGCTTGTCCTTTTTCTTGGGGCGCGCTCTTGCGCGTTTGGCATTTTTTGTTGCAGAAAAATGACAGTCAATGTTACAATTTAACGCTTTAAACATGTAGCTCTAGTTTCAATTGTAGCAGGTTTAGTTTTATCAGGTAGTTTAACTTTAAGAGCCATTGGTCGGGACATTTATATAGTGCCCTTCGGTTTCGGAGGGGCTAGGTTACCTATCCCCACGTACATTCCGACTTGGGGAAATTCAAAGGTTTTATTAGGTAAATGATATTCTACACTTTTAGTTTCGTTGGGGTGCGAAACTTTTTAACACTGTGCCTCTCGGTTTCGGGAGGGCAAGCTTACCTGTATCTGTCCCCTCGTATTTTCCAACTTGGGGAAAATTACAATGTTTAATTAGGTAAAGGGTACTCTACACTTTTAGTATTGTTAGGGTTGTAAACCTTTTAACAATAGTGCCTCTCGGTTTCGGGGGCTAGCTTCATGTACATGTCCCCTTGTACTTTCCGACTTGGGGAAAGTCCAATATTTTATAGGTCTTAATATAATCTACTGATGTTTGTATATTTACATACTTTTACATTAGTAATACTAAGGCAAGGTGCGTATATGTATATTGTGGAGGTCATGTAAATGACCCGTATCTGGGTCGGGCGATCCAGCATGTTCATGTAAGTGTTGTTTTGTGAATTTTATGGGCGAGGTAGTCCATCGGGCGAGGTAGCCCGTTATATGTTGGTAAGGGCGAGGTAGTCCTTGGTGTGGCCACTATTATTTTGTTTATGGGCGAGGTAGTCCATAATTTATGTTAAATGGGCGAGGTAGTCCATAATTTATGTAAGTGAGCGAGGTAGTCCATGATGTGATGTTTTGTTTGTCTGTTTAGCCGGTTTGCCCTGCGTTCGGTATCCGGCTCCTTGCCAGGGTAATTCTTTGATTGCATTTGTTAAGGTTGTGTTGTGAAAAAATAAATGCAGTTTTTAGCTGTGGCGGAAATGTAAAAAATTTGGTTGGTCCCCAATTTTATTGTCTGAGTATAAATATAAAATAGACAGAATCTTCCAATTTCTTCCAAAGTCTTACCCATGATGTTGTGTCTTTGTCTCGTTTCCATGATTCCACGTCCTCAAAACCTTTATCATAAACACAAACCACAAAGTAAAGTTATGTTTTCAAAACATTTTTTCTATACTTGGACTGTAATAATGTGTAAGAATCCATGATTCTAATTTTGTTGAAAGTTGAAAGAGAAAGCACTTGGTACTCATCATCTAACTAAGGGCTTAACATGTCAAATTTTATACTGTGCTGGGTTCTCTCTGCCATCTCTTAGGAAACGTTGGAAGCAGGTTCTACACAATAATTCTATCAGCCTTATCCATGTATTAACCAAACATTGTGAATCCTCTCAACACGTTCAACAGGGATAAAGCTCGTCTTGATGCAGATCACATATCCAGTTGCCCAATTACTCAATATGACCAGTTCATTGTCTATACCAGAAGAAATAATACGATTGGTAACCTCTTACACAAACGTCACTGAAAAAAGACGGTTTAAGACAACTTGATAAACCCGAGACGGAACCTGCAGTTTCCAACTCCACTGTCATTAACCTATACTCCTCTACTTTGTCCAATTGGCAGATGATAAACTCGTCTCCAAGGATCTGAACTTCTGCCCCATCCCTACAGAAGTTAACCAGGTTTAAGTCAGTTAAAACCTCACGGGGTACGACCGTAGACTGACCCCGACAGACCTGAGCCTTTCTGCTGCAAGAGTACTTGGGTACTAACAAGAATCGTGCCCCATCCCTTGAAACCTACATCCAGGTCGTTAGTTTCAAAATTAAATCAATTGGTCGTTCTCTCCACATGACTTATGACAACCTCCCCAGAGAGCAATGTGAGGCACTCAAGTCTTTGTGTTCACACTTTACATTCAAGGGCATCGTCATCAAACCAGCGGATAGGGGTGGTGGGGTAGTAGACATGGACCGTCGACAGTACATGGATGAAGCCATGCACCAATTCAATAACCTATATGTACGTCATGAAAATTGGCTGAAGATTACAGAAAATACGGAGGGGACACAATGAGCCCTCGGCTGTCGGGCTGTCTGTATAGCATCCTGCCTAAAATAAATGTGATTAACAAGCAGCTTATAATAAACACCACATTACATAACGAACATTACCTTTTGCAATGTCTTCTTCAGTTGTCCCAGGGGTATGTGGATCTATGCACTGGTGTGATGGGGAAAGGGGAAAATAAAATTATATCATTTTATTATTTAACACATAATAGAAAAGGAAAATTAAAAGTGCAAAACACAGTCAAATATCCTTAAAGGTGTATCGCTATTAATGTTGTCGCTATAAAACGGCATCTTTCGTTATTTTAAAATATATTTTTTATTGCAGCATTGTCTATTACTTGAGGAAGTGAATACAAATAGACCTACTGTAAAATTAAATAATTTATTTAATAATTGAAATGAAATTAAGTCAAAGTTTAAAATTAAACCAAGTTTATCCGAATGAATTGAGATTGAATTATTCACTGGAAAGTATCGCCACAGTTGGGAGTGGTGATGTAAAACAATTATGAGATTGGAAACTAGACAACTGCAGCCGCTTAATTCTTAAAACAAAATGCATTTCAAATGGCGCTATACAATGTTTTACGCTTATCAATAATATGTTAATATCATGTTAACTTTATATTTAACTATGATCTTGAGTGAATTTTCACGATGTTATAAAATGTTATGACAATATAACATATAATATACCAGAAGCCACCAGAAAGGGCACTTTACCCCTGTCGAAATGTTGGGTCAAACCATCATTTGTAAATTTGCTGTGATCATACATTTGATTTACATAAAATAACTGTCAATGTGTTGGCAAAACGAAAACAATACTAAATGAATAATTAATTTTTAATAATTAATTTATTAATTTATTTAAGATTTCAATTTTCCATGAATTATCAGGATGGTCGAATCAATATAATAATTTAATAGTTATGTCTGAATTAGTTTACAGGCACTTATCAATGAATTGTCAAATTATCAGGAATTAACATAATCATCCATTTTTCCACAATATGCCAACATATATTAATTAAAAAGCATTACCGACGATGGTGTGTCTGAGATGTGAGCATCAGTCATCTTCACCTTCTCTTCCTTTGTACCTAAACAAACAAATCAATGCAAGGCTTATCAATACCAAGACAACTCGTATTATTGCACAAACCTTTCTTACTTAGACACAGCGTTATTTGGATTATTATAATTATTCCAATTATTGTATTGTCACTGGTGTATAAGAATGCTATAACATTTTCATTTTGGGAAAATCAATACATTTTACGATACATTTAAGCACTGGATCAGAAATGTTGACTTATATCATAATGCTGAAACAGACTAAATTTAAAAAAGTGACCAAAACCCTTTTACCGAATCCTCCAATGTCAGCAAATAACTACGTTATTACACAGTGCAAACAAAAATGACACCAGAATTTCACTGGCACCTATACTTTATGGAAAAACTTACGTAACTCCCCTTCTTGTACTGAACACTTCATGTAGCTAGATTGACTCTGGAAATTAAAAAATAAAATAAAATAAATAAATAAAAAATGTCTATGAACACATTAAGTTTTATGTGCACTGTATTGCGGACAAGGTGGCTATAATCCAGAAAACACTTAAAACAAATGAATAGGAAACGAATAAACAACAGATAGCATTTTCATGCAATGACAGTAATATTTTAAATATTTTTCAAAAAACAAACAAAAAACAAACGGAATGGCGTACTTCCATTACCCTGAGACTCGAACAACGTATACCAATGCATGAGGAATTTTGTTAAAAGAAAAATAATACCGCGATCGCCCGAATCGGTCCAGAATTTTATGTTCGAGAGTCTTTTTTGTGAAACAAAGTCAGTGGTCATTTTGTTAACGAAGTCGTACTGCCTGAATGCGAGCGTGTTATGGTTGGCTGTATGCAAATTTGTGCAGAAAAAACATTTAGAAGTCAATATTTTAAACTTGGAACAGCCACATGATGCCATGAACAACTATCTGTGCATGTTTATTTTTCACCAAAAAACAAGCTATTTTATATGAAAAATCTGTGAAAATGTACCATAATTTTGGTCATAGTTCGTGTCATGTTTTCCTCACACAGTCCGGCAGCCAAAGGCGTATTTTAATATAAACCTTGTTTTGTTGGATATTATAAAATGTTTCCACAGATTCCTGTTCAGTAAATCTTGTAGATTCAGAAACAGCCTGATGAAACCTTCTTTTGGCATTTTGAGATATAAGCGAAATTTACCTCGATCTTTTTTGCCCAGAATTATTCAAAATTATTAATTAATAACTATCACAGAGGTCAATATTGTTGGACAAAATATAATTATATATCAGTCTACTGTACGTCAGGTGCCATCGTCTTATTCAAAACCTTAGATTTGTCTGTGGTTGGGGCATTGTATTTTTCGTGGTTCCAATTGGTTTCTGTTGTTGTAACTGAATCTTCATGGCAACAGACGAATGCTTGTTTACAAGGAAGTATAATTGTCAGTATATTTTCTAGTAATTGGTTGGAAGCTGGCCCTTATAGAATACTCACAATTATTAGTTGTAGTAAACAGTATGGTGATCATTTACACAACCAACTTATTTCTTCTGGTATGTTTTACCCGTGATGAAAGCATGAAGTCCATGGTGCCTACTACTGTGCCTGACAACATTGCATTTGCACCAACCGATGTGCTGAGATTGTTTTACCGGCTTACATTTATTTTAAATACAAGACCCCCTAGCCACGCCTACATAAGTACCCTACCCTATCTTGCACCTACTATATGAAATGCTTTTATGTTTAATATCACTCGGTACTTTCAATTTGAACACCAGTGTGTACTTTGTCATGACATTAGTGGATTTAAGCTTATATTATCTGTGCATACCCATATGTATTGATAACAAACATAAAACGTCGATATTTCAAATTGACCAACAATAACAAGGTGTCATCACTCATATGCTTCATCAGTATGACCTCCTGGCTAGGAATCTGCAACAAAAAACACATCATATACCCAACAAAACAAAGTTCCTCCCTCAGGCTGCCGGACTAACACAAAATGTTTAAAACAAATTAGTTTCACTCATAATTACTTCTGAAAGAGTCTGGATACATACTGCCAATCAAAATTATTCAAAGTCACAATTGGCTGTATGTCACATGGTCTACATGTTTATGCAGTACCCTTTCGCTGCTATGAAAAAAACTCACGCATGCGCATATTGCAAAATACGGTGGGAAACGGCCGTGGAAAGACTTCTTCTGATAGATATGTGATCAAAAAGCGATTATAGTTTTCACCTATACAAAATAAGTTAGGATGTTTATTTTTAATTTTTTTTTCAGAAGTAAAGATGTATCTCCCGTGTTTGGGCCGATTTGACGGTTAAAAATAGATTGAAATGTTGAATTGTTGTCAATAAGGAAGGTTTAGCTTTTATTGGAAACTTTTGTTTTTATCATCAACTTGCACGTGACCATACAATTTATTATATGTAACGGGCCGAGGGCGTGGGCAGAATCAAGCGTGTTCTTCCATTTAACAAAACAATAATATCTTTCAAAGTTCGTTCGCTTTATCAATTATATTTTGTGTGTCATCTTAGCCAAACACGGGCGATATATCTTTAAACTAAAATAGTTTCGGGTTCTCTTTATTACATTTTAGGGTATAAAAATGAATATATATATATATATATGTTTAAATGTATTGCTTACAAATTCAGGGTTAATGGCTATCTTAATCTTGGAGTCGTCTTCAGTTGAGTCTGGGAGTGTTTTGATGACGATATTGCAGAATGGTGTATCACTACTACTCTTGTCAGCCAATGGATCATCTGCTGAGTCAGTATGCCTCTCAAACGTCAACCGACAAGTAATGAAGTTTTCAATTCCACCGAGACTCCATGTAGATAAATACTGCATTTGAAAACAATATGCGTTGTCATTTATACACATTTGATTTGTTGTTGTTAATCTGTAATACTTTTGTTTGTATAAACAAACAAATAAACGAACAAACAAACAAACAAATAAATAAATATATGCGTCAGAGGGCGCAAGACGTGTTCTCTCTTCGCTCCCGAAAAAATCTCAGATTCTTTTCTTAAGCGTATCAGGTAAAATTCTTCAGTAAGATCAAGTTTTATTCTTGTTCTGAGATCATTTTGAGAACAATTTCTTTGAAGATTGGCCAGCAAAATCCACATATTGGGGTTTTTCAATCCTCCAAGATTGGCTTCCTTGGTCAGGGAAACGCCATCTTGAATCCACCCCATTATGTATGCTCGGCCAGCAGGAACCAGGGGGCTGAATAGACCCAACACAATTAGATTTAACACACGCCATCTTAAGAATACGAACTGGACACCTTAGCAACAATTAAACGCATCGCCGAATTAGACAATAAGTGGTACAATGTAACTCTCGACAATGAAGACCACTATGTTCAGATTGCGGTCAATGGGGTGTTAATGCAGCGGACTGTCATCCAGTGTGAAAGGGCAAACGTGCAAAATTCACCAGTGGTTTATGTCAAGGTGCCTTATGAGATGTCTGATCAATTAATACTAGCCAATGTCCTCTCAGAGTATGGAACTATTGCCAACATTAGACGCCAGCATCATGAATTCGATGAAAACATTGAAACGGGAGTTACAAGTTAAGAATTTAAAGAAGCCAATACCAAGCTTAGTTAGAGCTGCAGGCTTTACAATGCCTGTACGCTATCGCGGCCAACCAAGGACTTGCAAGATCTGTCAACAAACCGATCATCTAGCCAGAGACTGTCCTGCAAGGGGAGATGTTTTGTATGTGTCAGCTACGAACACCGTGCTGCATGGCATGACTACCAACCACGAAGAGGAAGAAAATAAGAGTGAGGTTGCAAGCAGTAATGGCGAGGAGGATATAGACGACACAAGTGAAGCAGGCAGATAGATACGCAACAGATGACGAGGCAACAACTAGCGCTGTAGAGGAGGAAGAATCCCAATCAATATTGCAGGAAAATACAAAGAGCAAAAAGGGTAGATAGAGAGAATGACAGCATAAGAGGATCTGGACAAAGGGATGGAGAACACAACACGAAATGAGCAGAATCCAAAGGAGAAGATGACTACCAGTCTAAAGCAGGACACGTCAAGCAAAATAAATCATTTAAAGAAGCAGTTCAGGGCAACAGCAGCGAGGCAAGCTTACCAAAAAGACAACGGAATGACCACCACAAAACCCCAGCCACTTGGGTTTTGGGACGAGGCAATGAACTGCCATTCTAGAAAGGTATATCCAAGAAAGAGGAAATCAACCGAGGAAGAAGACAAGGAGAATGAGCCAAAGCAAGTAAGAGAAGAAAGGGAAGGCACATGGACGTGAAAACAACACAAACAGCTGAGGGAGACAACCGACCTTCAAACCAGTCTTTAATTAAATGGACACAGACAAGAGGAAACACAAGACAAAGATGATACCATGGATACACAAGAAATACAGTATGAAATTCAATACAAGGGCGAAACTCAAGACACGGAAGGTGAATTCATGCCCTACACAAGACATGGTGTCCAACGAATGCGGAAAAAGTGACGATCTGGGACAGGGGCGGCACAACAAACGAGCCAGTCGAGTCAAGACTCAACTCCTAAAAGTCCAAAAAATAGTAACAGAGGGCGTGGAAGGAGTAGAAATAATTAATGTCATT
This sequence comes from Zoroaster sp. YZ-2022, assembly GCA_029582265.1. NCBI lineage: Eukaryota > Metazoa > Echinodermata > Asteroidea > Forcipulatida > Zoroasteridae > Zoroaster > Zoroaster sp. YZ-2022. Next base: position 92,212,161 of record CM055816.1, on the reverse strand, counting down.
TGCCCCTAAAGGTAACTCTCTCTAAATTTCTGTAATGAAAGATTTATTCATCATCCTTTTCATCATGTCGTCATTATCTGTAGCTACAATTCAATGGATTGTGAAACGACCTCAAACGTAAACAATTAGTTTAATTTTGCTTCAGGAAACACATATTGAAGAAAGTGACGAATCAGTTTGGAGCAAACAGTAGCGGGGAAGGTGGTTTTTAATCATGGCAATCGTCAGTCCAGGGGGTAGCTATTCTTACTTCTGACAAATCCGGTTTCGATATCGATAGTATTGATAGGAATGATAAAGGGTAAAATGTCAAATCGAATGGAACAATTCCACTATTTCCTTTGCCTCGGTTTATGCTCCAAACGAATCGTACGACAGGGGCTATTTTTTTCGATGGCCTGAGTGATCACATTACTGTGAATGATAATTGCATTATTGGTGGAGATTTTAATTACAATATTGATAATGTTGACATTAACGATGCTAGTAAAATTATTCTTAAGAATGTTTTAATTGAAACAGACCTCTGTGATGTCTGGTGCACGATTTGTCCTGAATAAGCATGTTATACACATTATCACAAAGCTAACGAGCAGAATAGATTATCTGTTTATGTCTACGAATCTTCTTAGTAACGTTTTAGACGGTTCAGTTAATCCGCATGGCTTTTCTGATCACTCTATTGTTTCTATGAAATTACATGATCGTAATAATTTACACGGTCAAGGCAGGTGGATTTGTAACAATAATCTTCTAACTTTTTGGACATTTTGGATTACTCAAAAAAAATAAGTACGACTTGTTTGATTGGTGGGAAAGTGGTAAATTTAGAATTAAAGAAATAATTCAAGATTATGGTCAAGAAAAAGCACATCATCAAAAACAAAAACAAATTGATTTACAGAGAAGATACATATTCTCTTATAGATAATCCTAACTCAAATGCTGATATCATTAAATATAGAGATTAAGCTAAAAAGTATGAGATGGATGAATGGTCCAAAGCTAAAGTTAGAATTCGGAATACTATTAAAGATGAAGGTGAAAAAGCTTCTAAATTCTTCATGAATCTGGAAAAACATCAAATTCAAAATAGTAAAATTGATAAGTTGATTAATTCTGAAGGAAAATATGTTGATCAACCTTATACTATGTTAGACTGTGCCAATAACTTTTATTCTGATCTGTATAAAGCGGAAGTCATTTCTATTGAGCATTTAAATGACATTAAATCAAAAATTTAGAAAAAAACATATTCCGGATAACATTTATTGTGATCTAGAAAGAAATATTACGACTTACGAAGTCAAAGTAGCTCCTTTCCAAATGAAGAAAAACAAGTCTCCGGGCCTGGATGGGCATACGGTGCAATTTTATCAGACTTATTAGAACACTATATCGGTTCTGATATCTTAGAAGTTTATAATCATCGTTTCAAAAATGACCGTTTGTGTAACACTAGGTGTGAATTGAAAAACTGGCGCCTTATCAGTTTATTCACTGTAGACTATAATATTTCATCCAAAGTCATTACGAATAGATTAAAACTTGTTATGCCTCTCCTTATGAAAAGAACAAACTTGCGGGGTTGTCAAAAGAAAAATTCAAGATAATCTTATGGTCTGGCGTAATGCTATCGATTATGTTAATTTAGACAATTTGGAGGCTGCTCTCATTAGTATAGATCAAGAGAAGGCTTTTTATAGAATTAGTTGGAATTACATGTTTACTGTTATGACGAAAATGGGGATTCATCCGTCTTTGATTAAGTACAATGTAGGTTAAACTGTTGTATAGTAATCCTAATTGTAATATCATTATTAATAATTTTATTGGCTCTCCGGTTAAAGTCTTTAGGAGGGTCAGAAAAGGGTGTCCTTTGTCCCCACTTCTTTACTCTATATGTGCTGAAGGGCTTGCGAGTTTGGTTAGAACAAATTGTAACTTAAACGGCATTATTACGCCTGAAGGTAAAAACAGTATTCGGTTAATACAACATGATGACGACACTACATTCTTTGTCAGTGACAACAATTAATTTGATGCTATTCACAACATTCTTAATACCTATTGTAAAGGTAGTGGGTCTAAACTCAATGTAGAAAAGTCTAAAGGTTTGTGGTCCAGGAAATGGAATAATATAACTGATAAACCGTGTAACTTTCAGCGGTGTAATAAGCTCAAAATCTTAGGGATTATTGTTGGGAACAATGTCACACCAATTGATAATTGGGAACCAACAAATTATATCTGTTGTACTTTAGATAAATGGTCTAAACGCAATTTAAACAATAATGGAAAGGTTGTTATTGTAAATAACTTAGTTGGATCATGTATTAATTGCCTGGGAAGTGTCATAGCTTGTCCGGTAGAGGTTATTAAGAAGATGAATAATATGATTTGGAAATTCGTTTGGGATGGTAAGATTGAAACAAGAGGAGTACAGTGACTGGTCCGAAAAAATTTGGGGGAATGGGTCTTGTTGACGTTAACTGCAAATTAATGAGTCTTAAATTGAATTGGTTGGCGTGCTACTCCTCCTCACAAGGGAAATGGAAATTATTTTTTGACTATTGGATTAATAAAGCTAGCGCTACTGACCATTTGGGATGGTACATTTATGCGAACGGGAAAAAGTCTCTAAAAACTACACCTTTCTCTAGTGATCTTATCCTTGCCTTTGAAAAGATTGGAGGAAAGTTAGATTGTAATTTTTCGAGTGTCCTAGAAACCAGAAAAGTTCCTTTATGGAACAATGTTAAGGTCACAAAAGATAATTATACTTTTGGTGGCTCCTTACTTAAATCAGTTGGTATTCATAAGATTAAAGATGTTGTTAGACAGGGAAAACTAAATTGCACAATACTGTGCCATAAAGAATATAAACGCTGGTAGAATAGTAGGGCGTCTTAGACAGCATATTAATTACAACTTCATTGAAGAAAAGAGAGAAGGGCCAGCTAACCATATATGTAATTGGCTAGTTATTAATGATAAGGATAACGAGTCTACCCTGATTCATAAAACTAACGCAAAGTCTAATTATGTTAATTTGATTCTTAAGAAATTTTCTGTTCCTAGAGTCCAAACGATTTGGCAAAGTATCTTTCATTTAAGTCATGATCTCGAATGGTCTTTGATATGGAAAAGCGGTTTTAAAGTTTTCTAATGGATCCTGACGATAAACAGTTTCTGTATAAATTAAAACATAGGATCTTACCTACCAAGGATGTTTTGTATAAAATTGGCATAGTTAATTAATTGACTTGTCCCCTTTGTAAAATGGGAGAAGAATCTCACGAACATCTCTTTATTAATTGTACTAGCACTTTAGAAGCCTCGATTTCTGTTGAACATTTGCTCAGAAAATATTCGAGGAACAAACATTTTTATTTGAATGACACTAACAGAATTCTGGGATATAAATTAAAACCGGTTCAGGCTGTCATCATAGTTAAAATGCTTAGACAATATTCTGTGTAAAAAAAGATTTTGACAATTATTCTATACCTGCGGAAATCGACATCAGTACGCAGTTCAGAAAGAGTTTAAAACACTTCATTTGTATGGAAACAAGCAGAATGAAGTCGAACTCCTTCGAATTATGTTATACGAGAAATAATGTTCTTTGTTGCATTCATAATAATGAGCTGAAATTTGATTATTAATTTTCCCCTTTACACAAGGGGTTGGGTTGCTTTGCTCTGATTAAATTTGACTTAATTTAAATTTGTTTTGCTTTTATCTGTTTTCGTGACTATATTGTCACTCTAAATTGTATATTATTAGTGTTGTATATACACTCACTGGCCAACAGTATTGCAACGTGCTCAAAATAGCACTTTACAGTAACAGGTGAGATAATCATTTCAGCCGATTTCATCAATCGTGTATTACATAGCAAGAACAGTAAAAAAGAACATTGACTTCAAAACAAAGGCAATTTCAAAAAGTCTTAAGTCTTAAGTCTTAAATAAAATAAATTATTGTAACACAGTTCTCCAAACTGAACTTTGGTGTTAATTTCAATGTAGCAATACTTATGGCCAGTGAGTGTATATATTGCATATATTTATTTTATCCAGTTACCTATGTTAATGCTATTTAATTGCAAGTTATTTATTGAGTAATTTTGTTATTGTAGATTTGTGTCAATGTATATGATAATCAGAAATAAAAGGAGTCGTATAACCCCATTCAAGAGAAAAACAACAAAAAATAAAAAAAATAATAAAAAATAAAAAACATATATGAACGAACGAACGAATGAATGAATAACCACGCCTGAAAATGCATCTGTCCTCGCCTCACGGCTTTTCAACCAATTTGTAAAAAGACTGACTGCTCATTATGTTTCACGCTTGGTGCAGCAAGTCAAGTCGCCTGACCACTTCGCTCCCAAATTAGAGCGTTTCTGAAAAAAAGTCAATCTGAATACTTAGATAACAATATAACTTTGAGAATCGCCTTCCTGTTAATTAGCCATCAGTTGATTGGTGATATTATGGTTACTAATAAGAAATGAGTTCTCCAGCTGAATTTGTCACCTATAACAACAACTAAATATTTTGAAAATATGGATATCATCAATAGTGATAGTTATAGACGAAGGAGGACTACTGAATTTATTAAAGAACAACACTTGGTTTTGTTTCAGAGAGCAAGCTTGCTGTTAATAGTTTGAACTAAAGAGTCGCAGCTTGATTTGGAACAGGTAATAGAAAACAAATGAAAATGAATGAATAACAAGGTATGCAGGTGTTCAAAGATAGAACCTTGCAGTACTCCATGACTTATGGCTCTCCAAACAGATTTACAGCTGCTAATGACTGTAAATAATGTCCTTTTTTTCGAGGTAATCTTTTGAAATTACTGGAGATCAGAGCACAACCCCTAAAATAATCCCATGAAATGTTCACAATGTACTTTTTTTCTTATTGGATATTCCAAAATGTTTTTACACGGATGGCACTATTTCGTTCTTGCAATATCGTATGTTTCTATACGAATATCTCAAATAACTTTGTATTTTGTTTTATTCGTTATTCCTTCTTCTTCTTCTGTCGTATGTCCTTAGACTTGCAGCTCTGTCGAGGCGAGCCAGGCCAGTGTGTCGTCGTCCAGGTCGATCAGGCCGCATTCACCGTACGGCGGCCGGTGTTTTGGGCAGGTGGTGATGATGTGATCTACTGTCTGGATGGGTTCTCCGCAGTCGCAGGAAGCGCTGTCTGCCAGTCCCCAGCTTTTCATAGACGCACCATAGCGTCCAACACCAGTCCTAAGATGGTTGAGGGTCATCCACTGCTTCCGTGGGAGGTCTTGACCGGACACATCCTCAGGGTCATTTATGAAGCGGTGTAGCCTAGATGGTTCTGCTGAGGTCCACCGGACTCTCCAGTTGGTCTTTACCCAGGCGACATTGGAAACGTCTGACGGTGTCGTGAGCAGCTTGTGGGCGTGCGTGGCAAACGGGCGCCGGGATTTGAGGCGTGCACGTTGTGGCCTCTCCGTGCCAACCTTGTGGAGGAGGTGGGGTTTACTTGCCTGAGCCATTCGTGAGAGGGCCAGCGTAGCCGCTTCTCGTCTGATGCTGGCTGGGGCGATACCTGCCAGGATAGGCAGCTGGTTTGTCGGAGTGGCACGGAGGCACCCCAATATGGTCCGCAGGGCGCTATTGACATGTGGTCACCAGACCGGAGCACAGTATTCAGCGGCGGGAACACCAGGGCCTAGGTGGAGATACGCAGCGTCTTCGTTGCGGCTTCCCAGGCGGTACCAGCGAGGCAACGTATCAGGGCAACACGGGCGGTTGTCTTTGCCTTGACGCTTTCCATGTGTTGTTTGAATGTCAGCGTTCTGTCCAGTTTCACACCGAGGTACGTGGGCATAGGCTGGGACTGCAGCCGGGCTTGGTCTACCGTGACGTTCATCTCACACGATGCTTCTTTATTGTTAAAGTGAAACATTGATGACATCGTCTTACCCAGACTGAGCTTAAGGCGCCAGTTCGTCAGATACGATGACAGGATCTTCATGTCTTCGGTGAGGCCCTCTTCTGCTGCTTCCCAGGATGGCTTGTTGAGTAGGATCGCCAGGTCGTCCACGTAGCCATACTTCCTCGACTGGGTTGCGGGCAGATCATAGATGTAGATGTTGAACAGCATCGGAGCCAGCACGGAGCCCTGTGGAATGCCGTTCTTGAGCTTCCTTGCTCTGCTTTGTTGGCCGTTGCTGGTATGAAGCCGGAAGCTGCGGTTGCTCAGCATCTCCATTTTGAAACTCACCATGTGCTTATCCGGGATGGTTTCCAGGAGCTTCACATGGAGTCCGCGCAGCCAGACAGTATCGTACGCAGCAGTGAGATCCAGGAAGACGGTGCCAGCCATCTCCCCAGCTTGGAAACTGTCCTCTATGTCTTGGCACAGAAGGGCTACCTGGTCTGCTGTTGACCTACCTCTCCGGAAGCCCACTTGTTCTTTGAGCAGCTGGGGGTCTATTACCGGTTCGAGACGCGCGTGCAGGAGACGCTCCAGGATCTTGTATGGGACACAGAGCAGCGAGATAGGCCGGTATCCCTTCGGGTCGTCACTGGGCTTATTTGGCTGCGATCACCTTGGCGCGGCGCCAGATCTTCGGCATCTTTGAGCATCGGAAGCACACGGAGAGGAAGGAGCACAGCCAGTCGGTTGCCTTCCTTCCTTGGTGTTTGATGTACTCTGGGTTAATGTAGTCAATGCCTGGTGCCTTGCCGGTCTTTAGCCGTTGGATGGCCAGCTCGAGTTCGTGTGCCGTGAAGTCACCTGAAAGGTTAGAATCACACTCCTGCGCACGGCGCAGCTCCTGGACTCTCGTCGACGTGGCTCTAGTAAAGTTCTTGTCCGCATTGGGGAAGCGACCGTTGCTCAGCACCTGAGACGCGATGGAGTTTGCGGTAATTGGGCATTGTGTTGGGCTTATTGATGGTTTGCCATGCCTGACGGCTAGAATGTGTGAAGTCGATCGATTCCACAGTCTCCGTCCATCTCTGCCTGCGTTTCTCGTTGAGCCTACCGAAAAGATAATTTTCGGCTGCGTTATCCCTGTCTTCGTTGGTTGCTGCTTCTTCATGGGTACAAGTAGGTCTTCACATTCGTCATCCCAGCAGGGGACGTAGGCCTTGCGCACACCACGGGGGATGTTCTTCTTGGCGGCGATGAGTAATACTTTGCAGTAGGATTCATAGGCGCTGTCAAGGTTATCTGGAAGCGGAGGCGGGAGACCAGCTACTGCGTTGTTCACGTGTTCCGTGAAACCTACCCAGTTTGCTTAGCGGAAGTTCCATCTTTTGACATATTTCCCTTCCACAGGCTGGAACAACAATGGAATGGTTATCAGCGACGGTCGGTGGTGTGACCTGGGAAACCTGTCCAGGATGCGTCTTATCGGGAGTGACTCGCTGATGCGGCATTTTGCGAAGGCCAGGTCTGGGTTGGTGGAGCTGTCCCACCGTGCCGAGTAGAAGGTGCGTGGCTCCTTTGGGTCATATAGGAGCGTCGCATCTGCGGCAGAGGCCCATTCTACCAGAAAGTCACCGTCAGCGTTGGAACTGCTGTAGGCCCAGTCTGTGTGATGGCAGTTAAAGTCACCAGCATACACGGTGGGGGCAGGGCCAGGGACATCTGGAAGGGATGTTTGGACCAGCTTACTCGGCGGGGGCTTGTAGATATTAACAATGGTGGTATCTTGCACTCTGGTTCTAACCCATTCTACCTCTGCACCCTCAGCGGACTGTGCTACAGCTGTCCAGGTGATGTCATTTTGGACGAAGGTAGCTATGCCGTGGTGTTTGTCGGCGGTGTGACCGGCCAGCGCATACCCAGGCAGCTTCAGAAAGTTATTGTTTTCCTTGTGGGTTTCCTGCAGTAGAATAATAGTCACCTTGTTCCTGGTGGCGATCTGTTCGACGACGTTGAGCTTGGCGGTGGTGAGGCCCTCAACGTTGAGTTGCATTAGCGTTAGACCTCGACGTTCGACGGCAACTGTAGGTGCCGCCCGTCCTGACAAGGACATTTCGCTCTGTCTCAGTCTTGTTGCAGTCTGCAGACGTGGTGAAAACATTAGTTTCGCTTGTAAGCTACTTGTAGGGGAGGCCGCGTAGAGGCTGTTTTCTTCTTCCCCATTCGTTATTCCAATATCATGGTATTTCCTAACGGGAAATTATCACTGATGGATTCCACCCTCTTCCCATGTTTTTGAACATCTTGCTGCACTTTCTACCTGAAAAAAATTGTCGGCCTTTACTTTTGTTGTGTTTTCACATTGAAAACTGTTCCCTGGTAACCGTTAATACTAGAAAGGAACATGGTGCGCTTGCGAAGCAGTTAACCAGTGATAATTTTCCTACGTCACAGCAACAGTTTGCCAACGGTTGCCAAACTTTGGGCAGTCACCAAAACAAAAAAAGAACAAAACAAAACAAAATGAGCTTTAATGTTGGTTTTAAATAATGTTTCTATTAAAAACACTTTAAACTCAGCACATATAACCAAAAAAATGAAGATATAATCCTATTAAACATATCCGTTGTGAAATAGTTAATGTTGGGCAAAGCCTATTCCCAACAATGGTTAAATTGTGTTGTTCATTGATGTCCATAGAAAATGTTTACAATACAAATGCAGCCGCAAAATTGCGTACAGGCGCCCTTAACAGGCATGAACGGGGTCAATATCCTCTGCATTCTCAAAAAATGCGTCACATAATGATCACACAATGATCAAACAACAGTGGCGTAACAGGGAGGGGCACGGGGTAACTTTCACCCCCCCCCCCCTGCCGAGGTTTGTGCCACCTGGGTGCCCCCCATTCTTAATTTGAAAAAATAGGTCCCCATTTAAGGCTGCGGGATACAATATGTTCAATGACATGCCCCCCTAGAAAAAGTGGTGCACCCCCTAGTGCCCCCCTGAAAATTGGACCCTAGTTACGCCACTGTCAAACAATTACTTGGAGTGAAGTTGATAGCTTCATACATACCTATATTGACATAGAGCGATGTACAGTGCGTATAAAAAAAAAGGTAATCCGAATTCAGGGCGTTAATATGCCAAGGTTATTTAGTTTGACAATTTACATGTAGTGTACCAAAGAAGAGGAACTCCTCAGCTTTCCATTGATACCTTTATTGACCCATTGCTGTCACACATGACCGAGTACATTGTTATTGAAAATGACAAATTCAAATCGCATTTTTGCAAGTTTGGGTAATCAGTGCAAGGCAGGATAATTAGTGAAAGTCAGTATGATAAACCAGATTTTCTTTAGGAATGACTGGACATTATTCAAGAAGAATCTCTTCGAACATTGCCCTTTTATGCACCCACACCTTCAACATGTCCACCTCCCCTTTCGACACAAAGCTGACAGCGACGGAGCATGTCCTGCACTGCTCGTCTCACCATAGCCGGATTATTGCGTAAAGCATCCACTTCATTTCGAATACGGCCCTGCAATTCATCAAGATCACGGGAGGAGTTGCAAACACCTTTGTTCTTCAAATGTCCCCAAAGGAAATAGTCACATGGTGTGAGGTCAGGTGATCTTGGTGGCCATTCCACCTCATGGTTGACGGCGATGACTCGTTCGCCAAAGAGTTCCCTCAGACGATCTCGGACAGCGATAAGGCGATGTGCTGGGGCGCCATCTTGGGCCCACCAGAGTTGTCTGAAGACCCCACGAACCTGTCGCTCAAAGTGTTCCTGCAGCTGCGGTAAAACGTTATCATTGAGCATCTGCAGATACATGTTACCATTGACATTCCTTTGAAAGAAAAACGGTCCGATCAGCTGACCACTTCCACAAAGTCCTAACCAAACAGTCCACTTTTGTCGACTCATGTTAACCTCAAAATTGAATTCTGGGGGGTGTCTTGCTGGTGCATATTCAAGAACATTATGCGTATTGACCTTGCCGTTCATGGAGAAAGCAGCTTCGTCGCCGATTACGAGATTCCGCAGAAAATTGACATCTCTCTCGGTACGGGCTATCAACCATTTGGCAAACGCCAGCCTTCTAGCAAAATCTCCTGGCGTAAGTTGATGTCGGATGTGAATCCGATATGGATGCTGGTGGAGGTCCAATCTCGTGATTCTGTTGAATGTCGCCGAAGGCAATCTCAGCCCATTTCGCCTTGCGCTGGTGTCCCTAGGATGCTCCAAAAGTTGCCCGGTGCGCCTCCTGCCAGAATTCCCCTTGTTGCGGTTGAGGCTAGTGCCATACTCTTGATATTTTCTAACATTCGCCCAGATGGTTTTGGCTGCTGGGGGCTCCCGTTCTGGGAAACGTTCCCTGAAAGCATCGCGAGTTTGCTGCAAACTGTGAGTTTGGTGAAATGTTGTAATCACGAAAACTCGCTGTTCAGTCGTTAGTTGTACCATCTTTCCAACTACCTGTCCCTAAACCCAGGCCCTTCTTAAATACCCAACTTGAAGAAAAGGATGTCGTAACAGACGATTACCGCACCAGCTTAAAAATCTTACATAATCATCTAGGCAGTCAAGTGATGCGTCCATTTCAGACTGCCTTGAACTGATTACCCAAACTTGCAAAAATGCGATTTGAATTTGTCATTTTCAATAACAATGTACTCGGCCATGTGTGACAGCAATGGATCGATACAGGTATCAATAATAATAATAATAATAATAATGAACATTTGTAATGCGCCGGTATCCGTCAAAACAGACGCTCATGGCGCAGTGACACATTAGAGTAAACAATAAAACAAAATACATGGTAAGAACAATGCAATATAAAATTACAAGGAACAATGATTGTAAAAAGGCTGACTGGCCCTGGTCAGAATATGCTAGACAAAGACGATATTCTGACAAGGAAAAACCCTGCATACACAACCATGCAAATAAAATGGAAAGCTGAGGAGTTCCTCTTCTTTGGTACACTACATGTAAATTGTCAAACTAAATAACCTTGGCAAATATTAACGCCCTGAATTCGGATTACCTTTTTTTTGATACGCACTGTAGAGGATCGTGTTCTAAAAACAAAATAGATTTGCGATATGCATTGTATTTTAACAACAGTTGATTAAGTACCTGCACACGGTCATTGCTCAGTAGCCATCCCTGCCTGAGGTCTTTGACCTTTACCATCAGGACGTCCGAAAACTGGTTCAGTTGAAACTCTTGACATCGGCCAAGCATAGTGAGACCTCGGTCTTTGCAATAAGTCATAACTTCCTAATTTGATTAATGGATACATTCTAAACTGAATAACAGCAAATAATTTTAATAGTGTTGCTGATTTTAAGATAAATAATAAATATAAATAATAAATAATTGGTAAATCAAAAATAAGATAATTTTCGAATTATAGAGTGACAGCTCTCGGGTATTTTGTTAATGTTCGGGGTAACAAGAGACCAATAAAACAAGTCATGTAACCTAAAGATTTTAACTAAATTAAATTCCTTAATATAAACCGAAAATGGATGCCATGTGGATATCCCTGTGATTAACGAACCTGTTCTGCTTTGTCTGTGTTGCTACATGCATATACATGAAGTGAACAGATACTTGGAGTTTCCGTTTGATATTCTATAAACCCAAACGCTCCTACATGAACAGTGGTAACGCAGCCCTTCTCTTCAGCTACATTTTCCCTCCTTGTTACGTACACAGGATTTTCTGAAGATCCTCCAACATCCATCAGTAACGTATGCTCCCTCAAAACTGTTTAAACAGAAACATTGACTTAGATTCGGGAAACACACCAATACAAACAAACAGCCCCTAAATCAATCAAATTTATATATTGAACAACAACATTCTGATTTTTTTAAATCAGGTTTTTTGAACAAAAATATGTTATTGTTATTGTAACAAAATATGTTATTAATGTCGGCCATATTGGATTCCCAGAATGCATTGGAAGTGGTAACCTGACTCAATGTTGTCCAGTTCAGAATTTGAAAAATTACAACAGACCCAAAAGCACATTATTAAAAGTTAATTTTGGTGAAATTATACAATATTACATTTAAACGTAATGGTGCACATATAGGATTTTCAGAATGCACTGGTCACATGACTCAGTATTGTCCAGTTCAGAATTTGAAAGTTGACAACAGACCCAACAGACCCAAAAGTAATTTATAGTATCAAAAATCTTGTTCTTTCTCGGCATCGGCTCTAACACTGTTGTTTCAGACTGTACAGTATTTATTTGTTTTACTTGATGTGTAAATAAATACAATATGAAATTAACTGTTGTGCCAAACTCGTTGTGCCAAATATTCCCTCGAGATAACGGGTAACAAATAAGCCCCACCTCTAAAATGAAAAATAAATGATGAGTTTACCAGGTGTGTATCATACAACATAAACAAACTTTCAATCGTCAAACGGCTGATGACAAATACTAATACCCTGCCATAATATATAAAAAACGTACCTTTGTCTTTTGTAATTTCCTCTTTACTTGTCCCACGGGAATGTGGATCAACGAAATGGTGTGATGTTTCCGCCATTTTAGCAAGTACCGACTTCAATGTAAATTTGTATATGAAAGGGAAAACAAAATTATACGATTGTATCATTCAAAAGATAATAGAAAAGGAAAAAAAAAGTTTAAACAAAAAGATGGATTAGTTCCACTACACAGCACCAGATCCATAAACATACATACACAGCAAGGTGGTGACAATGTCTTGGATTACCAAGGGCAACCACCTGCAGACAAAAGCTTGAGAAACTTTAGATAATGGAGGGAGAAAAACAGTGAAACGAATATACAGGTTTTTCATACATGGACACGACAGTTTAGATGATCTGATTGGCGGTACATTAAACATTATGGTTAATATATGACTTGCCGTGTATACCTCTTTGGTGAATTTGGCAATTTGTTATGTTATGAAGGAACAGATTCCTTTCTATATGTAAATGTAGTACTTTAATGTAACTTTAATGTTACGGAAATATGGACCATACTCTGGTCCTTACAGGTGATTTATACATGCCCAAGACAGATTAGAGTAGAAAATCTTATGGGTCCAAGGTCCTTGCAGTTGATTCACAAATGGCCCAAACAGTTTAGATGATCTGATTGGATGAAACGTGATCATGTGGGGTGCATTAGACATTATTGTTAATAAAACATTTTATATAGAATAACAACTATTCAAAAATATTCTTTGCGAAAATGAGCTATTGGAATTGCTGAAATGAACTTTCACTGTAAGAGAGTGTAATTTATCGAAGGTAAATTTGTCCAAAATAGTATCAAGTGTATCAAAGCTGTTTAGTTAGATTGTTTCATAACACATTTCTTTAGGGTACCCAGTCTCGTACAAACCATGACTTTCTACCGGGTTTAACCCCATACATGACACTGTTGTATTATTATTATCCTTGTGAACCTTCATAAATGTTGTATTTGTAAATACAAATACAACAATTTAATGTTATTCGCCTTTATATAATAGCTATTAAATAAATTCCATTCTTTGGTGGATTTCAACATGTGGTTTTGTGTACCACACCCGTATGTATGTACTATATAAAATAGACAGAATCTTCCAATTTTGAAGTCTTACCAATGATCTTGTGTATTTGTCTCGTGTCCATGCTTCCACGTCCTCAAAACCTTTATCATTAACACAAACCAAAGTAAAGTTATGTTTATAAATATCAGGTTTAGCGAAAACATTTACACTGATTAGCAAAATTAAAGCAAAATTATAAGATCCACAAAAACGTTTCAAATGGAAATTACACCAACGATCCATTTCTATATACTGGCCCAAAATATTATCACAATTATCTCACACAACACTTCTATATTACTATGTATCATTATTGGTTGATGTGTAGCTCATTTCAGAACCTCTTTTACATTCACAACAGGATCATATTTTTATTAAATGTTTTCATGGACCTTAAAAGAGCACACCATTTCAAAATGGTTATTGTACATGTTCATGTTTTCATTTTATCGCCTGTTCTCGCTACTTTACAGGTAATTTTTATAGATGAAAGGGTAATATTTTGGAATCACATGGCCATTTCCCAAAATAATTGTTCAAATAGGTTTCAGATAGGCATTTCCATGAATTTTAATTAATTTCAATACACTAAGATCTCTGGATTGTGTATAAATACGGTCATTTGGGGTTAGTGTCATACTACTATGGTTTATGTCAGAGATGCCAATGGGCAATGTGCACTTTTTGAAATGTGTTTTCAGTTGCATTTTACCTGTGCGAAATGTTTTGAGAATATTTTTCTTGCGTAATTACATACAAATAAGCTCCAGAGATGTCCCACGCATAATTTTGTGAGCAAGAAACGTATGCATAAAACACATAAGGTCCACTTTAGCCATTGTTGGGTCAGCAAGTTACAGTATATGTAGGAACTGAAGTCTTTCTTTGAAGAAAATGTTTTTATTAGTGATCTGAATGATATTCTTTGCCCGATGAATGATATTCTTTGCCCGATGAATGATATTCTTTGCCCGATGAATGATATTCTTTGCCCGATGAATGATATTCTTTGCCTGATGTGTAAACCAAGCTAATAAAACAGAATAAAATACAACCTGTTTTAAATACTGATGAAGTGATAACGCTACAAATAACATCTCGTAATCCCTTTAACGCTATCAGGTCTGGGTTTTTTCATTCTCAGACCTGAGGGGGGCTCATTGTGCCTCGTATATAGGCATGTTCGGTTTGACAAGATATATCGAACAAGGCCATGAAACATCACTTAGATCACCACTAGATCAACATTTTTAGACGTTGTTCCAAAACACATTTTTTAAAGATTTTGACCCAAAATGTATATAGGCCTATTGATCCAAACTTTCCTAACAATCAATAATCATGTATTTCCGTGAAACTGGAGGTGGTCACATGACTCAACGTTGTTCCAGTTCAGATTTTGAAAGTTGACAACAGACACAAAAGCACATATTAAATATTATGAGTTAAATATGTTGTGCCAAAGCCCCCCCGCTAAACTAGCAAACTCTGACAAACAACAACACAATCCTAATTTGACTATCTTCTATACTTGGAGTTATTGACTCTATCGGGGAAGCCATTTATATTAAAAGTCAATATCAACCATTAATCAACTTCAAACAGTCCAGTAACCAATCATAAACCCATGGGATTTTGGAATATAATAAATGACTGTTTGATCTGTAGGTACGTTGGTATGACTATTGTTGATCAATATAAACAACTTTTGATTGTGAATGGGATTTAAATATTTTCTCGTTTTAATATATTTCTAGCTACTAAGAAAAACATCATATCAGAGGAAGAGAAGGAGCGAGGACGCAGCACAAAGCACAAGACAAGCCTGATGCGTTTACGAGGTGTATAGCATATAATCTAGACAAACTTTCCATCATCAAACAGTTCATGACAAATACTAATCCCCCTACCGTAATACATAAAGAACGTACCTTTGTCTTTTGTAATTTTATCTTTACTTGTCCTAGGGGAATGTGGATCAATGAAATGGTGTGATTTTCCCGCCGTTTTAGCAAGAACCGACTTCAATGTAAATTTGTGTATGCAAGGGAAAACAAAATTATACGATTATATCATTCAAAAAAAGACAAGAAAACGTTTAAACAAAAAGGTGGATTAATTCCATTACAAGGTGGTGACAATATCTTGGTTTACAAAGGGCAACTACCTGCAGACAAAAACTTGAGATATTTGGATAATGGAGGGAGAAAAAAGTGAAATGAATATACAGGTTTTTCATACATGCCCACGACAGTTTAGATGATCTGATTGGATGAAACATGACCAAACATGTTTTATAAACAATTGAATGTTTTATTTTGTTTTGTTTGTTTGTTTGATATTTTTAATAAATAAAAACAAAACAAGAGCTAACAGAAAATATAATCCTTCAGCTCATCTTAATCCAAATATGTTTGGGGGATATGAAGAATGATACAAATTGCAATCATGTTTAACTCAAACCTTGTATGCATCCTTCCTGTCTATTCTTGACATCAGCTTTGGCCTTGTCCTTTCAATCTGGCCTTTCTTCGTTTGTTTTCCTTTATGTGTAAAGATAAATATTATGAGTTAAACATGTTGTGCCAAAGACCCCCCCCCCTCCCATAACCAGCAAACTCTTGACAAACAACAACACAATCCTAATTTGACTATCTTCTATACATGGAGTTATTGACTCTTGATGCAACTCTATCGGGAACACCATTAATATTAAAAGTCAATATCAATCATTAGTCAACTTCAAACAGTCCAGTAACCCATGGAATTTTGGAATAATAAATGACTGTTGGATCTGTAGGTACGTTCGTATGACAATTGTTGATTAATATAAACAACTGTTGATTGTGAATGGGAATTAAATATTTTCTCGTTTTAATATATTTCTAGCTACTAAGAAAAACATCATATCAGAGGAAGAGAAGGAGCGAGGACGCAGCACAAAGCACAAGACAAGCCTGATGCGCTTACAAGGTGTATAGCATATAATCTAGACAAACTTTCCATCATCAAACAGTTCATGACAAATACTAATCCCCCTACCGTAATACATAAAAAACGTACCTTTGTCTTTTGTAATTTCATCTTTACTTGTCCCACCTGCAGACAAAAGCTTGAGAAACTTTGGATATTGGAGGGAGAAAAACAGTGAAACGAATATACAGGTTTTTCATACATGGACACGACAGTTTAGATGATCTGATTGGCGGTAGATTAAACATTATGGTTAATATATGACTTGCCGTGTATACCTCTTTGGTGAATTTGGCAATTTGTTATGTTATGAAGGAACAGATTCCTTTCTATATGTAAATGTAGTACTTTAATGTAACTTTAATGTTACGGATATATGGACCATACTCTGGTCCTTACAGGTGATTTATACATGCCCAAGACAGATTAGAGTAGAAAATCTTATGGGTCCAAGGTCCTTGCAGTTGATTCACAAATGGCCCAAACAGTTTAGATGATCTGATTGGATGAAACGTGATCATGTGGGGTGCATTAGACATTATTGTTAATAAAACATTTTATATAGAATAACAACTATTCAAAAATAGTTGTTATTCTTTGCAAAAATGAGCTATTGGAATTGTTGAAATGAACTTTCACTGTAAGAGAGTGTAATTTATCCAAGGTAAATTTGTCCAAAATAGTATCAAGTGTATCAAAGCTGTTTAGTTAGACTGTTTCATAACACATTTCTTTAGGGTACCCAATCTCGTACAAGCTATGACTTTCTACCGGGTTTAACCCCATACATGACACTGTTGTATTATTATTATCCTTGTCCTTTGTGTACCACACCCGTATGTATGTACTACCGTATATAAAATAGACAGAATCTTCCAATTTTGAAGTCTTACCAATGATCTTGTGTATTTGTCTCGTTTCCATGCTTCCACGTCCTCAAAACCTTTATCATAAACACAAACCAAAGTAAAGTTATGTTTATAAATATCAGGTTTAGCGAAAACATTTACACTGATTAGCAAAATTAAAGCAACATTATAAGATCCACAAAAACGTTTAATCTAACGAATAGGGTACTACACGTGGTATGGAAATTCATATGGAAATTTCACCAACGATCCATTTCTATATACTGGCCCAAAATATTATCATAATTATCTCACACAACACTACTATATCACTATGTATCATTATTGGTTGATGTGTAGCTCATTTTAGAACCTCTCTTACATTCACAACGGGATCATAATGTTTTCATGGACCTTAAAAGAGCACACCATTTCAAAATGGTTATTGACATGTTCATGTTTTCATTTTATCGCCTCTGTTCTGACTACTTTACAGGTAATTTTTATAGAGGAAAGGGTGATATTTTGGAATCACATGGCCATTTCCCAAAATAATTGTTCAAATAGGTTTCAGAAACCTCACAGATAGGCATTTCCATGAATTTTAATAAATTTCAATACACTAAGATCTCTGGATTGTGTCTAAATACGGTCATTTGGGGTTAGTGTCATACTACTATGGTTTATGTCAGAGATGCCAATGGGCAATGTGCACTTTTTGAAATGTGTTTTCAGTTGCATTTTATCTGTACAAAATGTTTGGAGAATATTTTTCTTGTGTAATTACATACAAATAAGCTCCAGAGATGTCCAACGCATAATTTTGTGAGCACAAAACATGAATTTACATGGTACAAGAAACGTATGCATAAAACACATACGGTGCACTTTAGCCATTGTTGGGTCAGCAAGTTACAGTATATGTAGGAACTGAAGTCTTTCTTTGAAGAAAATGTTTTTATTAGTGATCTGAATGATATTCTTTGCCCGATGAACGATATTCTTTGCCTGATGTGTAAACCAAGCTAATAATAACAGAATAAAATACAACCTGTTTTAAATACTGATGAAGTGATAACGCTACAAATAACATCTAGTAATCCCTTTAACGCTATCAGGTCTGGGTTTTTTTTTTCATTCTCAGACCTGAGGGGGGCTCATTGTGCTCCCCTCCGTATTGTCCGATTTTCGCGAAACCTCGTATATAGGCATGTTCGGTTTGACAAGATATATCGAACAAGGCCATGAAACATCACTTAGATCACCACTAGATCAACATTTTAGACGTTGTTCCAAAACACACTTTTTTAACATTTTTACCCAAAATGTATATAGGCCTATTGATCCAACCTTTCCAAACAATCAATAATCATGTATTTCGGTGAAACTGGAGGTGGTCATATGACTCAACGTTGTTCCAGTTCAGATTTTGAAAGTTGACAACAGACACAAAAGCACATATTAAATGTTTTACACTATCAAAAATCTAGTCCTTTCTCGACATCGGCTTTGCCACTGTTGTTTCAGACTGTACATGTTTTGTTTGTTTTTCTGTATGTGTAAAGAAAATAAATTATAAAATTAACCGTGTTGTGCCAAAGTCTTCGAGATAACTGGTAACAAATAATCCCCCCTCCCCACGTCTAAAATGAAAATAAAAAAATAAAATAAATAAAATAATGAGTTTATCAGGTGTATATCAACCTATACAAACTGTCCATCTCCAAACGACTAATGTCAAGTACTAATCACCTACCATAACACATTAAAAACGTACCTTTTGCAATGTCTTTTTTACTTGTCCCAAGGGATTCTGGATCAATGAACTGGTGTGATGTTTCTGACTTTTTAGTGTAACCTCCATGTAGTGTCCCTGCCGTAAATTTATATATGAAAGGGGAAAAGAAAATTATCCAGTTATACTAAAAGTGAAGAGCACATGTCGCAAAGCCACGTCGAGATAGCTCATGGTGGGAAGCCTATCCGTGCACCATGTGGGGTGCATACGCCTTGACAATGGCTAGTTAAAGTAGTGTGGTTAGCCAAAAGAAGAAGACATATCCAAGTTAAAGCTAATTTCAGTCATCTTTACACAACAACGATCAACACAAACGTTGATTTTACCGAATATTGTATGGTGAAAATTTCTGTATTGCACCAACATATATCACAATCATCTCACACTACACTAATATTTCAGAACCCCTTTTTCAATGAGCGGGAAAAAAGTTCATTCGATGTTTTAGTGAACCTAAAAAAGGCCATTTTTTCTAAATGGTTAATGTACGTGTCGATTTTTTAAATTCCGTTTACATTTTATCGCCTCTGTTTTCGCTCTTTTACCGGTAATTTTACTTGAGGAAAGGATAACAAAATATACACCGTAATTGTATTGAAATTCATTGATGTTGAGTCCCGTCATAAATCCATGTGTGCACTTAAGTACTGAAAACCAAACTTCTCGTAATATTTTTGTGAAAAATCTTTTTTCTTAGAAGTTTTCCGATTAAATTAAAAATGTACGGAAAAACTGGAAACTAACAGCAGTCACGGAAAGTACAAGTTAATCGTATAATAAACCTCTTTGAATACTGACGAATCATACTGCTATGGATAAATTATAGTAATACTTTTATATAACTCATCATTGAAAACCTACATGGAACATTCACAAGGTTTGCTTACAACTTCTTACTTCCGCTAAGTATCAATTATTATAGCAGTCTGCATTTCTTAAATTCTTACTTTCAAATCTCATCATACGGTATTTCTTCTCAAGTCGTAACATTTCAAATTCTTCTTGCATGTGAAATATTTCCAGATCAAGATCAAACAACATTCTGCAATCCGATGAAAAGTATTTACACCATCTTATGTAACAACTACGAATAAAATGCTGCAGCTGCGTACTCATACGAAGGCTGGGATTTCCAGAAGTTATCTCATAATACATATACACACAACTCATCAGTGATTCAAAACTCGAGCCAGTGGGCTGATATTTCAACTGTATTGTTTCGATCAGACGTGTCTGTTCTTTTATCAGTTCCAGTTCATTCAGTGGCTTCTCTCTCTTCATGTCTTTTGATATTTCCTGTCTGAAATACTGTTCTTCTCCCTTGCCTCGGTTCCTCTGCTCTAGCAGATCTTTTTGCATATTGACTAGTTCTTGCTGAGCGCCAATGAGCGTATGCAGGTTCTTCACTAACAACTCCCGATGTACAGATTCTTTTACCAACTTGTTTTCTGGTACCAATGTTTGCAAATCCAACACTAAAAACTGTTGACCCCACACTGCACGTTCTCGATGGTACACGATGTGGTAGTTCTCATCATGTTCTCCCCAATTGATTAGATCTGACATGTAACTATAGTCAATATAGTAATGTAAATTGCATTCAAGGTGATTTAATTTGCCTGAAAGCATTTGAAGTGCTATTTGGACATCAACGTGACTGCTTTGCTTGGTAGAACTTGGTAGAACTTCCTTTCCAGCTCCATCAGGTATTTTTGTATGTGTTTCCAATTGTCCTTGGTGTAGGGACTCCTCCTGGAGAAGTTTCCGCTTTAAGGATATTAACTGAAACTGACTGGAGAGAACTTCAAGTTCTAACTGCTCTGTAGATAAAACACGACTTGATGCCGGTATCGACCTGATGAACCGCTGCTTGCTATTAACCAGTTGTTGTCTCAATTTCATCAGTTGGTTTTGCTCATTGAACAACTCTTCAGTCAGTGAATGTGACTGACTGTCCTGTATAACATGCTGTGTAACCATTGACGTCAGTTCCATAATTTTTTTCAAAACACGCCTTTCATCATCAAGAAGTATCTTCGAATAAATCAAATGAATGTTTGTTATTAATATGTAGTAATAACAGATTCGCCCATGTTTTGACCCGTGATTCATGAAAATTGTTTTCAGTGTTGAAAGGAAACCCCGTAAAAATCATATAGGCATTTAATAATTTTATTAAATTTCATTTAAATGTATTTGCTTTACATGTTTTCAGAAAAAACATTTAATAAAACAATTGATTGTTTTGTTTTGTTTTGTTTGTTTGTTTGATATTTTCAATAAATAAAAACAAAATAAGACCAAACAGAAAATATAATCCTTCAGCTCATTTTAATCCAAATATGTTTGGTGGATATGAAGAATGATACAAATTGCAATCATGTTTAACTCAAACCTTGCATGCATCCTTCCTGTCCTTTCTTGACATCAGCTTTAGCATTGTCGTTTCAGTCTGGCCTTTCTTCGTTTGTTTTCCTTTATGTGTAAAGATAAATATTATGAGTTAAATATGTTGTGCCAAAGCCCCCTCCCCCCCCCCCCCGCGCTAAACCAGCAAACTCTGGCAAACAACAACACAATCCTAATTTGACTATCTTCTATACTTGGAGTAATATTGACTCTATCGGGGAAACCATTTATGTTAAAAGTCAATATCAACCATTATAGTAGTATAAGAGGTGGATTTCGCACCTGATTGTGGAGTGTGGAGGGAGGTGGTGGCAGGTGGAGGGAAGCGGAGGCAGGTGGAGGTTCACCCTCCGGACCTACTTCCTCCCAAATATTGCTTCAACTTCCCAGACCCTCCCCCTCCTGCTGTGAGAGGTGAAATTGACCGACAGAGGGCGTTATAATACACAGCGCGCAGTACGGACAATGGTGTTTACGACTGAGTGATCACTCACGGACATGTCTGTACGGGCCAACGTACGATGAATAGAAATGCAAACACAAAGGGAGCAGGTCTGTTCGTGTGAACGTCATATACAATGAATAGAAATATTGATTAAATGTTTAGGCTTGTTGGTTAAATGTTGGTTAAATGTTTTAAACGGCTGCTGTGTGGTTCGCAAGTGGTCCGTGTTGGTTGAGGTTTTGACCAGCGTTCTAGCAGTGTACAGTGTTGTCAAATAATCTTTAGACACAATTAAGACCGTGCAATTTGTTTTGCAATTTATTTTGTAAATATCCATTTACTTGATATTATTTGTATTTGACGAAGCAAAGCGAATCGCGGGATATATGCCTGCATTGGTTCGTATGCATTTTTTTATTTTGCTCACCCTACCTCAGTAGACCTACCTGGCATTGTGTAGGTCAACATGGTTATCTCGCATACGACGGTGCGGCGTGTCAATGCGTCCCTTCGTCCAGCTCCATGCGTTCGCTTTGTTTCGCTAAATTATTACTATTATTTAATATTCATATTATTAAATATTGTTATTTTTATAAATATTAATTGTTGTAACTATATTGTACTTAGAAATTGTTTTGATGGATGCACCGATATTAACATACATCGTGTGCCACTGTTTCAAAAGTGTAATTCCAAATAAATAAATAAATAAAACTAAAGGGTATCGCAGTGGTCAATACGTTGATAATAAAATAAGTTAAAAACAAGTGATTTACTTATCGCGAAAGTAACAAAAACTGGAGGAAGCCGTTATTGCTGACGACGGTGTTCTAAGGAACGATCGGTGACAGCAGTCACCAAGTGACAGAATGCATCACCACGCAACGGTGCGCGCTGCTGCCGTGGGAAAAAACATATTTATATTTTAATCATTTATATTCATGATTATATTTGAATTAATAATTAACTCTGGTGTATGATGAGTGTATTTGTGTGAACAGGGTACTAGATATTTTTATTCGTTTTAATACCCAATTGTTTCTATTTTGTATTATACCTCCACATATTGTACTTTTATTATACTCTTTTATACAGAGCGCTGAGATTTGTATGTAGCGCGCTATATAAGAACAATACATTATCATTATTATTATTATCGTGTATTAGTGTTTCGTTACCGGGTATGTAAGGGCAAGATAAGACGTGTTGACCTCGTGATGAATGAAGTTGCCGTGATGAACGTAGTTGCCTGTGTGACGGCACGGACAAGTCTGGGCAAGTCGTTACGTAACCATTGTATTGTGCACTGAATGGTCAATGAAGTTGCCTGTGTGACGTCACGGACAAGTCTGGGCAAGTCGTTAGGTAACCATTGTATTGTGCTCTGAATGGTTAATCGTGCTGGGTTTTGATTGGATAATAAAGGTTAACCCGAAATAATTTACGCTGTCAATTTGACTGCTGGTGTCTGAAACTCATAAAAGGGCAACTGTTTGACATTTACGACTTATTCCATACCCCGGACAACTGACTTCTGACTTCTGCTAGAATATACGTTGCTGTATACTGTATCTCTCACAAGATGGCTGAACTTTCCAATCTTAATACAACCTACGATGCTGCATCGATGTCAGTAGCGCCGCCAATTTTCCCGACGTCTCTGTTGGATGGTGGACCGTTTGACTGTGTGAAAAAACTTACACACGAGCAAGTCAAAACCGGTTGGCGTGAAGCGTACAGTTCGACTGAGGGTAAATGTTACTTCTACAACATATTTACCAGAGAGAGTGTTTGGTCCATCCCTACTACCATACCGATCCAGCGTGAACAGAGAAGACTGGTCGACTCAACTGGAGTGGACATTCTGGCGGCTGCTGTGAACGAGTTGACCGGTAATTCCTCTCAGGCGCAGGCAGACAACCATGGGGTTTCGGGTTCACCCTACGTGAAGGGAAAGGACACCGTCAAGAGAAGCTACAGCCCAGACCCCGAAGAGGTGGACAACCAGAAGAATGCCAAAAGATTCAAGATCGGAGGTGAGCGTTACGCTTATGTAAAACGTTTCAAGGGGTGCCCCTACGTTAATATCAGAGAGTATTATTGGAACATGAACAAGACCCAATTGTTGGCTGGGAAGAAGGGGTTGAATCTCATCCCCGAAGAGTGGATGATGCTGGCCGGACAGAGCACCGACATTACCAAAGCCCTGGGAACGGTGTAAACACAGCTATTAACTTTTTCTTTGTTTACTACTCATTCCAGGTGACATTGAATCACCCGCCAGTGTTGATATCGTAGAAGACGCATCACCCACCAAAATGGTTATCAAAAGAATTCTGACCAAGATGGTTACGGATAACATACTAAAGCTCGTGTATGCTGCTCAGGAACAACTAGGGTGTGAAGGATGTGAGGATAACTGGCCGAGTCTGTATGATCATGAGTGTGCGTTTTTCGGTATGCATCCACCATGCCGTCTTTATGACTATGTATCTGATTATTACGAAGAAGCGGTGGAGCTTGTAGACGCGGACAAAGTTATTGACGTTCTTGACGCAGTCAACACCTATCTAAATGTTAGTGAATCAAGCGACGAGGGATTGGACATTGATAAACCTTCTATGATTAAGCACATCCTAAATGAGTGGAGGGCGGATCCTGACGATGTTGCCCGTTCGTTCTACTCTACGTTTTTTAACAATTTAACGGAACTGATTGGTAGCACTATTGAACAGTTGGATGCATAATGCATCGTCTCCTTTGAGATGTTTCCATTGAACAAGTTTATTGCAAGTTTATTGTGTGAAATCGTTATTCTTTTATATGTTTATCTATATTGATAATGGTTTGATTAGAATTAAAGTGTTTTTGTTAAATATATTGTAATTGCTTTTGAAAATAACAATGATTAAATAAATAAACAATAGTCATAACAGTATGTGTATTACTTTTTGGTGAAATGGTTTTAAATAAATGTGACAGCAATATAATATTGTGTATTTTTTGTGTTTTATTTGGTGTCATTTATGTAAAGACCCAGATGTTTGTGTCGGGAATGAATAGGGTAGAAAAGGGTAAAGCTTGTCATTATGTGGTTAGGGTATTAAAATGGAGTGGGATAGGGTTAACGATAGGAGTTGGACAGGGGTAAATATAAACACGCATAATAAAAGACGACAAGAGGTGCCTAAAACCAACCGGAATTCATCAGAATTCCTTTAGTGGTCAACGGGCGATATACAGTTTCAAGTATTTTATTCATTATTAAAACATACAATACAAATTTATCAAATGGTGATTATCAATAACATTTATAAAGAACAAAATTACAACGCATCAGCTAACTACGATTCTTTAAACAAAACAAACCCTACTTGGTAAAAGAATCTTGATGTAACAAAGCCCTAGATATTTGACGTATAATAAATTGTTCGTCATACACTTCTGTATTTGCTAATTTTGTTCATGCTCATTTCTCGGCATCGATGTAAAAGGAAGAAGATGACGTACTGTCCACAGACGGTTGACAAAGGTCCCTGAAGACGGCGAGTGTTATAGATGGTGTATTTCGCATTCTTTTGAAGGAAATGTTCAATCTGCGGTACCTTGGGACGTAGTCCCTATGAGTCAAAATATTCACCCACACCATCTCGTG
Organism: Zoroaster sp. YZ-2022; assembly: GCA_029582265.1. Classification (NCBI taxonomy): domain Eukaryota; kingdom Metazoa; phylum Echinodermata; class Asteroidea; order Forcipulatida; family Zoroasteridae; genus Zoroaster; species Zoroaster sp. YZ-2022. The sequence goes on along the minus strand of CM055816.1, from coordinate 92,186,490 downwards.
TAATGTAGATTGCCAACCAGTGTTCTCCTGGCTTATCAGCAGGGTCTGTGTTAATGACGATAGCGGTAGGGCGTAGAACAAACTGCTTCGGAAGTTGGTCACAGGCAAAAACTCCTCTGAAGAAATGCTTGGTGAACCGGTCTCGTTTCAAAATAGAACTTATTTCCAAACTATTCATGATGTTCGGTCCGTTTTGACCTAACTGGCGTAGTCAAAGATGATGTTGCGAGCCTGGTCTATTTCCAGAATGTTGTTGAACTCTGCATAGATAATCACGTTGACTGTCTCATCCAACGGACTTGCAAAGTGTACGTCGAGTCGAAGGTTACCGTGTCTGACTAGTGTTACGATCCGAAAATCTTCAAACTATAGGTGAATGCAAATTACTCAACAGCCTGAATTTTCTCAGATGCAACAAAGAAATCAAACAAGGTCACACTGATATAAAGAACACAGAAACAAAGTGATTTAATAATGAAAATATCAACTGCTACAAATATCGATGGGTTTAACAAGTGTACAATGATTAAGGTAAACAAGTGTACATTAACAAACGATCTTAGATTAAATAAGAAGAAGATCTTAGACTAAATAAGAAGAAGATCTTACACTAAATAAGAAGAAGATCTTAGACTAAATAAGAAGAAGATCTTATACTAAATAAGAAGAAGATCTTACGGACGAGGACTTGGGCAGGCTCCAGCGAAAAACAGTTCTCTGACACGGTGTAAATACAGCTGAACGTGGGGCGAATTCACCTCCAACAAACGGCCGGAAATAGACGAAACCACGGGGACACAAGTCGACTACCGTGACAAAAATATGGGAAAGAAGAAATCCCAAAAATACTGAACTGTAGACTCAGTTCACAAAATGTGTCTTCCGTAATTAAATTCAGCTCTCAGGCACTTCACTCGGTCAATACGAACTTTCTCAAAACACTCCACAGACGAGTCGTAAGCGACGTCACAGGTCCTAATGGGTGTACGCTGAAGTCTCATAAACTCCTGTTTACCGAAGTCTTGGTTTGCTCAAGTCCTGGTTAAAATCCTCTACCAGCCCGTATTTATAGTTTTTAATCCCTTCTAGAAAATACTAAATGTTTCTTTTTCACTTTACTTCTAGACATTTCTGTTACATTACATCATTGTCCAAAAATTAACTTCCAGAACGTTCCATTCATAACCCGTAAACATAATGCCGCCGACTTTGGGGTCAACACGCGGTCACGCACGGATTATCTCCACATACGGTTTATATGTATATGTAACATCTCCCCCCATAAAAGAAAGAAAATTTACAGAAGGAAATTTTCGTTTCAAAAAGAAATTTTAACATAAACTTATAACAAAGTTTAATTAAACAGTTATGCCTGGCTAAGACTTCTTACAGTAATAACAAAAATAAGTCTTATTAAAACTCTTAAGCCCACTGGTTTACCAGAGAAATAAATATTAAGTGATTAAGTACAATCTTCTAAACTCTGGACAGAGCATCAGCAATAACATTGCTCTTTCCGGCAATATGAACAATCTTGAGTGGATAGGGTTGCAAAATCAAACTCCACCGAAATAATTGTTGGTTCTTGGTCTTGAATTTCTCCAAAAACACAAGTGGGTTATGATCAGTATAAATGATCGTCTCTCCAGCACTATTGGTTATATACACTTCAAAGTGTTGTAGGGCAAGGACCAGACCTAGCGCCTCTTTTTCGATGGTGGAGTATTTTGCCTGGTATTTATTCAGTTTCTTTGAGAAGTAACTGATCGGTCGCTCGATGCCTGACTCATCTTCTTGGAGCAAAACCGCTCCGACACCAACATCACTGGCGTCAATGGCTATTTTAAACGCCTTGTCAAACTTTGGCGCAGTCAGAACCGGTTCGTTCGTTAGAATGGCTTTCAATTTCTCAAATGCATTTTGGCATGAGTGAGACCAAACAAACTTCACATTTTTCTGTAAAAGTTTAGTCAATGGAGTCGCAATAGTGCTGAAGTTTGGAACAAACTTTCAGTAAAATCCACTCATACCCAGGAATCTCATAAATTCTCTCTTCCCTGTGGGTACGGGAAAATATTGAATGGCTTGAATCTTTGCTACTCGTGGTAGCACGTGACCTTGACCGACCACATGACCTAAGTAGGTCACTGTTGCTTTGGCAAACTCACTCTTTTTTAGATTTACCACCAGGTTTGCTTTTGAAAGCTTATCAAACAGGGCACTCAAGTGTTTCAGATGGTCTTCCCAGCTATCGCTGTATACCAAAATGTCATCAATATAGACAACACAATTGTCTAGCCCAGCAATGACTTGACTCATCATTCTCTGAAACGTAGCCTGGGCATTTTTCATCCCAAAGGGCATCGTTTTACATTGGTACAGACCATCGGGTGTCACAAACGCTGAAATTTCTTTGGCTCGGTCAGTCAAGGGCACTTGCCAATATCCCTTTAACAAGTCTACTTTACTGACAAATGCAGAATTTCCCACCCGATCAATGCAGTCTTCTAACCTAGGGATAGGATATGAATCAGTCTTAGTTTCTGCATTGACTTTTCGATAATCTATACAAAATCTAAGAGTACCATCAGGCTTTGGTACCATGACAATGGGAGAACTCCAAGAACTCTGACTAGGTTCTATAATGTCATGCTCTATCATGAACTTAACCTCTTCCCTAACCTTCGATAATTTGTTAGGATTAAGTCGGTAGGGTGCCTGTTTTATCGGCCTTGAATTTCCTACATCAACATCATGAACTGCCACCGACGTACGGCCCGGTTTATCAGTACAAATGTGCTCGTACTTTTGGAGTAGGTTTGATAAATCTTTCCGTTGGTCATTGTGCAAATGGCCAAGGATTTCATCCAAGTTAGCCAGAATTTCAGAATTTGAAAGCTGCACAGCGAAAAACTCAAGTTCAGACGTTTTTGTCTCAAGGTCTTCATTACATGAATTGTCATCGTTGGGTTTTGACTCAATAACAGCTACCCCCACTGGTTGACCAACATTATCACGCTCATAATACTTCTTGAGCATGTTAACATGACAAACTCTTTGGTTCTTTCTTCGGTCTGGGGTACTGATTACATAATTAGCATCATTGAGTTTCTTTTGGATACAGTAGGGCCCACTAAACTTCGCTTTAAGAGGCTCGCCAGGCAGAGGCAACAGCACTAGTACTTTCTCGCCGGGTTTAAAGATGCGGACCTCAGATTTCTTGTCTGCTCTTGTCTTCATGATCCGTTGAGACACCTTGAGATGTTCTTGTGCCACAGAACACGCCTTGGATAACCTCTCTTTGAAGTTCGACACATAGTCGAGCAGATTGGTCTCATCCTCCTCTGCCAAAAATCTCTCCTTAATTAGTTTCAAAGGCCCCCTCACCTCACGACCGTAGACCAACTCAAATGGAGTAAAACCAGTTGACTCGTTCGGTGAGTCCCTAGTGGCAAAGAACAGAAAGGGAATTCCTTTGTCCCAATCTTCTGGGAAATCCTCGCAGTATGGTCTTATCATATTCTTGAGGGTTTGGTGGTACCTCTCCAGAGCTCCCTGAGACTGCGGGTGATATACAGATGATTTCAACTGCTTGATCCCCAGCTCACGCAGGACTTCCTAAAACACACCCAACATGAAGTTAGACCCCTGATCGGACTGCACTTCTTTCTGTAAACCATATCTTGTGAAAACTGCATAAGAGCCTCAACAACAACTTTGGCTGTTATCTTCCTCAGTGGGATGGCCTCTGGAAATATGGTTGACAAATCGATGATGGTCAACAAAAACTGATGCCCGGACTTCGTCCGCGGTAGAGGACCACCAACACAATCCACTAGGACTCTCGTAAATGGCTCATCAAGTGCAGGAATCGGTATCATCGGTGCAGGCCTGATTGATGGCTGTGGTTTCCCCACCATCTGACACGTATGGGACGTCTTGCAGAATTCCACCACATCTTGGTGTACCTTAGGCCAATAAAAATGTGCCATGACTCTAGCTTGAGTCTTTCTGATGCCAAGATGACCTGCAACCGGAATCTCGTGAGCAATTCTCAAGATCTCATCACGATAACACGGAGGAATAACAATTTGATGAACAATACTCCATTCTTCATCAGCTGGTCTCTGGGTAGGTCTCCATTTCCTCATTAACACGCCCGACTTGACGTAGAAGCATTCTGGAATCCCCTGAGCCTCTTCCTTAGAACACGCTGTCTGGGCGAGCTTTCTCAAATCTGGGTCCGCTTTCTGCTTCTCTATAAGCGAGGATCGGCTAAATTTAGCATCTTGAGACACTCCCTCATTTTCTTCAAAATTATTGAAAAAAGTTTCAGCCAGCCAAACACCAGAGTCCTCCTCTATAGGCACTGACTCTGCAACCTCCTTTTCCGTCTGTTTCATCTGAGATCTTGTCACTGCACATTCGGGGAAGATTTCTGGGAACTCCTCCTCCAAAGAATGAATTTCTGGCTCATCCACAGGTTCACCAGAGACAATAGGGGATGCCGACACTTTACCTCCCGCAACGTCATTACCTAGCAAAAATCCGACACCTTTCATCGGTAGACTAGGAACAACTCCAACATCCACAGGGCCAGTGATCAAGTCACATTTCAAATTCACCCTATGCAACGGGACAGGCATAAAATTACCCCCAATACCTTGAATCAACATTTTCGCATTCAGCGAACTTTCTGGAGACAATGACAACACATCCTCCAGCATCAGTGACTGTGACGCGCCTGTATCCCTTAGGATAACAACTGAACTGCCGGCTTCATCAGACGCACACGAAACATCACCACGATAAACAAAATCTTTGTAAACCTCATCAACTTGGTTGATTTCATCAAACACCTTCGAAGAAGAAACACGGTTGCCATCGGCCTTACCTGACTTCCTACGAAGTAGAGTGTCCTTACGGACAAAAGCGACAGGTTTTTCAGAACGCTCACGCTCATCAGCGATGAACTTGAAACATCTCGCCTTCGTGTGGCCCTTTTTGTGACAGTAATCACACGGAGGAAAAAACTTCTTCTTTTGGCTCCACTTGGTGATGAAAACTTCTTATTCGATGGGTCAGGATTTCCAGTGCCAGACTGTGCCTCGGGACCTGACTTGCCCTCATCAGTGTTCTTGTAGAAACCCTTTGACCGGAAATTAGTTTTACCCATACTCATATTGTGAGTTAATTCATAATCATCGGCTACCACTGCAGCTTTCTTTAATTTGATGATCTTGTGTTCTTCCAAATGGGTTTTGATACTCAGAGGGACACTGTTTTTGAACTCTTCCATGAGGACAACTTCTTTTAACTCCTCAAATTTCTTCTCAATTTTGAGAGATCGATACCATCGGTCAAAAACAATTTCTTTTTGTCTAGCGAATTCGACAAAGGTCTGGCCATTTGATCTAGTCAATTTTCGAAATTTCTGCCTATATGCCTCAGGAACCAATTCATAAGCTTTAAAATAGTTGCTTTAACAGTAGCATATTCACTACACTGTTCCTCTGAAAGTGTGGCATAGACCTTTTTAGCCTTACCCACAAACGTGCTCTGCAAGAGCAAAGGCCAATATTTCTCAGGCCAACTAAGACTTTTGGCAGTTTTCTCAAAAGATAGAAAATATGTTTCAACATCATGTTCGTTGAATTTTGGCACCAACCTCACGTTCTTCGCCAGATCAAAGTCAATTGGAGTTTTCTCTTTGCCTGTGTCTTTCTTTGCACCTAATTCCAGTTCTTTAATTTTGAGTTGATGTTCAAGCTTTCGTAGTTCAAATTCTCTTTCTTTTTCTTTTTCTTTTTCTTGTCTTTCAAACTCAAGTCTGAGCCTTTCTTGTTCTTTTTCTCTTTCTCTTTCTTCAAACTCAAGCCTGAGCCTTTCTTTTTCCAGTTAAATTTTGGCAAGCTCAATTTCTCGATCAGCAGTTTGCGGAGACTCAGTCATCTCTAGATTAAATTTTTCCGCAAGAACGTTGACTAGTTTTGCCTTCTTGACACTTCGAGAAATTTCTAGTTGAACATATTTAGCAACTTCATGCAACTCATCTTTTGTTAACAGCTGCAATTTATCGACTGACAAATCCTCAGCCTCCACGAAAGCTTGTACCTCAAACTTACTAACCATAATTATTCTACACTAGCAACAATATAACAAAGCGTGCAATCTTGCTTGACAGTTGTACAATAAAAGTAGTATGGCTTATTTTATTTCGATTTCCCGGACAGGCCCCCAATTTGTTACGATCCGAAAATCTTCAAACTATAGGTGAATGCAAATTACTCAAAAGCCTGAATTTTCTCAGATGCAACAAAGAAATCAAACAAGGTCACACTGATATAAAGAACACAGAAACAAAGTGATTTAATAATGAAAATATCAACTGCTACAAATATCGATCGGTTTAACAAGTGTACAATGATTAGGGTAAACAAGTGTACATTAAGAAAAGATCTTATACTAAATAAGAAGAAGATCTTACACTAAATAAGAAGAAGATCTTACACTAAATAAGAAGAAGATCTTACGGACGAGGACTTGGGCAGGCTCCAGCGAAAAACAGTTCTCTGACACGGTGTAAATACAGCTGAACGTGGTGCGAATTCACCTCCAACAAACGGCCGGAAATAGACGAAACCACGGGGACACAAGTCGACTACCGTGACAAAAATATGGGAAAGAAGAAATCCCCAAAATACTGAACTGTAGACTCCGTTCACAAAATGTCTCTTCCGGAATTAAATTCAGCTCTCAGGCACTTCACTCGGTCAATACGAACTTTCTCAAAACACTCCACAGACGAGTCGTAACCGACGTCACAGGTCCTAATGGGTGTACGGTGAAGTCTCATAAACTCCTGTTTACCGAAGTCTTGGTTTGCTCAAGTCCTGGTTAAAATCCTCTACCAGCCCGTATTTATAGTTTTAATCCCTTGGCATCACTGCCGTAACTCAGTAGGGATTCAATCATTGCTCGGTAGGGGTAGGTAGGTGTGGAGGAGGAGATTAAGCGGTCGTTAAGACTCACGTTGATCTGATTAAACAAAGATTGCAAAAATAAATTAATTTTACGGGACCAACATGGTCAGCATCAGTAAGGTTTGTGCCGTCTGCCTTTGTTACTTTTGCCTTGACGTAAAGTCGGGTTTGGTTGAGATCCATGTATTCCTCACCCGATCCGGGAATGAAGAATTCAATAGGTCCACCATCGGATATGGTAGAAATAGGGTGATATTCGACCCATTCTCCTTTATCGATACTAGTTAGGTTGGTGGCATTGAAAACAAATCCAACTCGGATTTGGTGCACTCGCACGAGTGATTATGTAACAATGACGATTCACAACGTCTTGTTGATAAGAACACTAATCAAGAATACCAAACGATCTTTTCGCTCGCTTGCCAGACGCAGAAGTGGAACGTCTACCGCTAGCTTTCCTTTTTATACCACGTCGGTGACTTCCCGTTGCTCTCGCTTCCAAACCACGAATTGCCTTTTGGGTTAGATTACGTCCAGCTTGGCGGAATCTGGTTTTGGCAGCTGTCTTGATATTTTTACCTTCCAAGGCATCTTGGGCAATGCCGACACCCGTACTGAGAGCCTGCCGACCCAACGTCTTAGCACCTTGTTTGATTAAGGGCATTGCCGACCGGAAAAGTCCTCCAAGAATCCCACCTAATCCGTTGAGTGTAGTAATGTTCATAATTTTTACTGTCGGGAATGAATCGTCTCGTGATGATCAGTTAAAGTATGACGAGCGACGTTTCCTAAAGTGAAGTTTCACGATCACCTTACCACTCATGAATGGAATAGGTTGTCCCGTGTCACCCCTTATATATATTTCAATCGTATCCACTAGCTTTTGTTTCAAGGAAATGTAATGTGGACTGTCGTATGTTTTGTTAATGATTTCGCCAGGGTTTCCTTCCACGTTTACAGTTCGTAGCAAGGGTGCTCTCGCGTCACCCACGGTGTGATACTCTATAATGTTAATAGTATAAAAACATTGAATGAAATGAATTGATGTCTACAACTCGAGAACCTTTTTGAATTCCCGTAACAATTGCTTCATTTTCATTAAATCCGAACAGGTCTTTTATTTTAGTAAACAAGTTGACGATCACATCATCCTTTGTCTTGATAAATATTTTCTGGTTGTATTTATTATATTTAATACTGACAATGCCGTCGTGGTCGGGAGGTGGTGTAATATTCTCCAACATTTCTACAGGGTTTGAACCAGGAGGTAGAAAATGCAAATGGAAATTAGGTGGCGTGTCTCTGGCTGAACACCCATACATTATTTTAGTGTCGATGACATTGAACCAGCGGTGTGGATAAGTAAATTCCGCCAGTCCCACTTCCCAATCTCCCTCAAACACGAGTGGTGTCGGAAGAGTCACATAGAAATGAGTCAACGTATTATCTGGATGAGTATCCATGGAGCTATTGCTTGGGAGCGTGACGTAGAATGAGTCCGCCATGATGTAATTTTTAGTGTTGTATGGCAATCAATCGGTCTTTATTTGTTTTTTATAAGGTATGTAGATCAGTCACCCAACTATTGAACTTATCGGGATAGCCGACCCATTTGACAAAAAACTCTGTCTTTTTACGCCGTTTTCTGGTATCAATCACTTTCTCCACCTGATACATGTCGTCCGTTTTGATCACCCGTTGTAATTCCTGCTCATAGAAAGTACCATCTAATTCTTCACCGTCATAGTCCTTTATCCTGTACACGGGTGGGTGCCGAGCAATTTTAGCGCTGATGGTAAAAAGTTCAGTGGTCCAGTTTGGAAGGTAACCCTTGCGAAATGGTCTGGCCGCCATACTGATACGGACTGTATCCCCAACATTAAACTTAAAGTTAGTGCGAGTAGGTCTGACGTCTGCGCCGTATAACGTTCGCCATACACGATCGGCGTTGTGAATATTCACAGATGCAGGAATAGTCTTGATGCTTCGATGATAGGAATGATTGTAGGCCGATAGTAACTTTGGCAAAACTTCCATGTATGCATACGTGTTGTTGGCCGTAAAGTATTTCCACATTTTGGTTTTGAGGGTTCTGTTAAATCTTTCCACCACGCTGGCTTTTGTCTCGTTTTGGGTTGTGAAAAAACGGATCTCTTCTTTTTTCAACAACTTCTGAAAGTTTCGGTTAATAAATTCTGTACCTTTGTCTGTCTGGAGGAGGTGTGGCTTACGCCCACTTTTCAATATTTGTTTGAATGCGTCGATCAGAACAAGCCCGGTCTTGTTTTTAAGTGGAATGGTCCATGCGTACTTGGAAAACACGTCTATGCACGTCAGGAGATATTTATAACCGCTATTGTGTTCAGCTAGTGACGTCATATCGACCAGATGTGGCTTGCCATTGTTGGTCAGTTCCATTCACCATCACTCTGTTCCGTTCAAAGTGTTTACGGATCGGTTTGTGCAACGTGTAAACAGGCTGTTTGCTCAACCATTTCTCTATCTGTTGATATTGACTCCGTCTTTTTTTACAGCGCGGTAATCAGATTCCACACCACCAAAAGCGGCAGTGTGCTGGGGGTCGTAATACACCATCTTTAGGTACCGCTCCTCCATCGAAAAATTCAGAATTTTCAATGATCAAGGTGCTCTTACAACAGACCGACACGCACCGAATTTTATTTAAAATATTTCTAAATCCACAGGTTGGCTTTGGAGGACAACACGTCATGATGATGTTTGCTGTCAACTGATTGGTTTGTACCTAGTTCGTGTCTTAATATGGAGTCCACTTTCGTTTTGAAAGCGTAGGTGTTGTTTTACTCGTACGTTTCTTCTTTACGGACGGAGTATCATGATGGGAAGCCTCAGCAAATAGTCGGGGTAACCCATACTCGTCTTCGTCTGGCCACTCCCTCAGCGGCACTTTTAATTTGGTGGGGGTTTTAAACATCTTTTCTCGTTTTAACTTCGGAGGTACTCGAGCCGGTTGAGGTAGCTCACGCTTCAGATGCGGGGTTGGTCATCTGTTTTGTCATTTTCCGTTTGTAAAGTCATGGTTAAGGGGGCCATCCTTTGTTTATTTAGTTCAATGTATCTTTGCAGTGTCTGATGATAGAGTTTGATTTTCTGGTCATCTGCCAGGTCTTGTCGTTCTAGTAATTGTCTCATATCGGTGTCTATCCCGTGCACAACGCGGGTTGTTGGTGTTTGTTCCAAACGTTTTGTCGATTGAAGTTTTGTCAGAGTCTCTTGGGGAATCAGAACCATTTTCTTGGTGTACTCCATATTTATTTAAACAAAAGTCCTCCAAGGGCACTTAAAACCGGAGTAAGTAACGCACCGAGAAATCCTCCCTTTTGACTCAGAGTTTTCTTCTTCTTCTGGGGACTCAATTTTCTATTGGTAAGAGACCTGAAGTTGTTTTTGTACTTTTTAAGTTTACTTTTGTCAGCTGGTTTTAAGGGTATATTACCATTCAGAACGTTGAGGGCGCACTCACACAAACAACTCATTAATTCTTTGCTGGCACCACGGATTACAGCCTGACGTTGTTTGGCGGTTCCCTTTGCCAGAACATGGAGGTAGGGAGCGTGTTTATGCAGGCGCTTCGACATCTTCAAATGATTGACTATTCGTCAGACACTGTTTATTTATACCTTGGGTGTATACACGATTGGAAATTCAACATTAAATATATTGGTTCGGAGTCTCATCTCTTCCGAAGTTGTTGGTTTCAGGTCGACAAATAGGTAAGCATAGGGGTTTAAAGTGGCATCTCGGTAAGCTTCCACCATAAACTTTGATTTATTGGGATACATCTGTCGAGCTAGATGATTAATTTGGGAGGCATCTCTTGGGTTTTTAAAGAGGACCATATAGTGTGAATTTAAGCTTATTGTGCGCATTTCCTTCCCTCGGTAGAATAAATTTTGTAATATCAAAATGACTGATATGTTTCTGTGGTGGCTACCCTTAGTAAAAAATTCAGATACTTTTTTTTGTTATTACCCGATTCTGACATTAAATCATCTAAAACAATAATGTTTCTCTGTGTGCGATCCAATGACTGAAGTAGATCATCTGGAATCCCTTCCACAAATCGTATTTCAGGAACCAGACTAGCCAAATGGTCGTAAGCATCTTGATATTCCCCGTAGCACAAACTAATATTATCAGGAGGAGGGTCAATAATACCCTTGGAAGTAAACAGTCGCTTGGTAAAAACCGTCTTCCCCGAACCTGTTGGTCCCGCTATAACGCAAGTAAATGGATGTTTACGTCCATCTCGCCAAATGACTTGGGTCACCCATAGTTAAGATATATAAGACAAATTTCTATCTCAATGTAACCCCCTAAACCATTTTAAATAAATAAATAATTAGACAAGACAAAAACTAACTCAAACAGTTAACAAGTTCTGTGGTCTTTTTTCTTTGACTCTATGGTACCATTATTTATTCAAGCCTCAGTACGCATTAGTGAAGAAATATTCAAAACAAAATAATAATTTATCAAATAAAGTATTGAATAAAAAAAATTAAAAAATTAACAATGAGAATAAAAATCAGATGAAAATTATATAATGATATATTTACATGGGTGACTTTACAGAAATGTACTAAGTCCCACCACCAAAAAAGTTATAAGATTCATAAGTCAAAATTACTTTGTAGGATAACCACTCGCTGAATTTATACAGGAACGGTCTTAAAAACTATTTTACCGGATGCAAGAATTATATTAATTAATTGCGAGAAATAACATTGGTTTACACTTTATTTGTCAAACAACAGTTTTTATACACTGTAAACACGTTGAACATATTGAATTTATACATATTGAATTTATACATAAGTAATTGTTGGATTATGTAATTATTCATTACGAATCTACATACGAATATACATCCGTGTACGCTTAAAGTTCAATGTATGTTGTACTTATTCCATCTTCAGCAACTTTCCTTTTAGGATAAAGGTAGGTGAACGCTGTTTTAGTTTGTTCATACGTGTACATACTACCTTTCTTCATTCTAAACCCACGGTTGATTCCAACCCCACCCCTTTGTGATTCAAGTACATTTAAATATCTAAATTTAGTTATGTCGTTTGTGGATTTGTTAAGACCTTTGCAACTTATTTTGTTGTTCTCACCAAAGCAGAAATATGTTTTGCTACATAGCGCCACAATGCCGTCTCCCTCCCATTCAACCTTAAATAGACCCGGAGTTCTTTTGTCATATGCACTATCAACTCGAGGAAACCAGTCGGGTTTTTCTCTTTCATACTGATCTTTTTTGTTTTCCTTTATTACCGACTCAATGCTATCACCCGATAATGCCAAATATGCAGAGTCTGTGTCCATTTCACACATTTGAAAATCAGATGGATGTATATATTTGACAAGAAAATCAAAATAAAACTCGAGCATTCTCAGTTTTGCGTACTTTTATAAAAAGAACCCTATCTGAATTGGCAGGTTTAAGCGTATTGACTTCTTCGTTAGCTCTATTTCATTTACCTAACGACTTGCCCAGACTTGTCCGTGACGTCACACAGGCAACTACGTTCATCGCGGCAACTTCGTTCATCACGAGGTCAACACGTCTTAGCTCGCCCTTACATACCCGGTAACGAAACACTAATACACGATATCTAGTACCCTGTTCACACAAATACACTCATCATACACCAGAGTTAATTATTAATTAAAATATAAGCATAAATATAAATGATTAAAATATAAATATGTTTTTTGCCACGGCAGCAGCGCGCACCGTTGCGTGGTAATGCATTATTTCACTTGGTGACTGCTGTCACCGATCATTCCCTAGAAAACCGTCGTCTGCAATATCGGCTTCCTCCAGTTTTTGTTACTTTCGCGATAAGTAAATCACTTGTTTTTAACTTATTTTATTATCAACGTATTGACCACTGCGATACCTTTAGTATAATTATTTCTATTCATTGTACGTTCACATGAACAGACCTGCTCCCTTTGTGTTTGCATTTCTATTCATCGTACGTTGGCCTGTACAGACCTGTCCGTGAGTGATCGCTCAGTCGTCGTAAACACCATTGTCCGTACTGCGCGCTGTTTATTATAACGCGCTCTGTCGGTCAATTTCACCTCTCACAGCCGGAGGGGGAGGGTCTGGAAAGTTGAAGCAATATTTGGGAGGGAGTAGGTGCGGAGGGTGAACCTCCACCTGCCTCCGCCTCCCTCCACACTCCACAATCAGGTGCCAAATCCACCTCTTATACTACTAACCTTTAATCAACTTCAAACAGTCCAGTAACCAATCATAAACCCATGGGATTTTTGGAATATAATAAATGACTGTTTGATCTGTAGGTACGTTCGGATGACTATTGTTGATCAATATAAACAACTGTTGATGGTGAATGGGAATTAAATATTTTCTCGTTTTAATATATTTCTAGCTACTAAGAAAAAACATGATATCAGAGGAAGAAAAGGAGCGAGAACTCAGCACAACATACATGTCATCAAGCCTTATGAGATTACTAGGTGTATAGCATACAACCTAGACAAACTTTCCATCATCAAACAGTTCATGACAAATACTAATCCCCCTACCGTAATACATACTGAGAACGTACCTTTGTCTTTTGTAATTTCCTCTTCACTTGTCCCAGGTGAATGTGGATCATTGAATTGGCGTGATGTTTCCGCCATTTTAGCAAGTGCCGACTTCAATGTAAATTTGTGTATGAAAGGGAAAACAAAATTATACGATTATATCATTCAAAATAAATAGAAAAGGAAAAGAATAAGTTTAAACAAAAACATGGATTAATTCCTCTACACAGCTCCAGATCCATAAACATACATACACAGCAAGGTGACAATGTCTTGGTTTCCCAAGGGCAACCACCTGCAGACAAAAGCTTGAGAAATTTGGATAATGGAGGGAGAAAAACAGTCGCAGCCACCTTTAGCCTCCTGGGTGCGTCAGAAGAGCAAGTAATGGACCAGTGCAGATGGGCATCACGGAAAACATACAAACACTACACTGAGCTGGAGAGAGTGACGAGACAGCAGCGCACAGTCAAAATATTGCGTGATGCAGTCTCAGGAGAACAGCCCGCACCAGCTGATACAGCAGGACAATTCTACAGGCTTTTGAACTCTGGTTTTAAGGCGGAGAGAGCTTTCACATCGTGCACCACGTAGAAATAACTTTCACAAAAAAAGAAAATGTAGGACTTTAACGCGGGGGATGAGGGGTTCGAAACAGGTCAGGCAAAACAAAACAAGGAAGGGAAATAAATTATATCAAACGTTCCGGTTTCTATTTCGTTTCCCTTTGTCCACAGTCAACTTTTACGACCCTCCTTGAGGTTTGGGTGAGAAATGGGGTGTCGGTTCGGGTCCCTAATAGGTAAAAAAGGGATGCAAGTTTCGGCGAAAAGCTATCCAACCCATTTATAAACCTCGTTGATACCGAAGCCTGCCGGAAACAAGGCAGTGGTGCAAATAGTTCACTAATGGTGAAAAGGTTTTTAAGACCATAATATGCAGAAGTACATGTGAGTTTGGTATAGCGACCTTGGTATGTACAGCTGCAGGCTTGCGTGCGCATCTAGGCTTGTGTCCTAAATAACCATTATTAGGTGTTCGGGCATGTTCAAGCATTATTAGGTGTTCGAGCGCGCAGCGCGAACACCTATTGTTTTTGTACTTTTTTTGTGTGTTTTTCTTTTTTCTTTCTTTTTTACTTCTTTTTCTCAGTGGCGCTTGTCCGGCAACAACGGCATCCTTGCTAAGCATATACATCCTTTAAACTTAACACATAAACAGAACATAACAAGCTGATGAAACCGATTGCTGTGACGTCATGATGAGATCATGAGATATCTAATTTCGATAAATCAAAGTTTAATATTTAAAACGTTTCAATTACGTTGCATGAATTAAGTAGATCGTTACAATCAAAGATCGTATAGCGCCGCAAGGCGCTATACGAGGCGCTACACGATCTTTGGTTACAAATGGAGCTACATGTACAATCGATATCGACGCTGTTTGCGTGTAGTGCCCATGGCCCAGACGTAATTTTTTAGTCTTCTTTCTACGAAATTGTCATTTTGAGGGAGTTTTGACCCAATAGGTCTTGGATTTCGTGTAAAAATGGATCGCCAACGCAGTCATAAAGGATAGGTATCTTGAAGTTACTTCGTGTTTTTATACAAGAAAAGACATTTTTAAGCGTCGGTTGGCTGGCCATTCGTCGTTGCATTGTGCCTGTTTAACTAACGTTAGTTACGTGATGTCACCAAAATGTATGTCACCAGATGTCACCAAAATATATTTAGAATATAAATAAGGATAGGAAAATTCAGTTGTTAAGGTTATGGCAATTTTTCAGTAGAAATGTTATGCCATATTTTGTATTTTTTGTTTTCTCAAAAAATCTTCAGTTTGTGCACAAATTAACGTTAAGTAGCCTAGTGATTGTTTACTGCACTTTTCCTTAATTTTTTACCCTTCTTAGATACAAATCAACTTACATAGACAATTATTTCATAGGAAAAATGCACAATATTCATGAAACAATACATGTACTTGTAGGTCCTGCTCCCTGGGGAGGCCTCTCTCATAATCACATGAAACTATATACGAGTATATGAGACTCGGCAATTTCCTTAAATATCTTTCTCTTTTGATGTGAGTTTCGTGCGAGAACATTTCTTTAATTTATTACACATTGTCAAGAATAATTGTGTGCAATTTTGAAAACAAACCAATGCCCTTTTCAATTTCAATGGTCCACCTACTCCAAAATTATACACTATTTTCCCCATTCACATAAATTAGAACTTCTCTGAATTGTCAAATACTTTATTCTTGGTCCATGTACTTATAAAACCTTCCTATTATTTTTACAGCATGTTCACTGTGACATATTATTTTCCCCATTCACATAAATTAGAACTTCTCTGAAATTTCAAATACTTTATTCTTGGTCCATGTACTTATAAAACTTTCCTATTAGTTGTTACAGCATGTTCACTGTGACATATTATTTTCCTCATTCACATAAATTAGAACTTCTCTGAAATTTCAAATACTTTATTCTTGGTCCATGTACTTATAAAACTTAATTATTATTGTTTACAGCATGTTGACTCCGATGTATCATGGCTCAGACTGAGTTCCAGCCTACAGCACCCCGATACAGCGTTGACACCACATCCAAATCATCATCATCATCATCATCATCATCATCAAGGCTATAGTTCGTCCATTTGTTGGACAAAGCCCTCCTCATAAAACTTCCATTTGTCTCTCTCTCTCTAGCCACTCTTGTCCATGTTGCCGTGCCCATGTGTGCTGTTATGTCATCTCTCCATCTTTTCTTTTGCCGTCCTCTCTTTCTCTTGCCTGTTCTAGGCTGCCATTCTGTCAATCGCCTAGTCCACCTGTTGTCCTGGACCATTAACACATGGCCTGCCCATCTCCATTTGGTCTCCTTTATCTTTTCAATGATGTCCTTGACTTTTGTTTTCTCTCGTATTTTCTTATGGTTAACTTTATCCCGTATTGTTTAAATAAATGTACCAATTTTCTCTCCATGGCTCTCTGTGTTGTTATCAATTTGTTGTTCAACTCATTTGTTGTAGTCCATGTTTCTGTTCCATAAGTCATGGTTGTTAGGATGCATTGGTTGTACACTCTTCTTCGAAGTGACATTGCTATGTTGTTATCGGTCAATATGTCTTTGTACATGCCAAAACTTCTCCAACCTGCTTTGATTCTCGACATAATTACTTCTCTCGATGTGTCTTTCATTCTTAGAGTTTGGCCCAGGTATTTGTAATTTCCCACTTTCTCTAGTTTATGGTTTTCAATGACAATATCTATGTTTGTGTCAAAGTTTGTCATGTATTTAGTTTTATCCTTGTGTATTGTTAGACCCACTTGTTTGCTTTCTCTGCTTAGTTTAGCTGTCCCTCCATATCTTCTACTGATGTTGTAACTATAGCTACATCGTCGGCAAATCTTAGGTCTGTGAGTTTTTCTCCATCGATATCCATTCCCTTTTCTTCCAGATGTGATTTTTTAAACACCTCATCTAATGCCGCTGTGAAAAACTTTGGGGATATTGTATCTCCTTGTCGTACCCCTCTCTTTATTTTCACTTCTTTTGAGACATCTTTATCGATGTGGATCTTGGCGGTAGCATTTGTATAATGCTGATATAGCCTTCATGTATTCCCACTTTTCTCAAGGCGTTGAACATGTCTTTGTGTTCGATGGAATCAAACGCCTTCTGGTAATCAACAAAACCCAGACAGAGGTCTAGCTGGTATTCATTTGACTTTTATATCAGTTGATTTATAGCCTGTAAGTGGTCCATTGTGGAATACCCTGCTCTAAATCCTGCTTGTTCTCTGGGTTGATTTTCATCTAGAGTTGCCTTTATTCTGTTCTGGATTACCTTGGTGAATAACTTGTACATATGAGAAAGAAGACTGATTGGGCGGTAGTTCTTTATATCTGCCTTGTCTCCTTTTTTATGCAAGAGTATAATTTTTGCCTCTTTCCATCTTGATTGTATCTTCTTAGTCTCTAGTATCTGGTTGAATAATGTTACTAATTGTGTTTTTATCTCATCCCCTCCTAACTTTATAATGTCACTAGTAATGTCATCTATCCCTGGTGCTTTGTTTTCCTTCATTTGGTCAACAGCCTCCTGAACTTCACTTGGTATTATTGATGGTAGTTCTCCTTCCTCCATCGAGTACTCCTTCATCGAGTACTCCTCATTAGCATCATCACCATCTTGTGTTTAGTTGTACAAATCCTGATAGAAGTCTGAGCAAATGTGTCCCATCTGCTTGTTTTAGTTGGCTAATTCTGGTTTTCTTGCACTCCATTTTGGTGATCTGTTTTGGTCCTTTCCCCTTTTCTAGCATTGTTTGGATCTGTTGGAATTTCCTTCGTCTATTGCTTTGTCTGCGTTTCTTTTTAACGGTTTTTACTGTTTCTGTATATTCTACCTTCTCGGCTGTTGTTTTCGTCATCAGTTTTCTTAGTGCCTTTCTACTTCTATCTAGATCCTGTATCTCACTGTCCTCTCTTGATTTTTGTTCCCTTTTCTTCTTTGATGGTGCTAGATTTGTGGCTTCTTCCAGCAATAGTGTAGTCAGTTGGTCGTACCTGTTATCAATATCTAATTCTTCCATCTCTAACCCTGCAAATCGGTTTTTCAATTTCAGTTGGAATTCTTCTTTCTTTTTCTTCAGTTTCAGGATGTTAGTTCCACTCTTCCGTTTCTTGTTTATGAATTTGAGTCTGGCAAGTTTCTTGCTGATGCAGATGTTTGCTCTTACCATTCGATGGTCACTTGCAATATCAACATTTGTTATAACTTCACAGTTTTTTACTATTCCACTCTGGCTGCAAAGTATATAGTCTATTTTGTTTCTTGTGGTTCCATTTGGACTCTCCCATGTCCAATATCGTTTTTTGGCCTTCTTGAAATATGTGTTTGTCACTTTTAGCTTTTGTTCTGCAGCAAACTCCAGAAGTCTTTCTCCTTTTTTGTTTCTTTCTCCAGTTCTAAATTTTCCCATGATAAACTCTTCTCCTGCTTCACGTCTTCCTATCTTTGCACTGAAGTCCCCCATTATTATTGTGTATTTTCTTCTATTTGACAAAAAGACCTTGTTGATATCCAAATGCAGTATCGTAACTGTTCAAGTCATCAACAATCTTCAGTTTGTAGGCTACACGATGGTATGGTTTAACGTCTTACGTTAACAGATCGTTTGAGAAGGTCTCTTCATTACTTGGTTTCATTTGAAGGTATGTAAACTTTCACATTTTTATCGATGTATATATTCATGGTTTATTATTATTATTTAAAAACATTTTCCATAACAGCCGGGGCTGAATTAGGGGAAAATATACAATGGTTCAAAAGAGGTTATATATATATATATATATATATATATATATATATATATATATATATATATATATATTTTAAAATAAAAGCAATCAGATATTCACAAAATCAAAGGTATCAAGCATATAGCAATAAAGTAGCTACAAATTTAGAAACATTAAAAGGTTAAACAGTTCACAGAAACTTTAACTTAAGATAAAAGTTAATGAGCACTTGAGAAAAAGGAATTAAATAAATAATAAATTAAAAGATGAAAAAAATTAAAAACATCAAAAGGGAGCAAAACGCAGTCATTAGTATTCTAAAAAATATGTAATAAGGAATATTAAAGAATCCAATTGTTACAAAACAATAAGAAAAGAACCAGAAAAAAATATTTATTTAAAAGGCTCACTAGGAATGGCAACGAACTGTTCTTAAATCTCGAGGTTCTGCATTTGGGATCTGTGAAGTGCATAATATGCAGATGATTTTTTTCAGGGAGAAGTCTCTGAAGTTTGGAGTGTTGGAGAGAGTTTGCAAACACAACGCATAGTTGGTTGCGTCTGTACTCAAGTGTTTTTAATTTACAGTCTTGTAACGCATCTGAGTACCTGCTGTAGTCTGGTCCCAAAGCTATGCGACATGCTCTCTTCTGGATGCGTTCTATGGAGTTGCATTGCTCTCTCGTGATTGCATTAGACCAAACAGGTGCTGCATACTCCAAGATTGGTCGCACGAACAATATGTAGATCTGCACGAGGTCAGTGGTTGACAAAAAATGATATCTGAGTTTCCGGAGCATATGTAGTCGACTATTAGCTCGTTTGACCATGTAGTCTACGTGCTTATCCCATTTAAGGTTTGACTGAATGAAAATTCCAAGCAATTTCACTGTGTTGCACTGCTGTATTGTGACGTCATTCAGTGTTAGGTTTAAGGGGGCTTGTTTATTCCTGGCAAAGCAGACGCTCATAACCGCACACTTTTTGGGGTTGAGACGCATTTTTTTTTCTGTCGATCATTTGTTGACTTCGTTCAGAACTATTGGTAGCTGTGATTGAGTATGAATATTTGATGTTTCTATCACAGTTAGATCGTCTACATATTTATAACAAGATGTTTGGCTTGTAACATGGCTTGTCCATGCGTCATTGATTACAGCAAGGAAAACGACCGGACCTAGCTTTGTTCCCTGTGGTATTCCTGCATGCAATGTAGTCCAGTTTGACACGGCTTTGCCGTATCTTACACACTGCTGGCGATTGCTCAAGAATTCACTTATCCAGGAGACTATTGAGTGAGGAATTCACATTTGCAAACGTTTGGAGATGGCAATAGTGTGATCGATGTGGTCGAAAGCTTTGGAGAAATCAGTAAGTAGCATAGATGAGACTGTTCCTGGGTTATCTGCATGTGAGTGGAGGGTGTGAAGAATATCAACCAGGCAATGTGAGGTAGACGCGCCTCTGATGTTGCCAAATTGTGCAGGATCAAGAGTGTGTCTCATTACTTCCATAGTTTGCTGTGCTATAAAGTGTTCGGCAATTTTTGAGAAATGATCAGTAAGTGCAATTGGCCGAAGGTTGTCAATTGAGGCTGGAGATGATTTAGGAACAGGCACGATGATGGCTTTTTTCCATTGAGAGGGAACAACATGTTGTGCAAATGATGCATTGATAATGTCTGTCAATGTTCGTTTTAGTATAATTGTATAGATATTGACTATATAAAACCATGGTTAACGTTAACAACCTTAGTGTGGCAATAGTATCACATGTGCCGCGCCTGGAGTGAAACAGGTCAACTCATATGCGTGCCAACTCGTACTTTTACCAACTCATACTCATTTTGGTCAACTCGACCCGTACAAATATTTATTACTGAATATTTACTGGCATGCGTACGGATTGACATCCGGTGGAGTACGAGTTGGTGGAAGTAGAAGTTAATTTAGCTGCACTATAGTGTATGTAGTTCCTCATAATACTAGTCTTGTGTGCTGGTGGCTGCGTTGCAGTTTACTTTATACTGGCACTTAATTTTCTCAGTAAAGTAGACCAGAAACAAATATCAGCACCTTTATTGAGATAATGAAACAGTCACATCATGGAGGAAGGAAGACGTCAGATGCAGTTCTATTCCATTGTAAAACCTAACTTGTTCTGAAGGGATCATTTTTCTAAAGTTGCATAATTTTTCTGAAGTTACATCAATCCATCATCTTGACCCATTATTCTTTGTCCCTCTTTGAAAACATTTAATATTGTTTTTACATGATTCGTTTATATTTCAGATCAACGGTATCCATTTGTGCTACTGCTACAAGGTGTGTCAGAGTCTGTGAAACTTGGTGATCCAATGGCCAGCATTTGAAGTTTATCCATTCATCAAAGGAGTTAATGTATGATTCAAATTATTTTATATAGACTTATCCTATCTGTGGCAGTCTTTACCCTCAAGGGAATTGTTTTTTTCAGGACCTCAAGACACATCTAGGTCTTTCTAGGAATTTCTTTAACATGTTACAACAAAAATAGTACTGAGGAATTCTTATTATTTTTTGACTGGACCCAAACATAATTATTCACAAATGTTACGGGCTCTGCGAAAATGAGTCGCTTCTCGCACGGCCTATTTCCATGTACAGTGTTGATGAATGTTTGGAGGGTGAACAAAAAATTGGAAATTGATTTTCCGATTATCCATTATTTCGGTTCTTTAGTATCTGTATTTTCATATTTATAAATCAAAAAAGCTGATTTGTATGAAGAAAGTGGAATAAATGATGATTTGTGTGTACCTTTTGTTTTCATTTCGTCCGTTGTTTCCATTACAATGCGCTATAAATTGCTACGTTTACGTTGATTGTGCTTGGCAAAAATATAAACCCCGCTAGCATTTAAGGAACATGTTGGTAACTATGCACATTTTATTAGTAACCTTCTGAAAACTGTTTTTACATTTTTTTTTAATAGGCAATTTCTCCTATACGGGTTTACTCGATTGTTGACATAATACATTATTTTCAAAAGGTGATAACTTTTGAACCGGACATGCCACAGTTGTTTAACAGGTATCAAAATGAAGCTTATTGCATGCTCTTTTCAGCCATGTATATAACCAAAAAAAAATTATTCACCCCCATGTGACTCATTTTCCCAGAGCCCGTCACAAATGTAGTTATTAAGCAACATCTGTTGGGTGATCTAGTAAAATGTATATTGCCGACAGTGAATCCCTGGCAGTTGGGCCATATAAACATAGTAAACATACCCCCCAATCTTCATTGCATGGGTGTGTCAGCTTTGTAATACCTTTTGCCAGATCAACCAATTAAAGTTCTTATTTATTTGTATGCTCGCATTGGGATAGTACTGACCATCAATCCCATAAACACAATTGTTAAACAGACAGTATCGTCACGATCCGAGCAGACTTTCTACAAACAGGGCATGGAATTGGTGTCCTAGTTTAAGATGAACACAGTGACTGAAAATTACTGGCTCATTTATGCAGCAGCAACGCGAATATGACCTTATCATGTGAGTATTATTTTCAGTCACTGAGTTAAACTAGAACTTGAACTCTGATTCCATGCCCTGTTGATCGTGAAGATATTGCCATCTTTAAACAACAACTTTAAAATGACTATTTATGAAAATGTATTTTCAACAGTTAATGACAAATAAATACATATACATGTAACAATCAGAAGATCATTTCAGTATTGTTTGTTTCTTCTTATTTTACAGTTATCATTCAAATTACATTGTGTTGTCTCTTCCCTATAAGTATTGCTTTAAAAAACTGAACCAAACATTTAAATATTATAACACTTGATCGAATTTGTCATTGTATTGTACAACACCTGCACACACCTTACCTCGGGGGGAAAAATGTATAATGATCAAGCTGTGATGATACAGTATTTAATTCCACCACAACGTAATTAGCGTAACAGCTCTGTGTTCATCCAAAGGACAAACACCTAATGTCGTACATATCGTTAATTGATTTAATTTTGCCCTACACCGACGTGTGTATAGCACCGCATACTCAGTGCTTTCCGAGTGTCTGTGAAAAAACTACACAGGCGACTCGGGCGGGATTCGAACCCACGACCTCCTGCCTACTCGTGCAGACGTCTTAACCACTCGACCACCCGGAGCTCGCCCGATGACAATTGGCCGGCTAGAATCCCATATAGCAGCGGGCTCCGCGATATATATATAGGTTGGTGAAATTCTTTCGTCGGGTGGTTGAAAGCACTGAGTATGCGGTGCTATACACACGTCGGTGTAGGGCAAAATTAAATCAATTGTTTATCTCCCGACGCACGAATTTCAACAATCTATATATATCGCGGAACCCGTGAGATTCTAGCCGGCCAATTGTCATCGGGCAAGCTCGGTGGTCGAGAGGTTAAGACGTCTGCACTAGTAGGCAGAAGGTCGTGGGTTCGAATCCGACACTCGGAAAGCACTGAGTATTGAGTGTTATACACACGTCGGTGTAGGGCAAAATTGAATCAATTGTTTATCTCCCGACGAAAGAATTTCACCAAGCTATATATCGTTAATTGTCAAAAAATATTTACGAAAAGGTGACCCCAATTTCACCTTTACGTCCTGTCCAAACTGAAAGTCAAAGTTTAATATTAAAAAAAAAAAATATCTCAGCAACCACAAGAGGTAAATTAAACAAAATTGCACCATTGTACTGATCGTTAATTGTCGAAAATTATTTACAAAAAGGTGACCCCAATTTTACCATTACTTCCTGTCGAAACCGGAAGTCAAAGTTTAATATTAAAAGAAATCATCCACAAGAGCTAAATTCACAATCTTTCCACCATTGTACAGATCGTTAATTGTCAAAACAATTTTACACAAAGGTGACCCCAATTTGACCTTTACTTCCTGTCCAAACCGGAAGTCAAAGTTAAATATTTAAAATAAAAATCATCCACAAGAGGTAAATTCACAATCTTTGCACTATTGTACCGATCGTTAATTGTCAAAAAATATTTAAACAAAGTTGACCCCAATTTGACCTTTACTTCCTCCCGAACACCTGGTGTTTGTCAATACAAACACCAATCTCTAGTTTTTCTTCTCCTTCTTCTCCGGATCGATTGTCTACCAAAAACACATACTTGGAAACTTCACATGAACTTGAAACTTGGCATATACTTAGAACTTAACAAGTAGATAAAACATAAGTTGTGATGTCATGATTAGATCATCAGATATCGAGTTACGATAAATCAAAGTTTAATATTTAAAAAAAATTATATCTCAACAACCACAAGAGGTAAATTCACAATTTGTGCACCATTGTACAGATCGTTAATTGTCAAAAAATATTTACAAAAAGGTGACCCCAATTTGACCTTACTTCTTGTCCAAACCGGAAGTCAAAGTTTAATATTTAAAAAAATCATATCTCAACAACCACAAAAGGTAAATTCAGTTTTTGCACCATTGTATAGATTGTTAATTGTCGAAATATATTTACACAGATACTAATGCAATGTTTCTTTAAAAAACATTCTGACATCATCATCACTGCCCTGACAAAACCCGAACACCTGCGTGTTTGTTATTGACAAACACTGTACGTCTAGTTGTGTTTAATATTTAACTCAATACACGTATGTGGCACACATGCATAACATCTGTTCAGTCTGAGGCATTGAGGGCTGAATATATCTAATTAAAAACAATTAATTATAAAATCAATCAGCTGTGAAATTATTACGGCGTTGCCGGTATTTACATCTACGAATTCCAAGGATTGTAACTGCAAAATATCTGCAAAGTCATTCTGAACTTGGCAACTAGTGTCTTTTTAGAGAACTCTCATAGAGAAGGAGAAGAAATAAAGGTGTTCGCGCTGCTGTCGCATGCAACCACCTAAAAAGAGTATGGGTACCCCCTAAGAATCGGGATGTAGCCCATGATAATTTCATCAACTCGGTCAATTCTGAGGTTCACAGGGAACCTCCTACCAGATGTGACAGCAACCTTTCCCGTGCTAAACGGGACGCCATCTATGAACTCTGCCAAGCCACCAACCTAGTCATCAAATGGGCCGACAAAGAGTCTGCTGTTGTGGTCATTGTAATGGCCAGCAGTGCATTTTTTAATAGAACACCCGCAAGTGCATTGTGGGTAAAAAGCACATGGAAAAGTTCAGTACAATAATACACAGTGAATGTTACAGCAGAAGTTTACAATTTGTCTCCAGTCTGTTTTCATTTTATCACTCCGTCAAGTTGTCCATACAAGGACAGTACACTGGCGACGAGGAGTACAGCCATTTAACAGTTTATAGACCCACCGTACAGGATATTTTCGGCTACAATTTGGCGAGATTTTGACTAGTTTTTGACAACACTTTGTGGCGAACTGAACTGAACTGTGAGTGCATTCATTACAACGTATACACATGCATTCAAGTTTACAACAGTGTTTCTTCTCTCGCTAAGAATCAGATCAAGATGGCGAACTATCTCCCACCTTTCCCATCTTTTGACTATGAAACAGACAAAGCAAATGTAGCAGTTCGTTGGGACAAATGGGTGAATCGTCTGGAGAATTTATTTGTCGCCATGGACATACAAAGTAACGAGAGAAAGCGTGAACTTTTACTCCACTACGCCGGTGAACAGGTGCACGAGATCTACGAGGCAGAGACACAGACGGACACTGGAACAAGCAACACATACGAGAACGCTAAAACAGTACTTGACAAGTACTTCCGACCAAAGAAAAACACGCAAATGGACATTTGCACCTTCAGGTCATGCAAGCAAAAGGAGGGACAGACACTAGATGAATATGTGACAGAATTGCGCACACTATCCAAGACATGTGAGTTTGCGACTACCGACAAGGAAATCCTCACACAACTAATACAGCACTGCACCTCAAACCGATTACGCCGCAGAGCTCTTCGGGAACCGGACACTGAGACCCTCACACAAATCATTGACATCGGGCGCACACTTGAGATGGCTGACACACAGGCCTCTGCCATGGAGCTCGAAACTGTTCATGCAGTGAAGCCGAAATACAACAACAATAACGGAAAACGAACCCCAGCTAAAAATACCAACAGTGCCAGTGGCCATACACGCTTGACACAGCCCAACCCGAAAGCTGGTAAGCTCTGCATTTGTTGTGGCGGTAGCTATCCCCATAGCGCTACATGCCCAGCGAAGGAACAAACTTGTAACTATTGTGGTAAACCAAATCACTTCCAGCGGGCCTGCATCAAACGCAAGAAAGACAAAGCCATCCGTAACATACAAGAACATGAGCACACGGCACAAAACACTGGTGCACAACAGGCAGACTCAAGTGAAGATGAGTACTGCTATATGGCGCATGACGAACATACAGTATACACGCTGTCACTGCCCACCGCCCCTGTCAAAGTGAACAACCAAGCGGTCAGACTTTTGCTTGACACGGGGTCAACTGTGAACATCCTTGATCAACGTACATACGCGATTGTGGGTAGTCCACCCATCAAACGTCATAGACAGTCAGAGGTACATGCTTACGGCGAGGCTAACCCAATACGCATACTCGGTGAGTGCGAACTGACAGTGGAAACAGCATCCTTAACACAGCCTCACCGATTCCTGATTGCGCAAGGCAACCACGGTTCTCTGCTTGGCTACGAGACAGCAACCAAGCTCGAACTTATCAACGTCGTACACACCACAACATACAAAGACAAGTGCCGGGAGAAATATCCTGGGCTTTTCCATGACATAGGAAAACTGAAAGACACGCAAGTGAAACTTCACGTGGACAAAACGGTGAAACCCAAAGCAATCACAAACCGCCGTACACCCTTCCATCTCAGAACAAAGGTGGAAACGTTGATCAAACGCCTTGAACAACAGGACATCATTGAACGCATACTCGGGTAACCCACCCCCTGGGTGTCTCCAATTGTCACGCCCCCAAAGAAGGACGGCTCGATACGCCTATGCATTGACATGCGGGAGCCCAACAAAACCATTATGCGCGAACGACAGCAGACCAACAGTGAACGAACTGATCCACGCCCTTTAACGGAGCATCGGTTTTTAGCAAGCTCGATCTCCGTTTAGGCTACCACCAACTTGAGCTCGAACCAAGTTTGCGATACATTACTACGTTCCACACACATGGGGTCTATCGCTATAAACGCTTGAACTTTGAAATCTCTGTCAACGAGTGAAATCTTCAAAGAGACAATGTCATTTCCGGCGTCGAGGGAGCCCGAAACATCAGTGACGATATCATCTGCTACGGAGCAGGTCCCAACGCACAACGCGATCACGACGCTGCACTAGAGGCAACGCTGAAACGCCTCCATGAACACGGCCTCACAGTCAATTGGGACAAATGTGAGTTCAACACAAACACTATCAAGTTATTTTGTCTCGTGTTTAGCCCAAAAGGCGTGTCGCCAGACCCATAGAAAGTGGACACCATACGTAATACACCGCCACCGAGGACTGCACAAGAGATACGCAGCTTCCTCGGAGTGACCAACTACAGCTCGCGTTTCATACGAAATTATGCCACAATCACAGAGCCAATGAGACGACTCACCAGAAAAGAGACACCGTGGGTTTGGTCTCAAGAACAACGGGACGCATTCAATACGCTCAAGAACGCCCTCTCCGAGGACGCGAACATTGCATACTTCGACATCCGCAAAGACATTGAAGTCGCGGTGGATGCCAGCCCCGTTGGCCTTGGGGCCATACTGACACAGGACGGACGCGTCGTAGCTTACGCGAGCCGTGCCTTGACTCCCGTCGAATCCCGATACAGTCAAACAGAACGCGAGGCCCTTGCCATTGTATGGGCGTGTGAACATTATGACATGTACGTTCGTGGAACACCACGTTTTGTAGTTACCACTGATCACAAACCCCTTGTGAATATCTGGCAGAAGCCACACCCACCGCTACGCATAGAGAGGTGGGGTCTCCGACTGCAACCCTACAAACTCACAGTCAAATGCAGTCCCGGACACGCAAATCCAGCAGACTACATATCGCGTCACCCGCTTACTTCGCGTGAACAGAAGATCGCGGAGCAATACGTACATTTCGTGACAACGTCAGTCCCATGTGCGATGAACATCAACAACATCCAGGCAGCAACTTCACGCTATTGTTACGATCCGAAAAACTTCAAACTATGGGTGAATGCAAATGACTCAAAAGCCTGAATTTTCTCAGATGCAACAAAGAAATCAAACAAGGTCACACTGATATAAAGAACACAGAAACAAAGTGATTAGTAATGAAAATATCAACTGCTACAAATATCAACTGCTACAAATATCGATGGGTTTAACAAGTGTACAATGATTAAGGTAAACAAGTGTACATTAAGAAAAGACCTTAGATTAAATAAGAAAAAGATCTTATACTAAATAAGAAGAAGATCTTACGGACGAGGACTTGGGCAGGCTCCAGCGAAAAACAGTTCTCTGACACGGTGTAAATACAGCTGAACGTGGGGCGAATTCACCTCCAACAAACGGCCGGAAATAGACGAAACCACGGGGACACAAGTCGACTACCGTGACAAAATATGGGAAAGAAGAAATCCCCAAAATACTGAACTGTAGATTTAGTTCACAAAATGTCTCTTCCGGAATTAAATTCAGCTCTCAGGCACTTCACTCGGTCAATACGAACTTTCTCAAAACACTCCACAGACGAGTCGTAAGCGACGTCACAGGTCCTAATGGGTGTACGCTGAAGTCTCATAAACTCCTGTTTACCGAAGTCTTGGTTTGCTCAAGTCCCGCCTAAAATCCTCTACCAGCCCGTATTTATAGTTTTTAATCCCTTCTAGAAAATACTAAAGGTTTCTTCTTTACTTCACTTCTAGAAATGTCTGTTACATTACATCACTTTCCAAAAATAAACTTCCAGAACGTTCCATTCATAACCCGTAAACACAATCCCGCCGCCTTTGAAGTCAACACGCGGTCACGCACGGATTATCTCCACATACGGTTTATGTGTATAGGCCTATGTAACACTATCCACAAGTCGCTGGTTCGAGATAAAAAAGATCACTGACCCAGCAACAGCAAATATGAACTTACATGCCATGTTGATAACATCCTGCTGCGGAACGACAAGATCGTGATTCCGAAATCACTACGTGACCTTGCAGTTTCTCTCGCGCACGAAGGTCACCAAGGAATGGCACGAACAAAAGCCATGATACAATCAAAGGTCTGGTTTCCAGGAATCAACGAAAAAGTCGAACAGACAATACACAAATGCCTTGCATGCCAAGCCGTTTACAGCAAACCAGGACCCTTTGAGCCATTTCGCATGTCAGACTTGCCACCAGGAGCATGGCAAAATCTGAGCATGGACTTCTGTGCACTGCCTACCACAGGAGAATACCTCATGGTCATCATGGATGAGTACTCCAGATACCCGACCGTTGAAATCGTGAAATCCGTTTCCGCAAACAAAGTTATCCCCGTCTTGGACAAAGTACTGTCAACATTCGGCTGTTGCAAAATAATCAAGACCGACAACGGCAGCCCATTCAACTCACACGCCTTCGCGAAATTTGCAGAGTACATACAGTGGTTTCAAACATCGCCGCGTCACGCCTCACTGGCCACGGGCCAACGCTCAGGCTGAGGCATTTAACAAGCCGCTGATAAAACTTGTACGTACTTCCCATCTTGAACACAAATCTTGGAGGCAGGAGCTCCACAAATACCTTCGGCAGTATCGCGCAACGCCACACCCATCCAACGGGGTCACACCACATCAACTAATGTTTGGACGCGAGCCACGCACACGACTCCCACAGATCGACCACAGCAGTCCATCTGCATCGGATCGTCAAGCAGGGCGAACGACGAGCAGGCAAAACTCAAGCAGAAACAGTACGCCGACGTTCGTTTGAATGCACGACATAATGACATCGCTGTCGGTGACACTGTACTTGTAAAGCATGACAACAAACCGTCTAGGCTCTTTACCCCATTTGATCCCCAGCCATATACTGTCACTGCCAGGAAAGGCAGTATGATCACCGCCTCTGCGAATGGCCACAACATCACTCGAAACTCCTCCCGTTTCAAGGGCATCCCTTCGGACTCCAACATATACCAGTCCGACAACGATGAGGATGAAGAGGAGAAAGACCGATACCACAAACAAACCCTCAACTGGCCACGCAACGACATATACTCCACTGCCACGCACCCCGCTAACACCCACTCAACCAACACACACTCGACCAACACGCATTCACAAAAGCCCGAAATATCTTGAGGACTATATATGTGGTCAAATAGACTGATCTAAAAAAAAATGTATATAGACAAAGACAAAACAGGGAAAGACTGGACTTTGACAACTGAACTTTATTTGTTTGTGATTACCCTCTTTTAATTATTCAAGGGGCTGTGATTCTTGGATTGTTTAACACTTTTGACCAAGATGTGTTAGTTTCAATTCAACTAGGGGAGGGATGTAATGGCCAGCAGTGCATTTTTAATAGAACACCCGCAGGTGCATTGTGGGTAAAAAGCACATGGGAAAAGTGAAGTACAATAATACACAGTCAATGTTAAAGCAGAAGTTTACAATTTGTCTCCAGTCTGTTTTCATTTTATCACTCCATCAAGTTGTCCATACAAGGACAATACAGTCATGAACAGAGATGACGACATAGCCGAGGCCCTTAAACAACTCAGTAACACTGATCACTATAATGTGATACTGACCCTGCCCACTCCTTCGCAAACGAAATTTCTGACCCCCTCGTTAGAATTCATAATTTCAACGGGATCAACAAGGATACCGTTAACCAGGGCCGTCTTAAGAATATTCGAGGCCTCCGGGCAAATCAATGTACTGGAGGCCCCTAACCCCCCTCGCCCCCAACACCAGATCCAACATTCATTTTGCATACAAGGAGGCCATGATTTCACATTAACGCCACTGCTATTTAATAATATGAACCTTAATTTTTATTTTTCAAATTGAATCTCGGGGCCCCTAAAATCGCGGAGCCCCGGGCAACTACCCAGTGTGACCCATACGATAAGACGGCATTGCCGTTAACTATTAGTACATATACACACATTTGTCTTGCTTTTTAAACTTTATGTAACACAAATTGGAAAACTGTAATCACTGCTGAATAATGTCAAACGGGAATGGATAAAACAGATATCCATGTATGACATTTATAACTCAGTGCGAATCCTGTGGGATTTGTTTTTCTTTACTCCCAGTACATGCATGTCTAAACAATGTTATGAATTTCCTTTTTTTTTTTTTTAATAATTCAAAAATAACATTCTCATTTTTAAATATTTGACAAAATAAAACTATATTTAAAAAAAATCACAAAACCTTTTTTTTTCTTCTGGTGAACACAATTTTAAAAAATACATAAATTGTTATCATGGATTTGGGATGGACAAACGAAAAACAAATAATTGAACGGAAAGATCGTTTCTTACATTCATGGAATCATGCAAGCAAAGACTCGTGCCTGGACCCAAGCAAGATGCCCCCACCATAATTGCCCTATTCATGCTGGACAAACACCAATATAGTGGTCTTAAGTTAATGTACAGACATATACACATTACAGTGTACATGTGAACACATGGTGGTTTAGCATACATGATTGCGGATGTTTAATTTTGGAGGTTTTAAATATCCCCATAAACAAGAAACTAAAGGTTTGAACACAGTACATTATACTTATTTCTTTCCTTGGTGGCTACGGAGAAATCACAAACCTGATTAGGGAATGTACACCATTGGTAAAATGTCTGTAAACGAATCCATGCCTTATCAGTAGGATAATAAGAGAGCTCGTTGCGCATGTTTTGAGTGTTCTCACGCGTCAGTACGACAACTTTTATTCTCACGAAGTTTTATCGTGCAAAGTTTTTCTCAGTTTAATCAACTTTGTGTGCATATCTTCATTCCTTTTTTGTGAACGTTTGTCGGCGAGAACGTGCAAGGATTTGTCTATGGATTTTTGGTGAGAGGTTCGCACATGTTATAAAGTCGCCGCCATCTTGGCAGACAACCACAGTCGCACAGTCATACGTGTTTCGTGGACATGAAAATAGCTATACCTAGTTCATCAACGTTATTTTGTTTGTTAAATAATCGTGCTGTTTTGTGAACTATCCTTGCGGAGACATTAAAATAGAGCTAACTAGCGCCCACAGAGTGAAGGCCCAGCTAGCTGATCGAACGTTACTGGACGAATTGCTAACGTCAGCTAGCACTACTGAAGTTGGATTTGGAGTTACGTTTACTGAGGGAGATCCGCCATTATTTCATTTCAATGGGTGAGTCAAATTAGTGAACAATAAAACTTATTCAACAAAGTCAATAAAAGGGAGATTGCTGCATACTTAAATAGAAGGTACATCATTGGTATAACAATGCTGTACCTTCCTTTTAATAAAGGTTATAACGTGCAATTTGGAATAACCATGGAGTGTGATGGCCGAGCGGTCTAGCTTACCGGGCTCAAGTTCTGGTGTTAGCAGCAGAATGTGGGTTCGAATCCCGGCCGTGACACTTGTGTCCTTGAGCAATAATAATAATAATAATGTGTGGATTTATATAGCGCACGTATCCACCAACGAAGTGGTGCTCAAGGCGCATTATATTATTATCCCTGCTCATAAGGCTCATAAATCATTCCTGAAACCATCTCAGCTCCCTGGGGAGTATACAGCTCAATTGCTGCCATTTCTAGCGCATATAGAGCAAACCAACTCTGCCTTCACAGGTACCCATTTAACCCCTGGGTGGAGAGAAGCAATTATGATTAAGTGTCTTGCTCAAGGACACAAGTGTCACGGCCGTGATTCGAACCCACATTCTGTTGCTAACACCAGAACTTGAATCCGGTAAGCTAGACCGCTCGGCCACGACACCCAGCGGTTAAATGGGTACCTGTGAGGGCAGAGTTGGTTGATTAGCCCTATATGCGCTGTAATGGCAACAATTGAGCTGTATACTCCCCAGGGAGCTGAGATGGTTTCAGGAATGATTTATGAGCCTTATGAGCAGGGGTAATGATATAATGCGCCTTGAGCACCACTTAGTTGGTGGATACGTGCGCTATATAAGTCCACTTATCATCATCATCATCATCATCATCATCATTATTATTGTTATTATTATTATTATTATTATTATTATTATTATTATTATTATTATTATTATTATTATTATTATTATTATTATTATTATTATTATTATTATTATTATTATTATTATTATTATTATTATTATTATTATTATTATTATTATTATTATTATTATTATTATTATTATTATTATTATTATTATTATTATTATTATTATTATTATTATTATTATTATTATTATTATTATTATTATTATTTTACTTTATGCTGTAATAGGGCGACACTTTTTGGTCACTTTTTGGTCTATTAGGGCGACACACCTCATTCGGGCGACAAATTGGTGTCGCCCTATTGTTTTTACTACCTTTTAATGAAGGAATTAAGTGTTTTTTTTTTAAAGTAATCGCTTCCTTGGGCTGAAACAACCCAGGCATGAAATTTTGGGTTCTTGGAGGATATTATTAAGAGGGAAAAGGAAGGGGGAAGTTTTGTGCACAAGTCTCTGGGAAAGTCGCCCTATTACAGCATAAAGAGTTATTATTATTATTATTATTATTATTATTATTATTATTAACCAATACATTATAATTGTCATGTCTTCTTGAACTAATATATGCATTCTGGATGTGTATTAATCAACCTCATTATTTAAAGTGTTGCAATTTGAATGAATAAGGTCAACACTTAGTAAAAGACTGTTTGCGGTGACATCAAATGTAATTGTGAAATTGAGTAATAATTAGTTCTGAAAAGAACTGGAGGTTAACTTGACGTATCGATCAGTATGCTCGGATCGTCTTCAGGAGAGAATGGTCAATTCTTTCCTCTTGGCTGAGATTTCCTCCAGTCCCGCCCCGCCCTGCCCTGCCCAACCCCAAATATATTATCTGAAGATACATGTAAAGCATAATTATACACTCACTGGCCAAAAGTATTACAGTAACAGGTGAGATGATCATTTAATAATTTCATCGATCGTGTATTACATAATTTCCGAGCAAGAACAGTAAAAAAGAACATCGACTTCAAAACACAGGCACTTTCAAGAAGTCTTAAGTAGTGTAAATAAAATAAAATAATTTATTGTAACACAGTTCTCCAAACTGAACTTTGGTGTGTGTTGCAATACTTATGGCCAGTGAGTGTATTTCATTTAGCCAGTTTACATAAAATTGTTAAACATCTCATATACAAAGTACTGTAAGTGCTTCCTGGATAAATTTGACATTAAACGCAAAGGCCATGAACACAATTAACTGAGTTATGGGTCTACCAATTGTGGCAGTAAAGCAGTGTCTTTTTTCTGTTCCTTCTTTTTATGGCATGTATACTGCATTCATAGATATTACACAAACAGAGAATTGTATCACACTGACTTTATAACAATAAGTTGTAAAAATTATTTACATCAAGCTCTAATTTTAAATTTAAAAAAGGAAAATTACCCCCTTTCTTTATTTGTATTTTTCTTAATACAAAAAACAATTATAAGTAAGAGGAAACTAAAAGAGAAAAGTGTGTGAAACTGCAATAAAGCTGTCCACAGACTGATATTTTGACAAATATTCCATTCTTTTCATGATGAAGCACTGCCACAAACTGTATGTTCTTGAGAACACACAGACGGATTACGAACTAGGCAATTCCAGAAATTTAAGGTAAAAAACACAAAATTTATTAATGACTGAGCAACCACAGAACAACCACAGAACAACCCCACCATTCTACATACCATGTGCAATTCAAATCTAACACTGACACATAGGTATGTGTATTTGTTTTCTTTGTGTGGGGGGAAAAACTGTATTGACCCGCTTTCCAACTAGGCTCACACTGACTGACCTTCATTTCGTCGGCAGGCACTGTCATATTTCTCTTAACATCGATACAGACGCAGCAGCACAGCAACAAGAGACCGACAACGATGGTAATCGTGATGATGGCCCACATTGGCACTGAGTGAAACAAAACATTTCAAATACAAACAAATCGTGCTGATTGAGTACATTCCTGATTTTGCATGTAAAACACAACATTTACTTTGCACAGCAAGTCTGTGAATAATGACACTAGGCATGTTATCACAGATACCTACGTATTGTCTATGGATTTAAATCTGTGATCCCATTATTTTTTTAAAATGTTGATTGACAGTCACATACCTGCCTAACAGCTGTCTGATGTGGTTGATGCAAGATAATTTTTTTAAATTTTTGTATTATTAAAGGGAACTAAATTTAGGATTTGAACTAAAAACAAGATTTGTTTTTAAAAATATCAGGAAACTATTTTGTGTACTTTCTCCTGAAGATGATGAGAGAATACTGACACACACAAAATCAAACAGCCGGTTTACAATTCATCAGCTATAATTATCTCTTATTTTTATTGACTCTGCACACATGTACCAGTGATATACTCACGTGGTAGTTTATTAAGTTCGTCCATAATTATTCTCTAAGTTACTTCCCCAAGTACAACGCCACCTTTCCCTGCCTCGGTTACCCCTATGGGTGCACTGGTATCTGAAGCGTCTTGGGTCACAACCTAAAACAGAAAATAAAAATAAAAACAGTATGTAAATATCATTACATAATTAATAACAGTGTAACGTCTAAGGCCAAAAGTAAGTTTACTACACTCAGGAAGACCACAGAACATGCCCAAACAAGAAGAGTTTGCAGCTGCTATCAAAGCTGGAAGGGCACTAGTCCTAGATTGTTCGAAGTTAGGAACCAGCTTACCAAAAAATGCTTTGCCACTATTGTAAGCATATACGCACCAACGTTCAAGAGTCCAGATAAAGAAAACATCTCTGTTCTATGACCAACTGGCAACTGTGCTGTCCCGTATTCCACTTGGTAATAGACTATTCCTAGTAGGTGATTTCATTGCTTTAAAGAGGAAGCTACCAAAGTGAAATGGAAGACTGCAATACCGAACAAACTCAAGGATAATGTTCTTGAGGGTAATGCAGAACACCAATGGAAAGTGCTCAAAACCAACATTATCAATATTGCAAAAGATACTTTCGGACCTCAACGCAGGAACACCTAGATTTGTTTGACGACAATAACGAACCAATAAAGAAAAACCCAAATGCATTAAAAAAAACGCTCAACAATCCATCTCAAGCGAATAAAGATTGCTATCAACCCAGTGGGCAAACGACGTCTTTAAGACGTCTTAAAGACGTAAATTATTGACGTCTTATAAATGTCTTATTTTGGTCGTATATGCAAAACAAAACGACATCTTTTTCTGACGACTAAATAACGTCTTTTTCTGACGACTAAATGACGTCTTTTAGTCGTCAGAAAAAGACGTCATTTTATGTCGTCAGAAAAAGACGTCGTTTTGTTTTGCATATACGACCAAAATAAAACATTTATAGGACGTCAATAATTTACGTCTATAAGACGTCTTAAAGACGTCATGTGCCCACTGGGTAAGCCCGGTTCATACTACCTGCGAATGCGAACGCGAAGCGAATTTGACGTCACAAAATTCGCAATGTGTTCAACTTTCTTAAGAATTTCGCTGCGAATATAGATTTGTGACGTCAAATTCGCTTCACGTTCGCATTTGCAGGAAGTATGAACCGGGCTTTACTGCGGTACTGGGTGCCACGCTCACGCGACAAGGCGCGAGTTTCTTCGACCAATAAGGCATAGATAAAGAATACTCGTTTTTGGTCACGGCTGTTGCAGTACACACGACTATAACGACCGTATGACAACGTCGTAAAGACGTCGTGTTTTTGTTTGTTTTGTTTTGCTTTTGTTTTGTTTTGTTTTGTTTTTTGTTTTATTTCTGGCGGGTGGGGATGATCTTGCGGGTGAGGAGAAAGACGTCTTTAAGCCGTCGTTTTAGGCCACGGCCGCTGTAGTACACACGACTCGATAACGACCTAAAACAACGTCGTAAAGACGTCGTGTTTTTTTGTTTTTTGGCGGGTGGGCATGAGTTTGAGGTAGGGAGAAAGACGTCTTTAAGACGTCGTTTTTTGGTCACGACCGCTGTAGTACACACAACTAGATAACGACCGTAAAACGACGTCTTTAAGACATCGTGTGCCCACTGGGAAGCAGCCAAAAACAAATGCCAACGAGAAATTAGGCAGATGAAAAACTCGTGGTGGCTTGGAAAAGCCCGGGAGATAGAATCACATGCTGATTGCCATGACTCCAATAGTTTTTTCCAGGCAGTCAAACTAATATCATCTCGTCGCACACCATCCCTCAGTCCCATCAACTCAACAGCAGGTGTCAGGTTGACTGAGAAAGCAGACATAATGGCTCGCTGGAAAGAACACTTTAAAACACTGCTAAAGCAACCAACCACAGCTAAATGTGCTAGAAGAGATCCCCAAGAAGAGATCATGCACGAACTAGCTACTGATCTCACTTATGATATGGAGGTCCAGCTCTTGAAACAACCCTACACGCGCTCCTCTTATCCATCTGGAACTTTGGTTGTTCCCCAGGATATTAAGGATGGCACCATTATAAGGCTGTTCAAGAAAAAATGCAAATTCATCTGTGGCAATTACAGAGGCATCATCCTGCTCAACATAGTGGGAAAACTGTTTGCAAGAGTAGTTCACAATCAGTCTTGGACACTCATAGAAAAACAAGAAGAGCAATGCAGTTTCCGCTCTGGAAGATCCACAAATGACATGATGTTCTCCATCCGCCAGCTCCAGGAAAAATGTAGAGAACAACGTTAAGACCTACATGTAGTGTTTATAGACCTGGTAACGGCATTTGTCACAGTAGATAAAAACTTCATGTGGGGATTACTGGGAAAAAATAGGGATGCCACCAAAGCTAGTTAACCTCATCAAAAGTTTTCATGATAGGATGCAAGTGTCTGTAAATGACGAACTTACTGAGCCATTCGAGGTTACAAATAGGTTAAGGCAAGGATGTATCCTTGCTCCTTCCCTATTTGTCCTCTTTTTCAGTTATGTACTCTGAAATGCTGCTAGAAACATGTCCAATCAGGGCATCACAATAAGACACCGTCTTGATGGTAGTTTGTTTAACCTGAGGCGCCTACGCACTTGACTCTCGAGTACTACCAACTACATGCCGGTAATACAGCCTTTGTAGCACCAAATTTTGATGATCTCCAAAGCACAGTAGATGCGCTCCAGGATGCCTGTTCAAAATGGGGCCTTACCATTAGTGTCAACTAAACCGAAGTTTTACATCAACTATGTGATCAACCTCCACCAATCACCATAGCAGGTCATCAACTCAAAAAACCGACAGTTTCACCTGCCTTGGTATCTTGGTACACTGACCCAGGATGCCTCACCAGACAAGGAAATAAAACTGCAGGATTGCCAAAGCAGCTGGTGCATTCAGATCTTTGCTCACCAGGGTCTGGATTCAGCAAGGCCTCACGACCAAAATTGCAGTCTACAAGGCAGCAACACTAAGATCTTAGAAATAACCTCTCTGCCCACATTTGAGACTACCATACGAGCAAACAGACTCCGTTGGCTGGGCATGTTAACCGCACGGAAGACAACAGGATCCAATGAAGTTTCTGTTCAGTGAACTAAACGAAGGTTCAAGAACAAGAGGGACGTGGCGAACCTTAATCCACAAAGGAAAGTCCAAATCAGAAGACTTCCTTAGAGAGAAAGGAAGCCGTAGAGCCACACATCGTCAGACTTGACGGGGATGATGACGATGATGATGACACAGAATAAATATATAGGAAGAAACTGACCTGAAATATTATATAAACGTCCCGTGCTGAACGGGACGCCATCCATGAAGCCACCAACCTAGTCATCAAGCGGGCTGACAAAGGATCTGCCCTGGTGGTCATGAACAGAGATGACAACATACCTGAGGCCCTAAGACAACTCAGTAACACCGATCACTGTACAGAATGTATACGCACTCCTTCACAAAGGAAATTTCTGACATCATCGTTAGAATTCATAACTCCAACGGGATTAACAAGGATACCCTTAAAGGGGGACTGACATCCTTTACTACGCCTTAAGTTAAGGCGTTTTGTAATAAAATATTGTTTTTGAGACTCACCTGTGTCTATTTAATCATTGATTTCTGAGTACAAGTATTTTAAAACAATTTTGAAGTGTTTGGGGGAAGCTTCATTTGCATAAGATATGTGACGTAAGGTCGGGAAGATCCGATGTGTACATGATGTACATGTACATACAAACGTTTCACACACGTAGCGTCGATTTCATTTCTTCCGTGATTTTTGTTTCCGGAACTAATAAAATGCCGGGAAGATGTGTTTCTGCAGGATGCAGCAACACCACTAAAGACGTTGTTAGCCTTCATCTGTTCCCAAGTGACCCAAAATATCGCCGTATTTGGACGAGCAAAGTTCGACTGACAAGAGTAAAGTGGTCAGGTCCAGCGGCTCACATAGTTTTGTGCAGCGATCATTTTGAGCCGAGTTTTGAGCCGAATTTCTCTTCCCGACATGACGTCACGAACAGCTCCTCCGTGCAGGGCGTAAAAGTGGGGGGCATTTTACAATGGTAAAATAACACTCTCAAAAACAATAAAAACACAAAACAAAAATTTCATTGATCTTTTACTGATATAAAAGAATAAAACGATCACATATTTAACTGTTTGATTTAAATCCACGTCAGTCCCCCTTTAACTATCTTCTCCCACAGGATCCTCGTATGGCCCGTTTCTATCTACTGCCCAAAATACACAAGGTAGGTAACCTGAGTCGCCCTATTGTGTCGGGTAATGGTAGCCCAACTTAACCCTCTAGTATCTCATATCCCTTCATTCATACAGGACACTACGGACTTCCTCCGTAAACTAGAGGGCATTAAACATCCAATACCTAACTCTGCCCTTTTTGTCACTCTGGATGTTTCCTCCTTATACACTAACATTCCCCATAGCGAGGGCATAAGTGCATGTGCCAATGCTCTCAGATCCAACAACCAAACCAAACCTTCTGTGAGACACCTCACAGATCTCATCCGACACATACTGACGAAAAACAATTTCATATTCCTAAACAGAAACTTCCTCCAAGTACAAGGTACAGCCACGGGAACTAAGATGGCACCCTCATACGACAATTTGTTTATGTCTGACCCTGAAGACAGATTGTAATCTTCTGCCCCACCACACTCTAGTATGGTGGAGATTTATTGATGATATTTTCTCCATTTGGTGTGGTGCCCAATATAGCCTAGATGAATTAATCAACTACATGTACATTAATTCATTCCATCCCACCATCAAGTTCACTGCAAACTACTCTCCTAATAGCGTGAACTTCCTAGACGTCACCATCAACATATCTCCCCAGGGCATCTCCCCGTGTCTATTGTAAACCCACTGACACTCATCAATACCTCCTTTCTGACAGCTGCCATCGACATCCCAAGCACTGCAAAGAGGCCATTGCCTACAGTCAAGCCCTCCGTATAAGACGTATCTGTTCCACTGATACCTTATACAGGAAACGGTCGTCTGAACTGAGGCAACACCTTGTATCTTGGGGTCATAGCAAACTCAGGTTCCAACTTGCAATCAACAGGGCCCGACCCCCGTATCACCCTCTTGGCTACCACGGGTAACAAGAAAAACCCTCCCAACAGAATTACCCCAGATTTACCGAACCTTTTATCCATTATAAATTATAACATGACTATTTTATACACCTCTGACAGGTCACGCTCAGTCATCCCTGCGCCCCCTTTGATTGTTTTCCTCACCAGCTCCTATGTTGGTGGGCGGTCCACTTATACCAATTATATATTGCTCTATGGGGCTAGGGCATGCGCAGAGGCCAAACCATATCTACCGAGTGGTCTGGGATCAAGCACCGGTTAAGATGCAAACAACCTTTTACGTGGTTGTACACAGAATAAATATATAGGAAGAAACTGGTAGCGAGCAAAGAAAAGTTGGCTGATGCCTAACTCGAACCCGCGACCTATCAAATACCGTGCGAATGATTTTATTATAGGATTCAATTTCCTAATGTTGTCTTGAGAGAGCCCATTATACCATGCAATACTACAAAATGATAACACAGATTGAATGACAGCCTGGTAAAACAAACAAATTAAATGTCACTATGAACTTTAAAAGATTTCATCCGCCTTAGAAAAACAGGCGTTGGTTGCACTTAGAACAGACTTTCCCAGTATTATACTTCCAGTTAAGTTTATTGTCGACACTTCCACCAATGACGCCGTGAGAGAAGGACGCTCACTCACATTGCTCCGTGCTTTAAGAAATCACACAAGTAAGAAAGTGCACCACCCAATACAACCATGCCACCCAAACAACGAGGGGGGGAAAAGACGGGCCATACGGCAACTACAGTGAGCGTGGATCTTACTACGCCTAGGGACGAGCACCCGATGTGGATTATCGGCAAAACGGTGACGAGGATTTTGAGTCCTTCGTCCGGTCTGCCCTCTCAGCGTCAGCTGGAAAGTAAACTTGCGGCCTCCATTCAATTTAACAGTGAGAGGATCACCGAGCTTGAGACGTCTAAAGACGCCCTTCAAAA
This sequence comes from Zoroaster sp. YZ-2022, assembly GCA_029582265.1. Taxonomy (NCBI): domain Eukaryota; kingdom Metazoa; phylum Echinodermata; class Asteroidea; order Forcipulatida; family Zoroasteridae; genus Zoroaster; species Zoroaster sp. YZ-2022. The sequence continues at coordinate 92,144,841 of CM055816.1, read as the reverse complement.
ATCACTCAATATCGTGAGTACGCCACCATGATGGTTCAACTGGCTAGGCTGAACAGTGACAATAAATAAGCAGGAGCGTCATAGCCGTCGGAACAATGTTTGAGTGGTCGGAGTTACAGAGGTCAGCAAATGAAAACTGTGCTGATAAAATCACGGACATTCTCCGTACCCATTTCGCTGGGAATCTCCTCCGCATATCGAACGGGCTCACCGGGACGGAAAGGAATACGATGGCAGACCAGCACATATCCTAGTAAAGCTTTTGTCTTACCAAGATAAAGTAAGAGTCATGAAAAAATGCAAGCAAGTTCTCAAGGGGTTACAGTTTTTCATAACGGATGATCTCACAACACAAGATTGGAAGGAAATGAAGACCTGGAAAAATCAAGTACAGAATTTATACGAACTTGGTATCAAGCTTCGTTTCTTCGTCGACCGTTGGAGACACGGCAATGGTGAGGCCTACACTTTCAATGACAATTAAAGGAGTTCATAATTTACAATAACTTAATTTGTCTCCTTTCGAGTTTCTGGGTGTCTTCACATTTATATCTTTTACAACTTGGGTTGGGCATGGGTGTTTTCTTCTTTATTTACCTTCATTTGTAAATCTTACTTTGGGAGCATGAGGAGGGCTTCTAACGCCATTCTCCTTATCTTCTTCTGTATTCTTAAGAGGCATTTTTTGGCTGGATTTATTGGACTTTGGGGGGTTGTGGTTTTTCTTTGTTCTTTGATCTTGGAGCCGTCTGGGTAGTTTTTCCATTCATCAAAAAATATTTAATGCGTTTGCTTATAAAAACTGTTCCTTTTTACCCCCTCTTTTCTATATATAAATATGTCTAATAGTAATCTCTGTATAGCCTCGATGAACTGTCGTGGTTTGGGCAACTTGGCCAAACGTAGATATAATTTCCTTAAATCAAAAAAATATTTCATTTATTGTTTGCAGGATGTTCATTTTGATAGGGACATGGAAGACATTGTCAAGAATGAATGGGGATTAGAATGTTACTTTAGTTCCTTTAAGACTAATTCTCGAGGAGTGGTTACTTTATTTCATAATAATTTCGAGTATAGTATCAAGAACGTAAAGACCGTTATAAATAGTAATATGCTCACTCAATCATTGATATAATGCTTGACTTGTCCAAAATAGAACGGGCAGGGGTCATTGGAAATTTAATAATTCCTTGTTGACTGATAATATCTACCCAGATTTAGTGAGAAAGGTTATTACTGATAGTGGAAGAATATGCAGTGTCTCCTTATTTACCTTCCAATCTCAAAAGCATTCATCCAAAAGACATTCATTTTACTATTAACGATCAGACTTTTTTGAGATGCTTCTTATGAAAATTAGATCTAAAACTATCTCCTATTCCATATGGAAAAAGAAAGAGGTCAATAAACTAGAGGTTTCTCTGCAAAAGGAGATTAATATTTTGTTTAATAAAGTGGTTTTAAATTCTATTTTTAAGAAAGCAGGCAGGTTTTGTTAGTAAGTTTATCAATTGTGTTATTAATAATGTAAATTCCAGGTTGACTATATCCGACGAAATTCTTTCCGAGGCCAGGGAATTTTACAAATCTTTGTATTCCCATCGGAATGTTAATGATTTTGTTGATTTAAATCCTATTTTTAAGAAAGCAGGCAGTCCACTTCTTTCAGATACAATGTAGGACCACCTGGAGGGCCCTTTGCCGTAGGTGGAGCTTATGCAAGCTTTAAAAAACAGTAAGAATTGTAAATCCCCAGGTTCTGATGGTTTTAGTTTTGAATTTTACAAATCTTTCGCATCTGATTTATCGTGGTTTTTGCTACGCTCACTCAATTTTGCATATTAGTTATCAGTCACTCAGAAATATGGTATTATCACTTTGTTGCGAAAAGGGAACAAACCCAGTCAGTTTTTGAATATTTGGCGTCCTATCTCGCTCCTTAACACATCTAATAAACTCGCGTCTGCATGTATCGCTGAGAGATTGAAATCTTGTCTGCGTCATATTATTAACGAGCGCCAAAAGGGATTTATGGCGGGTCGTTTTATAGGTGAAAATATTCGTCTAATGTATTTACTTGATATTACTGATTTGGATAACATTCCTGGTCTATTAATTTGTATTGATTTTGAAAAAGCGTTTGACTCAGTCTCACATGAGTTTATCCTTATAGTATCTTGGATAAATTTAACTTTGGTCAATCTATAAAAAAAAATGGATCAAAGTTTTCTACAACCAGACCTCTTCTTCGATCCCTGTTAACGGTTTCCTCTCAGAATCCTTAAAATAGAGAGGGGTTGTAGACAAGGTGACGGTCTTAGCCCGTATTTATTTATTTTGTGTGTAGAGGTTCTTGCTATAATGGTATGTAATGATAAAGACTTAAAAGGTATTACGGTAGCCGGTAAAGAGTTTTGATTATCTCAATATGCTGATGACACTGGGGTTTTTTTCTTGATGGTTCTGAAAAATCTATGCAGGCTGCATTAACATTCTTGATTTATTTGCAAATATGTCGGGACTTAAAGTTAATGTTAGTAAAACGATTGTGGTTTGGATTTGGTGTGAGGAGATCAATGCCCACTTGGTGGAGCCTTTGGAGACCTTTAAAATACTTGGTATAGGGTTTTCCCACAGATCTACATTCCATAGTTTTACTTAATTACAGTAAGATAACGTGTTTATTACGTAATCTGATAACGAGATGGTATAAACGGAATCTTACAGTTCTTGGCAGAATTACTGTTGTCAAATCTTTATTTCTGTCTAAACTTACTTTTCTTATTTTAACTATTCCTGATCCGCCTATTAATACTGTTAATGATTTAAATTCAATGTTTTTCATTTGGAGGGGTAATGACCGGGTTAGTAGAAATCAAATGGTTCAAGATTACAGCCAAGGAGGGCTACGTATGGTAGATATTAGATATTACATGAACGCCCTTAAAATCACTTGGTTCCGCAGACAGTTGCGGTTGGGTTTTCCTGTACCATAAGATCATGAATATTTCTAGAATGTTTCCTTTGGAAGGGGGATCTTTGAAATTGCTTTGTACCCATAAGAATGGAAACTTTTTTGGAGGAATGTTTTTACATCCTGGTCTAAATTCACCCTGGCACATACTCCCGTGACTGCTGAAGATGTTTTGTCAAACACTCTGTGGCACAATGATAAAATTAAGGTGTGTAAAAAAATGTATCCGTTATAAACCTTGCAGAAAAACCTCAGAAAAACCTTGTAAAACTAGATGTTTGTCAAAGGAAGCACTTGAGGAATATCCTAAAGATGCAATGGCCGAAAGCCATTATTACCAACAAAGCACTATAAAGGGTATGTCAACTTCGCCCGCTGTCAGAACGAGTAGAAACATCAAGGTGGAAAATGCTGGGACATGTTCTCAGTAGCGAGGATAACAACCCTGCTCAGCTTGCTCTATATTTCGCAGTAGACGCCAACGCAAGACTCACAGGAAGGCTCGGAAGGCACCAAACTAATTTACTAAGAGTCATTCGCCGAGACCTAGCATCTAGAAACATTTCCTTGGACACAATCGATGACCTATATTACATAACATTTCTTGCATCATATCGTGCATTGTGGAGAAGTATGGCCAAGTAATAGATTTAATGATTGTTGGGACTTATAAGATCTCTTATCAAATTCTTATGAATTGTTATTAGATTTTTTTATAGTTTATAATATAAACATTGGGAGGGTGGAGGAGTCAAATATATTTTCGATCTTTTGAATGACAACGGTAAATTTCTGTCATTTGATGATTTCAGGAATAAGTTTAACATTAGAACTAATTTCTTGGAATATGGGGGTGTGGTCAGGGCTATCAAGTTTGCTTTTCCAAATATGTTCCTGTTCCCCGTATCCACTATGCAATATGTTGAATAAAATGATGCATGTTTCCACCATTTCACCCGTTAAATTACATTTTCTGTTTCTATGTCATGATGGTCGCCGGGCCCTTGATTACGAAAAATTTTACCTGAAAAAGGTGATATTTCCCACTTGGTTTTGCTTCGATGGCTAACGTACAGGCAGCTGTCAGACATGTTTGCGCGCAAGCGCATTTCCATCAGTAGTACGTTAAAGTAAGAAGTCAGGCCACCTCCAAAAAGTGGCCAAAAATAGAGAAACCTCCAAAAAGCGGCCAAAATATATCAAAAATTGAGGTCAACTGAGGTCATAAGACAAAAAAAGGGGGTCAACTGAGGTCATAAGACAAAAAAGGGGTCAACTGAGGTCATAAGACAAAAAATGCGGTTAAAAACTGACATTTTAGGGAAAGTCCCCAATTTTAAGACAAAAAATGAGGTTAAAAAATAAAAAAAAAGTGTAATAAAAAAAAAATGAAAAATTAAACTTCACTGTTTTTTTTGTCCGCTGGTCTTTATCTCGGGGGACGTGTTAACACGCCATATGTTTAAAAAATGTGAAAATATTGCAAAAAACCCTGGCCCACCAAAAGATCAATTTTTATGTAAATGCCCTAAAGTGGGCGTGGCTTATAATATCTTATGACGTGATAAGATATTATAAATAAAGGTTATATAAAAGTGTAATAAAAAAAAGTGAAAAAAGTAAAAAAGATTATCTTGAACTATATAAAAGATGACAACAAAATATGAAATAGAGAAAAACCAAATTAAAATAATCATTCCTTGCAGTTGGCTTTTAGTTGGTAAAACAGACAAGTGTTGCATTACCAGCGTGTGTGGGGATAGATTTTGTGGGTCGCATCGTCGCCGTATTAAGGAAGGTAGACGCATACCTGTTGCGTATTTAGGATGTGAAAAAGGAACAAAAACTTTATCAGCTTATTGCACACGATGCGCAAGAAAATTATCAATAAAAAGTTGTAAGCAAGTAGCAACGAGTATTTGTTATCATTTAAAAGTTGTAGAAGGAAAAGCTAGACGAAAATATAATTTAGTGATGAAAGAGTTGTTAAAAATAACACCTCGTTTATAGTAAATATACATACTTGTAAAAATGTCACTTATAAAAGTGCCATTTTAAATTGGGAAAGTAAAAATTATTATCTAGTACTATAATAAATGGAGAGAATTGAAGAAAGAAGAAAATATTTATCTAAATGGACATTATCAGAATTGAAAATCTTTTCACGATCACACTTTGGTATAATTTCTAGATTAAAAAGAAACAGTAAGGGTAAAATAGATAAACGCGCATATTATAATGTTGTAAAAACTTATTTATGGCGACATAAACCAAAACCATTATCAAAAGTTCGTTTAGTTGAATTAAGAGAGCGTATAGCTGCTGAAAATATTGAGCTGCCAGAACGCAGTGCGGGTAGACGAGCGCAGTTGTTAAAAAAAGATTATATCGGCGCTATTAAAAGGTTTTATGGTCAAGAAGAAGAGTTGAGATTTAAACCCCCGATTAACGGTGGAAGATATTTACGCGAACGAAGAATGGTCGTTCCGCTGAATCATAGCAGAGAAAAAGATTTAAATATTTTTTGGGAAGCGGTAAAACCAAAGATTAGATCCAAGTTGGGTATAGACTTACAAGAATTTACATCGTACAAGTTTATGATATATATACGTATTAAATTACTTAAAGACAACCTAGACGGCACAATCGATTTTGCTGAGCCAAGATTTCATAATAATAGGCAAATTGTTTTATTCAATTTAGATGACATTGAAAATATATTTAGTACCGTTTTTTCACAAATTCAAGAGGCTTTAAAAAATGGACATCAAACGGTTCTGGATGGGAAGTAGATCGTATCGTAGAAATGAATATTACTATCGCGAGATATCAACCATTAAGAGGGGGTTCTTATATCGATCTACCAGATTATATAAAAAATAAAACAGCGTGTATTAACGTACAGAACAAAGACGATGATTGTTTGCGATGGGCGCTACGCTGTTTTACAAAACATAAGAAAAAAGCGGCAGAATTAAATATTCCAATTGAAAAAGCAAAAATAAAACATCCGGCAAGAACTTCAAAATACCCAACAGAGGATAAATTAAAATTTGATGGAATCGATACTCCAACCCCGATCAATCAAATTAAGCAAGTAGAGAAACAAAACAATATTGCAATAAACGTTTTTGGTTGTGAGTCAAAAACGATACTAGTTTACAAACTTAGCGATCAACCCGCAGAACTAAATCTTATAAATGTATTATTAATTCAACAAGAAGAAGAAGGAGGAACTAGATCTCACTACGTTTGGATAAAAGATGTGAATAAATTACTTTCCGATCAAACTAAAGGCGGGCATCGTAAACATTTTTGTTTGAGATGTTTACAAAATTTTTCAACAGAAACGTATTTCGAAAATCACATAAAAATGTGTAAGGGAATAAACGACAGGCCAACAAAGATTGTGATGCCGGAAAAAGGTAAAAACGATATGTTAAAGTTTATAAATTTTTTGAAAAAGATGAAAGTTCCATGTGTTATATATGCCGATTTTGAATGTATTATTAAAAAGGTTAGCGATGTAAATGATACTAATACTACAAAACTACAAGAACACGTCGTTTGCGGTTATTCGTACGTAGTCGTTCGTTGCGACGGTAAAACTAGTTCTCCAGTCGTTTATAGAGGAGAAGATGCGGCTAAACATTTTTTAACTGAATTAGAAAAAGAAGAAGAAAACATTAACGAGATATTTAAAAACCCTCTTAAAATAATAATGACTAAAGAAGATGTAGAAGATTTTAAAAGCGCTAAACAGTGTTGGATATGTGAAAAGGGATTTTTTAAAGACGCCGACTTTGAATGTATTATTAAAGTACGCGATCATTGTCACATTACCGGCAAATATCGAGGCGCTGCTCACAGTTGTTGTAATTTAAAACTGAGTTTAAAACCAGAGAAAACTTTTATTCCGGTTATATTTCATAATTTACGAGGCTACGACTCTCATCTCATTATGCAGGCCGCGAGTCAAACGCGAGGAAATTTAACGTGTATTGCAAACAATATCGAAAAGTACATATCTTTTTCAATCGGTCAACTACGCTTTATAGACAGCGCTCAATTTTTATTAGCGTCGTTGGACAAACTCGTAAAATCAAACAATTCTTTTCCGATTACTAGCAAGTTTGAATCAGACTTTGAACAATTTAATCTCTTAAAAAGCAAGGGTATTTATCCTTACGAGTACATGGATAGTTTTGAAAGATTTGAAGAAACTAGTCTTCCTTCTAAGGAATCTTTTTTCAGTAGTTTAAATAACAAACACATTACTAAAGAAGAATATGCACATGCGAACAAGGTTTGGACTACCTTCAATTGTAAAAATTTAGGAGATTATCACGATTTGTACGTGCGTACCGATACTTGCTTATTAGCGGATGTATTTGAAAATTTTCGTAATACTTGTATAAAACAATATGATTTAGATCCGGCCAATTGTTATACTAGTCCTGGAATAAGTTGGGACGCTTTATTAAAACACACAAAACAAACTTTAGATTTGTTTACAGATGTTGATATGCATTTATTTATAGAAAAAGGTACACGAGGAGGAACGTGCATGGTAAGTAAACGATACGCTAAAGCAAACAATAAATACTTGTCTGATTACGATTCATCAAACCATCGAGCTACATTTTGTATTTAGACGCGAATAATTTGTACGGCTACGCGATGAGTCAACCTTTACCAACGGGTAATTTTAAATGGATGACTAGAAAACAAATTGATAAACTCGTGAAAGAAGGACCTAACAAAGGTAAAGGATGTATTTTAGAAGTTGATTTAGAATATCCAACTAGTTTACACGATTCTCACAACGCATTTCCGCTCGCGCCAGAGTCGTTGGTAGTGCCGAAAGAATGGATGTCTCCGTATCAGCTCGAGTTATTAAAAGACAAACCAGCTCCAATCGCTGCAAAATTAGTACCAAATTTATACGATAAACGCAATTACGTACTTCATTATAGCAATTTACTACTATATTTAGAACTAGGTATGAAACTAACAAAAATTCATAAAGTATTAGAATTTGATTCATCACCTTGGATGAAATCATACATTGATAAAAACACACAACTCAGAAAAGACGCAACGGGTGATTTTGAAAAAGATTTATACAAACTCATGAACAATTCAGTTTTTGGAAAAACGATGGAAAATGTACGAAAACGCTTTAATGTGAATTTGAAACGAACAAACGATGAAAAAGCCGAAAATCAAATTCGCAAACTTACAGCAAAACCAAATTTTGCCGAGGCAAGACTTTTTGGCAACGATTTAGCAGCGATTCACATGCACAAAACAAAACTTTTACTCAACCGCCCAGTTTACGTAGGAATGTCTATTTTAGAACTGTCTAAACATTTAATGTACGATTTCTATTACAAACACTTTAAGCAAAAATATGGCAACAAATGCGAGTTACTGTATACGGATACGGATAGTTTGTTACTTGAGATTCAAACTGAAGATGTATATAAAGATATGAAAAATGACAAGCATTTATACGATTTTAGTAATTATAAACAAGGTCATTTTCTATTTTCTGAAGAAAATAAAAAAGTGATTGGAAAATTTAAAGATGAGTGTGCTGGAGTACCTATTTCCGAATTTGTAGGTTTAAGGCCAAAAATGTATTCAATACTTTTATCAAATGAAAAAGAAATTAGAAAAGCTAAAGGTGTTAAAAAACAAGTTTTAGAAGAAGATATTAAACACCCGCGATATAAACTAGTTTTATCTCAAAACAATACGCTACATCATTCTATGAATTTTATTAGGCACGAAAACCATAGATTATATACAACGCGAGTAAATAAAATATCACTATCTCCTTTAGACACAAAGAGATATATTTTAGAGGATGGAATACATACTTTAGCTTACGGTAACTATATAATCTATGGTTTAGTGATGAATGAGTTGTTAGAAACAACCAAACGTTTATAATTTTTTAGGTGGATTTTCTGTATCTCGAGGAATAATTTGTAATTCTTCTTTTACAAAACTACGAGCGGGACCCGCGTCTAAATAATACAAAATAGGCTGACTCGCAGCTTTCATCGTTTTAGCTAGTCTATAAATTTGTATACTCCATATAGGATCAGTTTCACGACGTCTCGTATCTTTTTCTGAACTAAACTGTTGTTTGGAATTCTTTTTTCGTTTTTAATTTTAGCTACGCTCAGCGACGCAGTCTGTGGTGAGGCTGGATTTTGTTCTACAACGGGTAATTTAATTGCGTCTTTTGGTTTTAAATTTATAAGACGCGTCGTTTCATTATTTAATGCTTTTACAACGGCCGGTAATCTTTTAACCCATACTCGAGATCTTTTATCCGTTGCTATTTCTTGAGCGTATTGATGAGAAAATAATTTTTCGGCTAACGTTCTATTAAATCGCTCTACTATACCTTGAGCTCTATGATTACCAGCTTCACTTCTTTGAATATTTACATTATGTTTACTCATTATTACATTAACGCTAGACATAAATTCTTTTCCAGGATCAACTTTTATAATTTTAGGCCAAGTTAAAAGTGAACGTTTATAAAAATTTTCAAATGCATTAACGACTTGAATAGCGGTTTTATCGGTTAATGGTTCTGCTTCTTTATATCTACTAGCTTCATCTACAACGGTTAATGCGTATTTATATGTCTTTTTTCCAACTACATCGTGCGGAAGAAACAATAAATCTGCTTGATGAACTTGATTTGGTGCTTGCGTGTTACTATTTGAACTAGTAGGTCTAGGAATATATTTAGGATAGGGTAAATAAATTTGCCACAACGCTTGCCTTTTTATCCATTGTTTAACTACTTTTTTATTTACTTTTGTTTCTTTAGCTAATTTATTAATTGCATCGTAACCTTTGTAGTATCCTTTTGGACTATAATATGCATTTTGTAGCTTGTTTTTTATTTGTTTATCCATTTAATATTTATTAATATTTATTCTATAGAATTTTTAGGCATAAGAGAGGATGGTAAAATACCTTGTTTAATTAACCACATTTGCGTCATTGAAGATAATCCAAGCGCTACGGTTAATTTTAATACATCTTTTATATCTAATTTATTTAAGTTAGCTGGTTCTACGTTTAATGTTTTTTTACCTAACATGCTGTATAAAATAGCAAAAAGTGTTAAAACACCACTATGATAAGCTGAATCGGCGATTGTTTTTGTATCCATCTTATTTTATACTTGTTGTTATAATAATTTGTTTAAAAATTTAAAAATTATTCCATTTCTAAAACTATGAGTTCTTTCGCTTGCGCCTCAGAAAGTGACACAGTCTGAGCTGTAAGCTCAACAGGCTTAGCGATTTTCGCAGGTGAGGCTACGTCTGCGTTCTTACTAGTCAAAAAATATACGAAACCCCCAATAGCTAAACCAATACCTATATAGACAAAATAGTTTGTTTCATTGCTCGTTACTTGGGCGTTTTGCAATGACACATTATTACGAGCAACTACTGTTTTAGTACCTGCTTTTTTCGCTTTAGCGTTTACAAGAGCAAGTTTTTTTTCTTTATTTAGTTTAGCAAGCTTTTTTCCAGCCTCGACTCTTTTGGTTTTTTTTTTTCTTTCAGTAGGCGTTTTTGTTACCATCTCAGACTGCGTCAACGGTGGTAGTGCACTCGATATATTATCTTGGTTGTTGTTTGTCTCCATCTTTATTATCTAAACAAGATTCTTCTTTCTTTTTTAAATGGTTTGCTGTAATTAAAGCTATAGATAGTGGCCCTAAACCAGCGCCACACTTGTAGTATATAGCGCACGCTACTGTTGAAAGCATATCAGAAATGAATGGATCTTTTTCTAAATCTGAAATTAATTTACCTTCATTATCAATTTGAAATTTATAACCGTGTAAATCAATACGATCTAAGCTTAATCCTAATAATTTAGCGTATAGCGCTAAAACTGTGCCACCAAAAGAATGTACTATATCATGACCTAATTTAGTTTCGTATTGCGTGTGTAACGCGTTACGCTCTTCCGTAGACAAAGCTTCAATATCGCTAACGCTTAGTTCTTTACCAAAATATTTTTTTGAATCTCCTACCATTACAACTTTTAAGAGTTGTTGCTGATTTAACAAGGCCGCCGCCTGCGCGTCACTTGTATCTAGAGTTGTTGGCAGCAAAGGTGGTGGGCTTGACATTTGTGGATTTTCATTCAAAAAATTTTCAACTTCTTCCATTTATTAAACATTTATAAAATAATTTGTTACTTTAATAAAAACAAATAGAGAAACCAATAGTTAATTCTGGATAAATTATTAGTATTAGCAAGTAAATTAAGATTATTTATTAGATCTTTTACTTGTTGTTTATCTATACTCTGAAATAAATTTTGTGCTCGCTTTGTATTTTCATTAATAACTAATACTAGTTCATTTCTTTTTTCTTCTGTATTAACAAGTTGAGAAAGATTATTTATTGTTTCTTTTACTCGTTCGATATTTGTACTAAATAAATAATCGAATTGTATATTATTCATGTTTATAAATATATTTTATAATATTTATTAAAAAATTTACTAACGACCTATGAGCAATTACTAAACGACCTATGAGCAATTGCTAAACGACCTATGAGCAATTACTAACGACCTATAAGCAATTGCTAACGACCTATGAGCAATTACTAACGACCTACAAGTAACCTAGTACAACCTAGTCTATAATATCATATTCAGTAGGTTGATCTGTTTTTAAATTAATTTGCGATGTTTAACTCGTTTAAATTTTTCATGAATTTCCATTCTCAACTCTTTTGTTGGTATAACATCATTTTCTCTTAAACAATCTTCAAATGAATCTCTATCTTTGCAATAAAATAAACATACCCATTTGAGTTGCTCTCTAAAATCTTTTAATACGTTATTATATTTTTGGGAAATAACCCAACAGCTGTGATGCCTGTGTCGGCCGCTAAAAGCTAATAGTGATAACTCATGCTGTTGTTGATCTTTTGAAAACATTTTATAGCGTAATCCTCTATTTGCGCTGCAATCATCGATAATAAACAACGTTTCATCTCCTTCGTATGCATTGCTATAAATTTGTAATGCTTTTTCTAATGAAATGTTTTTTAAATCGTTAACCAACACTCGATCATCGCTCCAAATCCATTTTCTATTTTTATAAGTGTCGTTAATAGCAATAGTAGGGCATAATATAACTATATATTCAAAATGATTAAAATATTCTTGTTCTAATAAATTTAAGATGTATTCAGTTTTTCCGCATCCGGTTTGTCCGCAAATTAACGCAACGTGTGAATATTTTGGTAACATTTGCTTTTTAATATTAGTAACTAATTTTAATAGGTGGTAGATTCATATCTACTGTTAGTTATTATTAGTTGCGCATCCATAATTTAAAAAATATACATGTTTAGTGCACCCGCAGTTTCAGCTTCTTTTTCTATTTGAATAGTAATTCCTTCGGATAAGTTTTGTAATCGTCTTCCGCTTCCGTGTATTCTATTATCGGTGCTCGTTCTCATATCTAAAAATAAACCGTATTTATTGAGTAAATAATCGGCTTGTTTGACGTTAGATAAATCTAAAGCTTGTACGACTTGTATAGCGTGTTGTTGTCTAGAATCACCGAAATATTTTGAAATTTCTTCCCAATGTTGATACCTTTTCATTCCCTGCGCGTAAAGTTGATTAGGAACACCCTCTATCGTGATTGAAACGTTATTGATTTTTGGATTATAAAATTTGTTGCTTTCTTGTTCACTAGGTTCTTTGAATAAAAACAATATTCCTTTCATGCTTTTTGCGGGAGAGTTTAAATTTATATTCCATGTCGTATCGCGTTTGTTTAACGGCATTACGCGCTGTCTTTGCACGCGATCAAATAATATTGATAATCTATTATTGTATTGATTTTTAATTATTCGAGCGAGTTCGGGTATATGAACGACTTGATATTCTAAAGAAATTCCGCTTATAACATATCTCGCATTTGCATCGGTGCTTTTAATCACATTTTCAAATTTATTAAAAAATAAATCGTAAGTTAATCGATCTCCGATACCAGTTTGGTAGTAGGGCTGATGATCGGTCAACAATTCAAAATCTAATGGAATGTAATATCTATTTTTATACGTTTCCGCAATAGCTTTATCTTTTCCTTCATTACTCGCAAGATGTTTATCACTAGCGTCTATTCTTAATTTAGTTACGTTTGGATTTTCGATACCTTGATACGCTAAATTATCGCGTTGATCTTTAGTTAACCATTCATCTTTGTAACAATTGAATACATCCGCGTCGTATAAATCAAATATTGTATTTCCTTCCATTTTAATAATTATATTTTTTACGATAGCTCTTCCAATATTATGTACTAACGTTCTCGTATCATCATCTGATGAATGAAGAGTAATGTTAAAAGCTAATTTAACCGTATTTGGAACGATAACGTCATTTGATCCTAAATTTGGAAAACGAACATGCAGCGTTTGATTTTCGGTAATCGTGCTTGGATTATTTGTAATGACAACTTGTTTACGTAATCCTTGTATACCTCTAGGTGCTCTTATTCTTCTATATGGATCTAGTACATCTCCGTACGTATTATTAGCCATAGTTTATAGTTAACAACTATAAAAATAAAAAATAAATTAAGTAATTATTAAAATGGTATCTATAGCGATGATGATTGGAGGTGCAGTAATTAATGCGTTAGCATTTACCGGAAGTAATGCTTTATTTAGTAATTTACGTTCTAGCGATGCTGAACAAGAACGAAAAAGACACGATTTAGCGTTAGAACAACTTTCAAAGCTAGAGATGAATTTAGTAAAAAGCGTTTAAAATATCTAGATTATTTAAATGAAAAAATTAAAAAAGAATCGAGCGCTGTAAGAACGTTTAACAACATTGATGATGCGATGAATGAATATTCACGAGTTACGGGTGAACGAGTAAATTTACCTCTTGATTTATACAACGAACCGCAACTAGAAGATTTTTACGTTCCTAGCGAAGATCAAAAAACGCGTGAATTTTTATTTATATTATTAGGTATGAGTATAATAGGTTACGCGAGTTTTAAATTATTAAAAAAAGATAAAAAGTAATTGTAAAATGGCAGAAGGAGGATATGACGATATACCGATGGAACGTTTTTTGATGAAGATGATGACGCTGATCTACAAGATGATGCCAACGTTCAACAAGAAACGAATATCGATGATGACGTTCAACAGACGTTATACAATTGGGATATACCTAGTAGCGTCGGCTTAGACTTTTATGAAAGTAAAGAAGATGCCGTCGATGCATTTTACAAAAGTATAAATAATCCGAACGCTGTAAAAAACTATAGTAGATTTAGATATAGTTACTCTGTACTTTGGTTTACAAAAGAAGACGGTCAACAAATACGCCTAAGTAACCCCCAAAAAATGGGAGGATTTTTAGCAACAAATACTTTAAAAACTCGAGATAAAGATATTTTTAACGAACTTTTTAGTAAATCAAAAATATCGAGAGAGGTACGAAAAAAAGCTGATGAAACTTTAAAAAATCTAAAATCACGACCGTTATCACCGGTAGTCGTAGTCGATAAAACGTCTCTTCGTAAAGGTATACCGCACGAGTTGCCGACTACGCCTCAAGATAGTTACGAGTTACCGACTACGCCGGAAGAATACGAGTACGACTACGACGGTACTACTTTAATAAGCGATGATCGAGCGTCTACGATACAAGTAAATAAAACGATCGAAGATTTTCTTGATTATCTCACGCAAGATGCATCGACGGTAGAGGAAATGAATGTATGGCGAGAAATAAGGGGTTACGCTAATCTTATGACAACAGCGCAAGGACACGAGTTAAAATTTAAAGCTGAATTGTACGCGCGAAACAAAGAATTAGCGACGGTTAGAGAACGAATCGTTAAAGATGATGTAGGAGATGAAAATGCGATGCAACAACTCGTACAACGAGAGCAAGAATTAGTAGACGAAATTAACGAGTATAAAAAACAAATTACAAAGTTTGATTATGAAAATAGTAGTCAAATTAATAGAATTAAAGAAACGTTATACAGACTTACATATATAGACGAAACGTTGGGTGAAAAAATTCAAACTTTATTTAGAGAACAAGGTATAACGATCGTTAGTATATTAGCAGCTTTTAGTATGACGATCGCTTTTATTGTTGAAGCAATTGCTAATGCCACTAGTACAGTTTTGCCAAAACCTATACCACCCAAACCAGTTCCTCCAAAGCCCACACCACCAGAACCGAGCGGCAGTGTAAAAGAGTGGATAGAAAAAACATTTAAAAATATAGCAAATGTATTATTTAAACTAGGAGTAAAAGCTTTAGCCGCTTTACCGGCTATTATCGGCGCAGTTGTAAGTTGGTTATTTAAAACAGCTTCAAGCATCGTTGCGTGGACGGCGGAACATTTATGGTTGGCGCTAACTGGTGTTGGATTATTAGTTTTAACATTATGAAATGTTAAAACAATTCGTAAATCATAATTGGCGAAACCAATTATTAAAGATTTTTGTTCTTCTTCATGACTAGCATCGCTAATAGGCGTAGTTTCTAAAGAGTCTTGCGTATCATGATAGGCTTGTACATGCTTTGTAATTGACGGTAGTTGTGTTTGTTCTTCTAGCGGTAAAATAGGAAGAGGAACAGGTTCTGAATTTAGATCTAAATTTGAACCTAGAGATAAATCACTCGTCGCGACTAATAAATTATTATTGTATCCTGCGTATGTTCCTATTTGTAAATTCATATCACTAGGCATCATGTATAAATTTTCCCCGAGACAAAAGTTTAATTGAGAACGAGCGTATTGTAAAACATCTTGATAGCGTTGAATAGAAGATTGTAAATCAACTGGAGAATCAATCTCTGCATTTACTATATTTATAAATTCGCGTTGCGCGTCTAAAGCAGTGCCACCTGCTAAAATTCCACTTTTAGCTTGCGCTTGAGCTCCTAAAATCGCGTAAACGTATGTTCTTATAGAATCGTTTATTCGTTCCGTGCCGATATCCGTAAAACCTCGAGCTAATTTAGAATCGAGTATAAATTTAGTCCAACCTCGTTTAGCTTCTAAAGATTGTTCTATATAATCAATCGTAATGTAATCTATGTATGGTTTAAACTTTTGTGGCGGAACATCTTCAAGATCTTGCTTAAATTTCATAATGTTTATTTTTGGATTATATTTACCGTTAATAAAACGAGTATCAATATAATTTTTACCCGGTACGGCTGCATACAGACCGCTTTTTATATATTCATAAGCCGTACCTAAACCCTCAGAGTTTAAATCTACTTGTTGTCGCCATTGAATATCTGGTGATGCGTGAAATTCTCTGCATAAATTATTATACGCGTTAATGTTTATATTATTTTCAAACGCGCTCCAAATTGAATCTAAAGGTTCGGGAATACTCGCTTCTTTTAATATTCGTCTTATTTGATAATAGACGTGAAACCTAAAAAAAACTACCAATCATCGGATCTGAATAGTATAAATGTTTCCAACTCACACCGCAACCCGTCGTACTACACCACGTTGCAAAATTTATTTGATTTTGATAAAACGGTTTAGAAACAAATCTCCATCGACGTACATTTAAATAATTATAAACGCGTGGTAACCTGTAATTTTGAAATGGATTACTCAGTTGTACGTTAAAAAAATCGTTCTCGTTAACGTAAATAGTTATACTCGTTAAATCATTAGCAACAAAATTTAGAGGCGCAGTAAAATTTCCAGATGTTGGATATGAAAATGTAAAATTACTCTTGAAAGCTAATGGAAACGCCATTTTATTATTAAAAGTTTATAATTTTTAGTAATAAAATGCATCATACTATTGAATTAGAAATTGAAAGAAATGGTGGAGAAATTCAATTAAACGACGTTATCGATAATCAAAAAGGTAATCTCTCAATAAGATTACTTAGCGCAAACATTTGGGTAGGATATTATAACGTACGTAAAAAAGAACGAATAACCTATCGTACAACGAGATTAGATAATGTAAAATTTATCGAGCCGGGGCTTTACAACATTTATGAAATTATAGATATTATAGCGTTAAACGAGTCTTGGATAACATTTACGGTCGATAAAAAAACGAGTGTTTACACGCTAAAGTTAAACGATAGCGATAAAGCAATTAAACTTTCATCTGGGTTAGCTAATTTACTCGGACTACACAATGAATTTCTAACCGTAGGAGAATATAGTTTTTTAAAAATGATGTACTACCTTTTAAAATTTTATATATTTATTGCGATCAAATTTCTACGACCAATAATTATTACAACGGCAAACCTTGCACCATTTTAAGCACTTTTCCCTTGCAAGGACAATTGTTTGGAAATAGTATGTATAAAGAATATACAAATCCATCATTTAAAAAATTAAACGCCGGTAATCTTAACGCATTGACCTTTCAAATTAAAGATTCAAAAGGTAGAGATATAAATAATCACGGTTTTCCCATTATTTTAAATCTTGAAATTATATAAATATGGCGAGTATTTATGGACCTGGTCACGCAGAGAGCGAACGAGTTTTTTATAGTAGAGGTGAAAATAAAATTACACGAGCGTCATCTAGCGAAATTTATGAACATCATGGGTATCTTAACAGAGATGAGATTGTCCAAAATATAGTTCTTATCGAAAAATTCAACGTTTTACTCGGATGGCACACTACGTTTAAACAACCCTTTTTTATGTTTAACATTTCACCCACATACTGTAGTATTTTTACACAATTTATAAAAACCAATAGTTTTGCTACACAAATGACAACGCGTGATTATGCACCTAACGTTTATCATATTCCTTCTCCAGAACGAAATGAAAAATTTCATTTTACCGATAATGAAGCACAACATCTCAAGTATGAAATGTGTTTTAAAATACAAAATGTACAACAAGTTTTTGTACAAGCCACCTTTTTCGGCGCATTAAATTCAAAAATCTGTTTTAATATAGAAATTAAAAGTTTACCATTAAATTAAATTTTATTTATATATATAATAAATATGGCGAGTATTTACGGACCTGGTCACGCAGAGAGCGAACGAGTTTTTTATAGTAGAGGTGAAAATAAAATTACATCCGTCGTGCCAAACATTTTTGAAAAAAGTGGACATGTCAAAAATGTTGAAGAATTTGAAATATTATATTCAACTGATTTTTTAAATATTTATTGGCATTTACCCCCACAAGTTTTTATTCCAAGTTTTTATGTATTTATACCAATAATAGATTGTTCAATTTATATTAAACAATCTACTAATAATAGTTTGCAATCATATGTTTATAAACGTGAAATTGATACATCTCAACCCGCGAATACGTTATTAAGTTTGTTTAATAATGATCAACAAACGCAACAATTTGATAATGAACCAAAGCTTTTAGAATGCGGCATTTGCTTCAATTACGAAAAAGAAAACACTACTGAAAAAGTTTTTGTACAAATGGGTTTTTTCGGGGCTTTAGATACTGGAATATGTTATGATATAAAAGTTAGTAAAAATATTTTTCCTGCAAATTAAAATATTTTACTATTAATAGAAAACAATGAGCGCGCCTAAAGAATCTATAGATTTAACGAATGAAATTAGTATAAATTTAACGGATGATACAAAAACATTTCGATTGCAAAAAAATTGATAATATTCAAAAAGAACTTTTAAAAGAGAGATACGAGCGTGAAGCCGTCTATAAAAAATATAATAAAATCATCAACGCTTGTAGTATTGTAGAAACTATCGCTGAATTAGGGTGTATGGGAGCAGGAGCTATTGGAATCGCTAGTATCGCTAGCGTTGTATCATCGCCCGTAGGTTTAGCTTTAGAAGGTTTAGCTTTAGGGTTGGGCGGTGCAGCAATTGCTCTCAGAGTTATCAAATATAAATTATCTAAAAAAGCTAAAAAACATAATGAAATTAGAGTTTTAGCCGAAAGTAAACTAAACACCATCAACAGTCACGTTTCAAAAGCCATCGAAGACAATGTTATAAGTCAAGAAGAATTTGATTTAATCGTTAAAGAACAAAGAAAGTACTCTGCGATGAGAGAAGTTATTCGTAATAACTCTAATAAAGATACAGCTACGTTAGATAAAACAGAGGTTAAAACCACTGATGTAAATGCAGAAAAAAAAATTCTTATAGAAAAACTTATGAATTTAAAATAAACTTTGATGTAAATAAATCTTATTATACTCCTTCACGAGTAAAAGATAGACCCCCACCGTATAATTTTAATTATTAACCTTCATCTTCATCATCTTCGTTTTCTAAAAAACTTTCGTCTTTAATGTATGCAGAAATTTGCCCTAAATTTCCAACCAAAGCTGTAAGTTTTAACGGGAATTTATCTTGTAGCGGAGCATAAAATTGTATTTGTTTGTCTAATGATGACATTTTTAATAAAATGCTAAATAAATCTGCAGCAAAAGTAGCTGAATAAGTTGGTAGTTGTTGTTGTTTGTTATCAAAATCTCCCAATTGTAAAGATACGCTAAAAAGACTTTCATTTTCGCTATAAAAACTAATGCAATCTAAATCGTACATGCCAATATTAATTTTTGTATTAACCTGCAATATTTTTTTTAGTTTAAAAAAATCGCTACTTTCTACAACACGAGGATGTTTATAAACATCATCGTCTGGTAAACTAATTGTTTTCGTACTAAACACTGTATTAATACTTACGCTGTTAATTTCTCGTTTGTTTTCACCACATGATCCAACGATGCAATTTTCAATATAAATTCGCTCATTTTTAACGTAAATTATTAAAGAGACTTTTCGTTTTATAGTACGAGTCATTTTTTGTAAATGGTTTAAATTAACCATAAATTCAATTGGATTTTCACATTTAAATTTAAAAATATTTTCGCGATTTAATACTATATCTACGAGTATTCTTTCTGAGTTATCTACAGCCCTACAATAAAAAGCATTAGAATTTACTTTAAAAGTAACCTTTGACTGAATAGCTACTAAAGTGTCAATTAAACTTTTAAACGTATAACCCATTTTAATTTTCATATAAAAATCATATTCAGAGACTTGATTTGGCGGATGAGGCGCGCTAACTACATCATCATAGTTTTTATATTCTGTTTTATCAAATATCTTCGGCGCTAATATTTCATATTTTGTTGTCATCTTTTATATAGTTCAAGATAATCTTTTTTACTTTTTTCACTTTTTTTGTATTACACTTTTATATAACCTTTATTTATAATATCTTATCACGTCATAAGATATTATAAGCCACGCCCACTTTAGGGCATTTACATAAAAATTGATCTTTTGGTGGGCCAGGGGTTTTTGCAATATTTTCACATTTTTTAAACATATGGCGTGTTAACACGTCCCCCGAGATAAAGACCAGCGGACAAAAAAAACAGTGAAGTTTCATTTTTCATTTTTTTTTTATTACACTTTTTTTATATTTTTTAACTTCATTTTTTGTCTTAAAATTGGGCACTTTCCCTAAAATGTCAGTTTTTAACCGCATTTTTTGTCTTATGACCTCAGTTGACCCCTTTTTTGTCTTATGACCTCAGTTGACCCCTTTTTTTGTCTTATGACCTCAGTTGACCTCAATTTTTGATATATTTTGGCCGCTTTTTGGAGGTTTCTCTATTTTTGGCCACTTTTTGGAGGTGGTCTGACTTCTTACTTTAACATACTACTCCATCTGTAGTATGTTTGCCAATTAGACTGGTCCCCTATCTTAGCAAGGATATAGACAGGCTCCAGGTGCACCATTCAAGGGATTTTATTGGATACGTTGTGCTGAAGATCTGACGTCATGCTTCGAGGCCAGTATCTGGCGTAATTCACGAACCTCGAAATGTGATAGTCAGATCTTCAGGCTAATGGACGTGTGCGATTATGAATAATGATATGCACATGCGCGCAAACTACATGTCTGACAGCTGCCTGTATATGTGCATGAACGTTATGGTGCCCTCACACCATAGCGATCACCAGTTGCGTATGGTTGCGAATAAAAAATAGTGGTCATAAGTTCCGAACGCAACTCACACGCAACTAATAGGTTTTATAGGTTTGAAGTACGCAACAAGCACGCAGGTGATCGCAGACACACGCAGAGTAAGTTCAGAAATTTTGAACATGTTCAATAATTCTCTGCGAATGCCTGCGATCAATTTATACGCAACAGGGACGCTACGCACGAAACACGATCGCAACACGATCGCAACAGGTACGCAACTCATAAGTTATGAACGCAGGTGATCGCAGGTCCAAATTTGAGGTATCTGGCCAGGTTTTGGTAGCGTACATGTTGCGAATGTGTTGCGTACCTGTTGCGATCATGTTGCGATCGTGTTGCGTGCCTGTTGCAATCCTGTTGCGTGTGGAGCGTACCCCAACCTATTGTGCGTATTCCCAGCGTATCCCCAACCTATGCCCTGCGTATCCAACCTATTAGTTGCGTGTGAGTTGCGTGTTAGTTGCGTACTACATGCGTGTTGAGAAATGGTATAAATAGTGGGCCTTTTCTAGATCGGTGTCAGTTGTTGGTGGACCTCCGAGGTGACAACATGGAGCTACCTCTTGCTGTTATTGGACATCAGTTTAATCTGGTCAATTTAGCACTCCAACACATACAGAATAGAATAAACAGAAGGGGGAGAAGAAGAAGAAGAAGAAGAGTGTGGGTTAGACCATGGATTAGCAAGCGCCTTGACTTTGGTCTCTACGACCAGCTTCTGGTGGAGCTCCGGAACGAGGACCAAGGTGCATTCAAGAACTTCATGAGGATGCCCCCCGAGATGTTCGATGAGCTGCTACGGAGAGTTGGTCCTCGCATCACCAAGCAAAACACCAAGTACAGGTTGCCCCTGGACCCTGGCCTGAAGCTGCCAGTCACTTTGCGGCACCTGGCCTCGGGTACCAAGTACTCCGACATGCAGTACGGATGGAGGGTACCAGACAACACCATCTCAGTCGTGGTCCGTGAGGTCTGCCAAGCCATCATTGATGAGTACCTGGACGAGGTGATGACCTGCCCCACCACTCCTGAGGGATGGCGTGCCATATCAGACAACTTCATGAAGAGGTGGAACTTTCCCCATACATGTGGGGCCCTAGATGGGAAGCACGTGGCATGCAGGTGTCCCCCCAACAGTGGATCCATGTATTACAATTACAAGGGGTTCTACTCTGTGGTGCTCCTGGCCCTCGTAGATGCTGATTACAAATTCATCTGGGCAGACTTGGATGGTCTAGGTTCTTCATCAGACGCCCAAATCTACAACAACTGCGAGCTGAAGGAATATGTGGAAGGGGATAACATCGGATTTCCACGACCAGATCCTCTACCCAATGACACCCAGGATGTACCCTACTACTTCATCGGAGACGATGCATTCGCCCTCAGAGAGACCATGATGAAGCCCTACGGACTCCGTGGTCTGGATGATAACCACAGGATCTTCAATTACCGGCTTTCCCGTGCCAGGAGGGTTGTGGAAAATGCCTTTGGCATCCTAGCCAACCGATTCCAGGTTATGCTTAGCACCATGCAGCATCTTCCAGAAAATGTCAAGCTCGTAACCAAAACCTGCATTTGCCTGCACAATCTCATGAGGATACGCTACCCTGGTCTACAGAATCAGCAGCTCGACCGTGTGGAGAACAACGGTGTCATCATCGCTGGAGCCTGGAGAGATGGAAGGGATATGCTGGACACCCAGGTAGTTGTTGGGCCAAACACTGCAACCAAGAAAGGAAAGAAGCAGAGGAACCTCCTCAAGCACTGGGTCAACTCAGAGGCAGGTGCTGTTCCCTGGCAAAACAGCATGATCTAGAGGAACCTGTGTTGTTGTAGTGACTGTTGTTGTAGTGAGATTGATGTATATACTGTATTGTTGTTAATCTGTGTTTTTGTCTTTATGAAAGTAAATCTCAAACACACACACACAATTTAAAACATGTTATAACTTTTTATTTATATCATCAACTTAAACATAACACAACATAACACAACATAACACAACACTGCCAAAAAACACACAAGTAGAAAACTAAAGCAGTCCTAAAACACTAAGTACTCCTAGAGCAAGCAGTCCTGAATCCTAAAGCAGTCCTAGTTCGGTGTAACTGGTGCCTTTGTTACTGGAGTGTCCAGCAGATCACCATCCTCCTGATCCTCAGAAGCTGGACTCGGAGCTTGAGACCCTCCGAGGAGTGAGGACATGTTGGAGAGGTTGCACAGGCTGGTGTCTGTCTGCTGCTGCTGCTTGCGCTGTTCCTGCTGTTGCTGCTGCTGTTGCTGCTGTAGCTGCTGCTGTTGCTGCTGTTGCTGCTGCTGTTTGAAGACTGGCTGTGCATAATAGCTGCTCATGTAGTCAGTGCTCATGGAGTCCCAGACACTGCCTTGTGGAGGGTTGGATTGCCACTGGTGGGGAGGAGGCTGGTAGTTAGGGTACACACACGCACCAAAGGAGACGGGGGCTGGTGTGGACATCGGCCGACCTGGTATGTGGGTGCTGGTGCTGGCTCCCTGGTGACCGGGTCGGCGATCAGACCTCGACTGCATGTCATCTACATCCTCCTCCTCCTCCTCCTCCTCCTCCTCCGACTCGGCAGCATCTTCCTCCATGAACTGTGTGAGCAGCTTGTTCATCACCAGCCTGGACTTCTTGAAGCGGGCCTTAGACATGGTGAGGAGGCTGCTGTGGACATACTGTCCAAACACCTCTCTCTCGTTGGTGGGCTGGTCCTTTGGCTTGGCGGCGAGCTCCTTCAGAAGGTCAGTGGAGTCCGTGACCTTCTTCTGGAGGGATTCTACAGCTGCCCTGTAATAATAATAATATAATATAATATAATATTCATTTATTTCAGATAAAGTATACATAGTATAAATATCCATAGAACTAGTAAAATATATAGACAATATGTACAATTAAGGTTTGATATGCATACCTGTCTGCGGCGTCGAGGCTGCGCTTGGTTGCCACCCTGGAGGTGCACGGGAGTTCCAGGTCAGGGGTGGTATCACCGGGGGCTCCATCTGCAGCTTCTTCGGCGCACGCAGCCTCGGCAGCCGTGAGGTCTCCTCCGGTGTTCTGGAGAGTTGTCCGGAAACTGACGAGGGGCTCACGGCGGTGCCGAATGATGCCCTTCAGGAAGGTGAATTGGGTATTGATCCACGTCTCCCTCTCGGTCAGTGAAGTCAGCTCCCTGGCACCAGCACCGCTCTTTGGTTCTTTGTCAAGCTTCACATGGATGTCACGCAAGGACCGGAACCATCGCTGCAAGTGGGCGCCATCTTTGATCTCATCGTGTGAAGGGTCCAGCACCTGGGCCTGATCTTCCCACCTCTTCAGCCTCTTGCCAGTGTCTTTGTAGGCGTTGAGTTTGGGATTCCACACCATTGGGTTCTCCCTCAGCCACTCAACCATCAGAATCTCTCTGGCCTCGCTGATGGTAGCAGATTCTTTGATTTTCCTGGGCTTGCTGGGGTTGGGCACCTTCTTCTTCTTGGATTTGGGTAGAGAACCAGAGCCATGTTCATCAGAAGCAATGACTGCTGCATTATTTGAATGATGTGATGAATTGGAGGAGTCACGAGTCAATGGTTCTCTAGGAGGAGGAGTTGGAGACCTGGGAGACCTGGACCTGGACCTGGATCGGGTAGGGGCCTTGGGGAGGGCAGGGGCGGCATCAACAGGCGGCACACCTCTTCCTCTTGCTGCTTTTCTTCGGCCACGGCCACGGGAAGCTGTTTCAGTAGTTTTGACATCACTTTTGGGGTCACTTTTATCTGATTTCTTGGTAGCTTTCCCCATGTTGACTCTTCGATGACCAAATCAGTACTGAAGAAAATACTGAATCGGCTCCGCTTTTATAGGTTTTTATCACGTGAGCGATATTCGCAACTAGCACGCAACTAGCACGCAGGTCCAACGCAACTTGTAAGTTTTGAACGCAACTCAAACGCAACTCGTAAGTTCTGCACGCAACTCACACGCAACTCGCACGCAACTCGTACGCAGGTGATCGCAGATATTGGGGGATCATAAGTTCAGTTCGCAACCCACACGCAACCCACACGCAACCCACACGCAACTCACACGCAACCCATAGGTTGAATAGGTTAGAAATTGACAAAATTGTTGATTTGGGTTGCGTTTGGTGCGTATAAAAATATTTTTTACACGCAACTCATAGGTTTCAGCATACGCTATGGTGTGAGGGCACCATTAGCCACCGAAGCAAAAGCAGGTGGGAAATAGCACCATTTTCAGGTAAAATTGTACTTTATCAAGGGACTGGCGACCATCATGAGATTACAATGAAACAGAAAATGTACTTTAACGGGCGAAAACGGGGCGGGAAATAAGCCTTGTGCAAGTGACCCAGACTTTGACCCCTGTGCGTAGCGACTGTTACTATGCCACGTGATTCGGGGCAAGCTTTACGGCAACCATGCGTGTTTGAATAGGCCTTTATGTAGTTTCTAAAGAGTTTCGGTGACATGATTTTGCAGGAGTTTCTTTGCAACAAAAGACGAAGTACATGTATTTCCGTGTTTTTTCTAACGTATAGTGGACAATCAAATACGTCAAAACAGCTGCATTAACTTTAGTTCTAAGGAAGTTAAAATGCCTTCAAAGAAACAACACGAGTTGTGTAGATAGGTTCCAATCGTTATTAATGCGTTGATCATTGAGTTATATGTTGCAGGTACCAGACCACGCACCGCTGCAGTATTGTTGGTTTCTAAGAAAAAGCGGAAAAAGCTTGCCCCGAATCACGTGACTGGCAACAGAGACTCGGCGGCTGACATCCGGTCACGAATAGTCTGGTGCGGGCGCACTATAAACTGATCTGCGGTATCAGTGTTACAGGGTTCCGAGCCGATATGTTAATCAACACGCAAAAGGCTTATTGTGGGAACATGCATCATTTATTCATTATTTTGCATGTATGGGGGAAATTAGATTTAATCGGGAGGACCCCAACACGGTAACTACATAATACAATGAGGAGGGCTTGAGGGCTAGGCCTAGCCTTACTGCCTATCAATAACAATTAACCTTAGTTAAACCTAATATCTCTGTAGGTCTATGAGTTAGTCATTGAAATGGAGTCCAATAACCAGAATGTCAGTCGCTACACAGAGAATTTCATTTTTGAAATTGTTTAAGTCTTAAAATTACCTGTGTAGGGATAAGGGGTATTATTTCACTTTATTTGACTTTTTTATATGCTGCCCCCCTCAAAACATGTACAGGCCTGAAGAGTTTAACATAGGAATATAACGTACCTCTTCTATAACTTGCTCTTCCAATATGGCGTTGATCTGGGCATAGTCGACGGTAGATAATTGTATGTTGTTATGGGTGGCTGTTTACTACTGCCAACACCAAACCACTAACACACAATATATTTATATATATGTTTAAATAATCCTAAATTATTTCCTAATGTTTTAGCCTAAATATGAATTATATACCGAATAACCTAGGGACCACTTAAGTCTAATATCCTAATAACCTAATAAATTGAACAGTGAGTAGGTGTCAGTACAGTACAGTACAGTTTAGGTCCTCATTTTGAAGCTTTAGGCTTCATATGAGTCAGGACTCCTAGGAGCCTGGTGAAACCAGTCTTTGACTGTGTTTCTCTTTTAATCTGCTCAATAGAAATATCACCCAGAAGTCTTGAGATACCTATCCAGGGATCAGGAGCATGTGTAGTCTAAGATGTTGTTCTCTCTTGTGTCCTTACCAGCACTGCCTCTAAGATCTAACTTGGCATACTAAACCTATAGTGACCAGTGAGGCATAAAACTACAATAGGCATTGTAACTATTCTAAAGAGTGTCGTGGCCGAGCGGTCTAGCTTACCGGACTCAAGTTCTGGTGTTAGCAGCAGAATGTGGGTTCGAATCCCGGCCGTGACACTTGTGTCCTTGAGCAAGACACTTAACCATAATTGCTTCTCTCTACCCAGGGGTTAAATGGGTACCTGTGAGGGCAGAGTTGGTTGATTAGCCCTATATGCGCTGTAATGGCAGCAATTGAGCTGTATACTCCCCAGGGAGCTGAGATGGTTTCAGGAATGATTTATGAGCCTTATGAGCAGGGGTAATAATATGCGCCTTGAGCACCACTCAGTTGGTGGATACGTGCGCTATATAAGTCCACACATTATTATTATTATTATTATTATTATTATTATTATTATTATTATTATTATTATTATTATTATTATTATTATTATTATTATTATTATTATTATTATTATTATTATTATTATTATTATTATTATTATTATTATTATTATTATTAAATTTGTTATTGAGTTATTGTTTGTCTTCTTTGTTTTTCCTGATTAATAGGTATAAGATGTAAACATGTGTGTAATTAAGATTACTAGTGGCTGTGATGTTGCTCTCCAGCTAGTGTGGTGTAGAAACATGGGTAATTATTTCGAAATCTAAAATCTATCATATAAATTAATACAACCAGAAGCCCATTACTAACAGTATGTCAGCCCACTATAGAGACGGCATTGGTGGCGTATCAGGAATTCCATGTCGCGCACATACAGGAGCTATTGTTGGGTACTTTTGTCTCAATACGACGTGGACAGATACATGTATCCTGTGATGCATTTTAATGAATTGCCTTAAATGAGAAGTTTTACTATTCTGGAACAATGCTGCATATTGTGAACATCTGAGGTGCACTTTTAAAAGAGTACTTTACGGTGGCCTAAGTTATAGGAGACTGGGATACTTTGTGTTAAGTACAGGCTTCGGACACAACTTATACATGTTAGTAATGCACCATTACACCATTGGCCATCATTTTTCAGCTGTCTCTAGGCTATGTCCATGATGACAACAGTTATAAGACACTTTAACAAGATGAAGATGCCTGTGTTAGGCATTGTTTTAAATTGAAGGACACACTTGTGTCAGGCATTTCAACTAAATGAACAAATGTGACAGGCACTACTAACCAATATTGTAACCAATATTGTAATAAAAGAAGACCACTTCAGCCAGTCATTGCAACATGAACAAGAATAGCGCCAATCTAGCATTTTTATTGAACAAATAATATTTATTCATTTCAAGATTTCCTTATTTTGTTTTTGTCTTATTTTTGTTATTTTGTTGTCCTGGTAGGCAAGAAGGCTGGTATCTACTGAAGATGTGATAACCCGTGACTGTGATATTTCTGCTGTACATAAAAATTGATAATCCACAGAATCATAGGTAAGTAAAGTTAAACATTATTAGCACTCATTTCACAGTGTGATATATGGTGTACTGTTGGTTTGTGTAGTGATATGTAGGCCTGGGCGAACAGTGAAATTTACTATTTGATTACTCGCGTGGCCACATTTCGCGAATATTTGGCTATTCGCGAAAAGTTGGCAAAATTTTTTCCGCGGTTTATAAGTACGAAAACATGTGCTTTGATAGTAATTTCTGGCCTATTTGTAAGCTTCAGACAATAGACAAATACATACATTGAGTTCTTGAATGCCTGTTATTGTTTCTTCTTTATTTCGTAACATCTTGGACGATCATGCTCCGCAAAAAACTCGAACTGTTAAACTACAATCTGAATCCCCTGGTTCAATGATGATATTCGTGCTCCAAGGAAAATCTGTCGTCAACTTGAACGAAAATGGCGTGACAATGGGAAACTTGGAGTACATCGGCAAGAATACTGTAACCAACGTGATATTGTGAAGAACATGATTAACCAGGCAAAAATAACTCACTACTCATCTCTTGTGGAAGAGAGCTCTGGCGATCAGAAAAAAAATCTTTAACATTGTTGAAAAGCTGCTTCATAAACCCAAAACTCCAGTGCTTCCATCTACACACTCCGATCAGGACCTCGCAAATGCATTTTCAAACTTTTTTGTCACAAAAATTGAGAATATCCGTCGTTCTTTTCCCCCAGTACCTGCCATTCTATCACAAACACCATCACGCAAGGATCCACAATGTAGACTGTCTATGTTTGAGCCTACTAGTTTTACGGAGATCAAGAAACTCATCATGAAATCGCCATCAAAATCATGTGAACTTGATCCATTACCAACTTCGCTAATAAAACAAAATATTGATGTGTTTGATAAGTATATCACAATTATTGTAAACAGATCTCTTTCTTCCAGTTGTTTCCCTGATAGCCAGAAAGTTGCTCATGTTAAACCACTCCTGAAGAAACCCAATTTGGACAAGGAACTTTTCAAAAATTACCGACCGGTAGCGAATTTAAAGTACCTTGGAAAAACAATCGAGCGAGTTGTTTCATCACGGATCTCTGACCATGTTCGTGCTAATAACCTGTCGGACACATTTCAGTCAGCCTATAAACCATTTCATGGAACGGAAACTGCTCTTCTCCGCGTCAACAATGACATTTTATCTGCCATGGATGATGGAAAAATCACTGCATTAGTTTTGTTAGACTTAAGCCCGCTTTTGACACGGTCGATCACAAAATCCTTCTCTCCCGTCTTCAATATCATCTTGGAATACATGACACAGCCCTGGATTGGTGTAGGTCCTACCTTTTAAATAGGCCCCAGCATGTTTGTGATGTGGTACACTACTTGCGTAGTACTATCACTATCAGCCAAGGAATAATGAAGCGACCACCAACTCAGTAGAAATAGATTAGATAGCATTCATCTGGATTCTGATTTATTGAGTCAACAATAATAACAGTAACAAACACCCTATGAAAAATACAGAGAGCAAAGTATAAATGTCGTAAAAAAAAACATTAAGGTTTAGACAAAAATGTATTTATCATGTACACAGTACTCCGTTAGTTCAATGTGTGTAACGCAATGCGCACAGAAACAACAACTCTCATGATCAATGACATAATTATGTACAACGCATAGTCGCTACATGACCCAGTTGTTGTTCTCTTTCGGCTGCTCCCGTTAGGGGTCGCCACAGCGGATCATGATCCGCATATTTGATTTGGCATAGGTTTTACGCCGGATGCCCTTCCTGACGCAGCCCTCCCATTTATCCGGGCTTGGGACCGGCACGAAGCATACACTGGCTTGTACATCCCCAGTGGCTGGGTTCAATTCGGCCCTCGCAGCAATTCTGGTAAAGTGTCTTGCTCAAGGATACAAGCACCATGGTCGCGGCAAGGTTTCGAACCCACACACTCTGACGACTCAGCCATCAGAACACAAATCCGATGCACTAAACCGCTGGACCATGGCACCCCACGACTACATGACCCAGTTGACTTACATAAAAGTTAAATAAAACTTAGCAAATTACACTTAGCAAGATCATATTTATTAAAGAAAAACCACACTCACCCAGTCCTGGAATATGAGATAGTAGTCAGTTACAAGGAAAAGTCCTCTCCATCACAAGGTACGGAACAAAATTAAGAAAGAGAGCGCCTGAAATCGTGATGTATGTTTGCTTACAAAAACAACCATCGTAGAGAAAAAAAATGAGGTGACGACTCACGCATCTGAATTGATCCGCCCTATATAAAACTAGTGATTTTTCCCGTAGCAATGAACTTGCCAAGCATAATAAAGTCAAATCAAGTGATAATTAAATATAATACCCATTTATACAATCTAGGAGTGGAAATTATACAAAAACTAGTATTTGGTAATGTTTTTGGATTATTTGTTAAGTGGAGTGATATGGTGAAAACCGTCTTAGCACGGGAAGCACAAAGGTCACCAAAAAGTAATACATTGTGCTATTGTGCTATAAATAAACTCTCTGCGGTCGACCATGTACTGTAAACATTATAAGTGAATGTATGAATTAAGGCCAGTTCCCCACATTTGTATTGGTAACGCTATCTCCGAGCCTGTTATTCTTGACTATTCTGTACCCCCAAGGCTCCGTGCTCGGCCCACAGTGGTTTGCTATTTATACGTTTCCAGTTCGTGATATCATTTTGAAGTATAATTTAAATTACCATGTCTACGCTGATGACACGCAGCTTTACATTACTTTTAAATTTTCTTAAGAACCTGCCGATTCCTGCATTACAACACTGGAGAAATGTATTCAGACAAAACTTCCTGAAATTGAACGACGAAAAAACAGAATTTGTTCTATTTGGATCACGTCAGCAATTGTCTAAAGTTTCTCTTCTATTTATTACAATTGGTGACTCGCAGATAACCCCCTCATCACAAGCACGTAATTTGGGTGTTATATTTGACTCGACAATGACTTTAAAACCTCATATCTCCAACATTGTTCGCATATCATCATTTCATATCAGAAATATTAGCCGAATAAGGAAATACTTGAATAAAAGTGCTGCTGAACAAATTATACATGCGTTTGTCACATCACGGCTCGATAACGGGAATGCTCTCCTCTACGGTCTCCCGCAGAATCAAATATCTCGTCTTCAGCACATACAAAACACAGCAGCTCGTGTTGTGACTTTGTCCAGAAAGTCATGCCATATCACGTCAATCTTAAAAGAACTGCACTGGCTTCCTGTTTCACAGAGAATTGTTTTTAAACTTATGCTAATTGTTCACAAATCTTTTAATAACATTGCTCCAATTTATATTTCTGAACTGCTTAAAGTCTACACTCCATCACGCAATTTGCGCTCCAGCAACATGTCACTCCTAAAGGAACCAACTTCAAAACGGAACTGGGGTGACTTAGGTCTTTTTTCTGTCGCGGCTCCGAGACTCTGGAATCATCTTCCAACTGAACTCAAATCTTGTCATAGTATAACTAGATTTAAGTCGATGCTTAAAACTCATCTTATGTCACAATTCTTCAAAGATGATGTATATTTGTAATTGCATTGTAGGTATATGTATCTCAGTACATAATTTTTCCCTATGCTATCATTGTATATTGTTTGTATTCATGTTTTTCTTTGTTTCCGCGCCTTGAGCGCCCAGCAGGGTGGATATGTGCGCGCTACAAATCTTTATTATTATTGTTAATATTATTATTAAAATTGTACTCGAAATAATAGAATTTGTAAGTGAAAATCCAATGGTCGTCACGTTATATAAGTTTGTTATTGCTTTGGCAGCATGGAAACTTCCAGCACAATTAACACGTACTAATTAACGCGCATAGTTTTGTTCATCCCATATCGGCAGAGGAAAGTCCACCTAAACGTAATAAAATGAAGGCAATCGAGTTGTATTCAAGTTGTCGTGAAGAGTAATGCCATTATGTTAACGGTCACCACGGTGTGCCCCGCACTATGCTTAAAAAGCTTTCGATTCACGTGGTGCCCATGCCCCTGAACTGATTTTGTACTGTACAATTGTACATGTAATTTTTGAGTTGCATGCTTTGAGCTGCAGACTGTCTGTGCATTGTGCACGAGGTTGTAATTCATGATCCCAGTATCACGTACACATTTCCGCATGTTGTGATTGGATATATTTGCATTATTGCTATTTTATTATTTTTCTCATGAATATGTTCATTATGTTGCATATTCATGATTTGGGGGTCGATGTTTCACTATGGTTTCACTGGTGCCCGTCTTTGGAAAAGAAGCACCTGTCTATAGGGTCTCGGAAAGGGAATCGGCGAACCACTGTTTGGCGCCTACATGCTGCACTCATGTTACATTAAACACTCATGTTAACATTGTAAACAGCGTGTTCGGTGGAGGAGTGTACATGAAAGTTGGATTATAACTTATTAATCCCCGGACCATTCTTTTCACTACGAACAATAAAGGTATACTCAAAGAATAGAGCGTATTGGGTGGAAAAATGTGCTCGGCAATTTTGGCAGCGTATCCGCCAAATATTTTTGCGTATCAGGCCGATACGCTAGTTTGTATGTGGGGAGAACCCTCTGTTGCATTTTCCCAGGCATTAATACTGATTGAATTCAAAAGTACTAATCACCTGAGGACGATCAGAGCAAACTGATCGAAACGTCGAGTTGTACCTCCAGTTCTTTTCAGAACTAATTACTACTCAATTGAGAATTTCACATTGTGTCACCGCAATTCACAATTAGTCTTACTTATAAATCCTCCTCACCATGCAAAGCTACAAGTTTTGTTAATCACCTAGTGAAGTAGGAGCTAGCATTTGTTTTTAACGTTACCTTATAATTTATAAAGCCCATCATAAAATAAGCAGTAGATAGGTATTTATTCTAAACACGTTGGCCAAGACAAAGTGATTTATTACACAGTACAACATATTACATTTACTCTCAAGCGTTTTAAACATCGGCCAACCCACGAACTGAACAATGGCAAGACTCTTACGTATTACACTGCATGCCTTCAGCAGGTAACAGTCGATGCAGTCACAGCCAGCCAATGTCGGCTTCCTCAAAGGCTGTACCACTACCAGCAGAGCCTAGACAAAACGGTGTAATTGGCACTGTTACTCGCGAATAGTAGTCACGAACAGTTCACGACTGCAAAGGCAATACACTATTGCAGGTAACAGTCGCTGCAGTCACACCCAGCTAGCCAGCCACGTTGGCTTCCTCAGAGGCATTACTGGCAAGTACTATTCGCGAATACTACAAAGCTTACCACTACCAGTAGTGCCTAGACAAAACGGTGTAATTGGCAGTGTTACTTGCGAATAGTAGTCATGAATAGTTAGCGACTGAAAGTTAGCCAATGCAGTGCAAAGGCAATGCATTATTGCAGGTAACAGTCACTGCTGGCGTGGTCATTATTCGAGAATAGTTGCAGGTATTCGCGCCAGCCCGATTAATCGAATAGTTCAAAATCAGCGAATACGAGTACGATTAGCAAGAACTATTTGCGAATATGCGAATAATCGAACTATTCGCCCAGGCCTACCCAGGATCCGTCATGCTGCTGTGGTATTTATATCGGGCGAATATGAACACCACTAGTGTAGTTAACACCCCATTTTCTGATGTTCGATGTTTTATTCTGTTCGTTTCACATACAGCCGCTATGATTATATCGAGGAGTACGTGAACCTATATGCAAAGGAGCATATTGTTGCATTTCCCACTATCGTGGATCAACAAATAATAGTCGGACACAAACTTTGTTGTGACAATCTCAATCAATGGGGTTGGTTTATTATTAAACATCACTATTTAACAATGGCAATAGTAACATGTATGACAGGAGTGGTAGCGTATAGGTACATGTCAATAGTTAAACTTATAATACGTGTGCTAAGTTCCGAATGGGGTGTACGAATACCAACTATTGGGTACAGTTAGTGGGGACCATCATTCGTTCATGCGGCTTGTAACTCGGTATACGGTACGGGCACTGCTATACCGAGAGACGGGCGGCTGGTCGGTCTCGACGACGGGGACTAACGGGGCTTGACGACACGGGGTGTCTGGACGGGGCCAGAGTGTGTATCATACCGCATAGCTACGCGAACCAATGGTCATATCGACGCACCGCACCATTGGTTCAATGAACGAGGCTCTGGACCGTAATAGTTTGGTATATCGCACTGTCATAGATCGGATCGAGTCGTTCAGATATCATTCGGAACCGCACTTCGCCGAGATCAGGAAATCTCGGGGTTTATATAGAAATCTGGGGCCTAGGAATGAATAAAACATTAGCCTAGTTTAGCGTCTTAGCCAATGAGAAGCTTGCCTTCCGCGTCTAGGGTAGAAACGTGTGCAAAATCAGGGTATACAACAGGTCCTTGTTCCATATAAGGAAAGGTATTTGACGAAAGTAAAGTGAGTGACAACTCAGAAAGGAGGGCATGTTCTAGGGGTAATGCTTACTGGGGTGCTAAGCTATTGCATGAGGGGAGCAGCGGTTGCGCATGGGAGCACGGCACACGGACCAAGGCCTATGACTGAGCGGGCCAGTCACGGTGACTGTTTGGCCGTGCTACACCCACGAACCGTGTTCGGCGTGTAGGGTGGACTCCGAGGAAAGTAGGAGAAAAATAGACTAAGTCCAAAGGACGGCTCCAAGCCACGTGGCGGGAGGGTGTGGCACGTGAGCAAAAATAGCGTCCTTGTATGGATTGTATATTCATAGCGGACAATTGAGGGTCCGGGGAAACATCCCTAGGACTTAGACTGCTAGGAATTGCAATGTAAGCAAAATATTGGAAGTGGAAGAAGTGAAATAGAGGGTGTTAATATTTACCAAATTAAAGGGTAAGATTCGTAACACTATTCCCCCTGCAGTTTCAAAACGTCCTCGTTTTGCGTTAACATGGAAATAGCTTAAAATCATAAAGAAAACATTAACAATATTACTGTTCATAAAATCTAAAGTTCATAGATGATCACATGGTGAATCAGCTACGCGATGTCGTGCTGATGAAAATAAAAGTCATAGAGTTCATTCGACGAGGCATGATCTTAGAGTTCAAAATAGTTCATCAACTGTCACTTTTGTAGTTTTGGTCTACGAACTACAAAAACGTCTAGGCAACTAATTCTGTAATTAAATCTATAATCTACTACGGAAAACGTAAACACGTATTCTCAATGCAGTTTTAATACATGTACACATGTACAAGTGCAGTTCGCACGCTGTCGCGTGGCATCTTCTACATAGTCATATCAGATTACAACCGCACATGTTCTTGTAGAGTGTACAGTCTGGGCTGCAAATTAATGAATGAATGGGTCGTCACTGCTCTGCTTTGTTTACTACGAGTTCCTTGACCTAAAGAGGTCAAATATGCAAGCAGCATAAGTGAAGGGAGCTAAGTAAGAAACCTTGCTGGTGTGCGCGTGGTACATTGGCTTCTTCTTGTGGGAGGGGCAATGTTCGATGGTACCGTGGATGACGGGGGGCGATGGTCTAATTCCCTGGGTGGTTGGGAAGGGGAATTATCAGAACTCGTACTGATGGTCTGGGGATGGCGTGCGTCAGAGATACGGACGGCTGGTTCCACTACTGACTTTTCTTATCCAATTCCCTCCGGACTGATTCCTTCAGCCGGTATCAGTACAACTTGTGTTTTTGTCTTTACTTCGAGATGGACGGATATCACAGCATTATGCGTTGCTGACAAGATGGTGTCTTGCAGCTCTTTCAGTACAACAAGCTGCAAGTATGATTGAGTTTTGCCCGTAGTTATCCATCTCTTGTAGAGGACACCGTTTCGGATGACAAGTTGTTGCCATAACAACCACAGTTTCTGAGTTGCTGGACTTTGACTGACTAACCAACCCAATATTACGCCAATATCTGGATCAGTTCTCTGCATTTTGGCGATTTCCTCAGAGGAGTAACCGTTCACCCAAGGTGTGTCTTGTTGCTGACCAGCATTTGAACTGGCATCGTCGTGCATGGAGATTACATGTGCGTTGAACAAGTCACTATCTTGGATTTTGGTCTCTGGAGTGAAGTGGGATAGTTCTGTAAGTTGTGGCCCGGTAATAAAACCGGCTAAGGCGCCCTTGTCGGGGGCGCAGGGCGTGTTACAGTTCATATCAATTCGCTCTGGTTCATTCTGTGTATCACCATTATTGCTAGTGTCAGAGTTTTCTGCTGATTTTACCATCCCATCTGGTTGTGATATCCC
Organism: Zoroaster sp. YZ-2022; assembly: GCA_029582265.1. Lineage (NCBI taxonomy): Eukaryota > Metazoa > Echinodermata > Asteroidea > Forcipulatida > Zoroasteridae > Zoroaster > Zoroaster sp. YZ-2022. Next base: position 92,108,271 of record CM055816.1, on the reverse strand, counting down.
TGGCGAGGCGTTGGACAATACGGCTTGTCAGGGAGTTTCTCCAGTTGTGTTTGCAAAACGGCCGACGGGAGTCGATACCCACATGTCATTGATAACTGTACTGCACGAGCGCCAAATACAGTTGCCGAATTTGCAAATAACACCAAAGAGGAGTGTTACAACTGTTGCCATCAGTATGAGAACTGTCGCGAAGGGGATAGGCTGAACTTTTTCTAGTACATCAGATGAAAGTTCGGGACCTGGGACGTAACAAGTCAAAACATCCTGGAAGTCTTCACTGCATGAAGATTTGACAATATCGGGAATGTTCTGAGGGAATTCTACCTTGTCTGCAGAGGTAGCATGGATTCGTCGATAGGGGGATTACGTCGTCGACTTTGTTGAAATCGGACCACAGTTCACTCTTGGTGACACACTTGTCACAACCACCACATGGTAGTTCAGTGAGGATGGTTCTGCCGTCGTAGCACGGGCACTCGTCAGGATCACACGGCACCCTAGAGAGGGCATCTGCATTGCCATGTTTCTTTCCTGCACGGTGTTCAATCTTAAAGTCAAACTGGGCCATAATCTCTAGCCATCGAGTCATTTAATCAACATGATCTTTAAATGTCATTGTCCAACTCAAAGCTCTGTAGTGTTATGTGGAAGTCATCGGTGAGTGCTGGTGTTTTGACGAATTAAAACGGGGGTGTCCAGAGCATAGAGGGCGCACTCGACGTGGTCAGTGCTGCTGCCCTTTGCTCGGCCTCCACTGCACGTTTCTGTGCTTGCTTTAGCTCTTCTCTGAGGGTCTCCAGCTGGGTCATCTCGTCACTGCCTAGTGACACAGACGCAAATGACGTTTCAAGGTCGCCGACTTCTGCTGAGGCATTAAACCTACGGGATTTACGAGACTTTTTCGGCATGGTGTTTTTGGGTACACTTTACTGGAAATGGAGACTGGAAGGTCATAGACTATTGTTCATTGATACGTGCAGTGAAGGCGTTGGTGCTTCTGCTAACAGACTGGCTAACATTGGCATTATAGTCGTGCCGGGGTTTACAAATAACTATAAAGTGTTCATAGACGTTCTCATATCGATAGAGTGTTAAAGTTTGTATCCCACCGCTGCCACCAGTGTTGCATTTCCCACTATCGTGGGTCAACAAATAATAGTCGGACACAAACTTTGTTGTGACAATCTCAATCAATGGGGTTGGTTTATTATTAACATCACTATTTAACAATGGCATAACATGTATGACAGGAGTGGTAGCGTATAGGTACATGTCAATAGTTAAACTTATATACTTGTGCTAAGTTCCGAATGGGGTGTACGAATACCAACTATTGAGTACAGTCAGTGGGGACCATCATTCGTTCATGCGGCTTGTAACTCGGTATACGGTACGGGCACTGCTATACCGAGAGACGGGCGGCTGGTCGGTCTCGACGACGGGGACCAACGGGGCTTGACTACACGGGGTGTCTGGACGGGGCCAGAGTGTGTATCAGACCGCATAGCTACGCGAACCAAAGGTCATATCGACGCACCGCACCATTGGTTCAGCGAACGAGGCTCTGGACCGTAATAGTTTGGTATATCGCACTGTCTAGATCGGATCGAGTCGCTCATATATCATTCGGAACCGCACTTCGCCGAGATCAGGAAATCTCGGGGTTTATATAGATATCTGGGGCCTAGGAATGAATAAAACATTAGCCTAGTTTAGCGTCTTAGTCAATGAGAAGCTTGCCTTCCGCGTCTAGGGGTAGAAATGTGTGAAATATCAGGGTATACAACAGGTCCTTGTTCCATATAAGGAAAGGTATTTGACGAAAGTAAAGTGAGTGACAATTCAGAAAGGAGGGCATGTTCTAGGGGTAATGCTTACTGGGGTGCTAAGCTATTGCATGAGGGGAGCAGCGGTTGCGCATGGGAGCACGGCACACGGACCAAGACCTATCGGACTGAGCGGGCCAGTCACGGTGACTGTTTGGCCGTGCTACACCCACGAACCGTGTTCGGCGTGTAGGGTGGACTCCAAGGAAAGTAGGAGAAAAATAGACTAAGTCCAAAGGACGGCTCCAAGCCATGTGGCGAAAGGGTGTGGCACGCACGCAAGGCTATGCATGAGCAAAAGTAGCGTCCTTGTATGGATTGCATATTCATAGCGGACAATCGAGGGTCCGGGGAAACAACCCTGGGACTTAGACTGCTAGGAATTGCAACGTAAGCAAAATATTGGAAGTGGAAGAAGTGAAATAGAGGGTGTTAATATTTACCAAATTAAAGGGTAAGATCGTAATAATATGCATGCTGGGAAGAGTTGGAGAAAGATTCCAGTCTGCAGCTGATTTACAATACAGGCGGTGTGTCATTTGCTGAGAAGAATACTGAAGGGGGAAGACATGTTTTAAATACTGCACGTGCGATGGAGAAATATGGGATAAGGTGAGAGAATTATGTAATATACCGTGTGACGTGTTTATGTTCTTGTGAGTACCAAGGAGACTTCCTAGCAGACAGTAGAGTGCTTATTTGTTACGTGAAGTACTTAAGAGCGATCCCCGATCCCCGATCCCTTTACAATAACCCATAAAACAATCAACAGATAACTAATGGACCATAAACATACCCAAACCAGCGACACTGGGTATACAGGTCACGGACCCACCATTTTAGCACCATGATAAAGTCCGGTCCCTGGCTAAAACAACATTCTGCTGTCATCAGCAGGTAGACGATGGTCTAAAAATAAATTAAGTGAATTTCAATATGTTAAAACATAACCAAAAACCATGCAATCTTTTACACGAGTTCTGCGGTCACTATCTATGTGCATGTAATGACAAAAAATATCCCGATGTCCATGACGGACTCGCAAGCAATGCCTCTACAAAACGGCGGAATTTCCATCGTTCATAACTATAAAAAAAAACATTCGTAAACTACAATCCCCATGGGAGGACCAGATTACTCAAATCGGACTGTACGAATTGACTTCGAATTACAGCCGAAAAGAAATATCTATCACTCTCCAACCCAAGCCAACTTCCTCGCACTTCTTTAAAATATTTTTAAAATACATAAAAACACATACTCGATTAATCCATATGCCTCTGCCGTCTTCTGAAAATATGATTTATTTAAATTCTCCCAACATCCCAACAATTTACTTATTGACATCAACGGCGACAAATTATAAAAGTCTGCCATCACTATACAAAGTGACAAATACTGACGGCCTCCTGTAAAGGATTCACTCGAATACACCTGTCAGATAACCAATAATCCCAAACAAAGATAGCCCCTTACGAAATTATTTTATGCCTCACTCTGAATGGAAGTTATTTTCTCCATTAATCTTCGCAACCACGTCACCGAGACGTATATCAAGTTATCGTAACTTTTCCACCGCTAAATTAATGAACTAGCCAGTACTGTGGTCGACTTGACATCGATTCCCAAACACTTATAGAATTTGTCTCGACACCAAAAAGAAAATGTTTCTTTACTTAAACTTATCTTTCCCCAACTAAACTCTAAAAATTACAAAGATAATTTCCAGTAAAATAATAATAATAATAATAATATGTAAAAATGTATCATTTACCTGTATCAGACATGTACTGTAATAGTCGAAGAACATCCTGACACAAAGACGAAACTACAATTAAGGCTCACTGGACAGACGTTCGCCTTCGCAACCGCCGTCACCGGCAGCGCGTTGGCAAGTCCCAGCCAGGCTCGAAATCGCCGTATCCGCTGCAACCCCAAAACATTGCCACGGGGCTAGACAAGGACGTAGGTGTTATAGCCCTCAGTGGTGGCAAGACCCCCTAGCTTTACCGCGTTTTATAACTCGGACTGAACATTCCTAAATGTAACACGAGAAGGCAATAATAACACTACATAACTAATATTAAGCAAACAAGATACAAAACGTACAACTACAAAAAAAAAAAATTCCTTTTAACGTTGCGTCCATAATGTAACCGACAGGGTTGTATATTCCCCCGGTTATACATTGTATCGAATTATTGCAATCAATTCATTTAAAATTACCGATGAATAAAAAAGTAAATCGCAGAACACCCACTCTTCTTCGATAACAATGTTCACAAAGTGGATAAGCTTCCATAATCCATATTAGTCTTACTTATTAATAATAAATTGCCCGATATCAAGGTAGTTTTCACCATTATTTGCAAAATGCAATGAAATATATCATGCAATGAAATATATCATGCAAGTAAAAACAATTGTACAACACCATACTTCCAAGAGAACGGTAGAGGGAATATCCAAAACATTTGCCAAAAAGTCTCCAGCTGGCCTCGTTTGGTTAAATTCACATTCAGTGCGGCTGATTGTTAAAAATATATTTAGGTGGTGTCCAAACGATAACAAAGATGGTTGACATTTTCATCTTTTTTTTTCAAATGTCGGCAGTCACCTGTAGCACATGTTCTAACTACACTTTCACCATTGTTGGCAAAATACTATTAAATATATCATGGAAGAAAATAAATATCGTACCCATACCTCTCCAAGAAATTGTGGGAGAAGCTCCACAATGTTTTATTAAAATTAAAAGGGGCCGGGAAACCACTTTGTTTGCGTATCAATCGTTACAGGACACATAGGTTAGGCATGAATGGTTTTCATTTTTTAGAATTGGGATATCGAAGTTTTTTATATCAGATAATACTGACAAAAACTGTTTGGGAAAAATTTACCGAGAGACCCATTTTGACCGACAGTTATTGGTACAATGGCACTCTTCTCTTTCTGGCTCCAAAGTGGTCCCAAAGGGGATTGTGTGGCCATAACATATATGGTTTTGGAGCGTTTGTAATTATGAAAAACGCTATGAAGCATTATGTGAAATGCGTTATAATTATTATTTATTTTGATTTTAGTTGTTTGTGTTCACTGCCTTTTTACAACAATATTTTACCAGTGAATGATGTGAAAAGCAAGTAGCTATCGACCACTTGTGAGAGTGATTTGAATACTTTTTTTCTTCTTTCTTTTAATGCCGGTTACTGATTATTTCTTAGGTGCGATCTCCTGGATGGTGAGTTACTGAACAGAAAGTTTTCACAGTTTACGAAGAATCCAAGTTATACGGCAGTATATCTACCTGGCAACGGTGTCATAGATGCCTCACTTGCTAATGCTGTTCATATACAACTTGCAAGGAAATATAGTGCCAAAATCCTTGAGGAAGTCCAAGTTACTGGCATCAGCAGATCAGATGGAGGATTTGTATCGGTAATAATTACGACTACAAGAAGTGGATATAAATATACCCACATTTTATGGGGAGGTAAATTTATAACCAACTTATAACAAATTTAAAACAAACATATAACCTCGACAAATATGAGGTTCAAAAGGTGGGGCTACATGCCCCAAGGAATTGCCCAGGCTAAAATGATTTTTTGGAAAGTAAAATAAAAAGATTTAGCAAAGGGAAAAGGGCATATACTGTATGCTTCGTAGCATCAACAATTTAATTACGTTTTAGTTCCCAGTTCTTAATCTACACACCTTAATTTCACACACCATATTTTGCAAAACAAAAAAAAGAGAGAGAGAGCTGATCCAGCCACAGCTTTGTTGGATATACGATTTCTTGAAAAGTTCTAGGGTGAAATCATGGTTCCGCCACAGTCTTTTAGGGAAATTTTACTAACAATATATTGATAAATCAATCTGAATTGTTCGATTTTGTTTAAGGTTCAAACAACTCGTGGAGACGTTCGTTGTCGTCGGGTTATTGTTACTGCCGGTGCTTGGATCAATGAACAAGTGACATACTTTTTAACACCACAGGAATTTAACGGCGCGTCACCGCACCGTTAAATTGAAGCCGACCGATAACCAGAAACAAGATACTTTTTTGGCCTTAGATTACAAGGGTGATTCCTGCTTTGTATTTGTATAAATATTTTGTACATTTTGTATTTCTCTACATACATTACATCAAGAGTTTTTATTTATTTTTTTTGATTATGTTTAGCTTAGTTTGTTTTGTTTGTTTGTTGGGGTGTTTGTTTGTTTGTTTTTAATTTTCAGACGAATATTTCAAGATGTAATGTTAGTGCCTTCTTATAAATTTAATTAAATGAAGACATTTTCTGCTGATATCTCAAAATAATATTTGTTATGGTTTCTTGTCATAGACCAGTGTACATTCTGAGCCCGGCGCAGTTTGTCATAAAAACACGTGATGTCATTGGGCATGGTCACGTTGTCTATGCGATGTTATTAGTTAGATGATGTCATACAGTAAGCAAATTAAACATTCTACATTGTTCTCTTAAAGGGACAATATCGTCACGATCAGAGCTGACTTATTTAACAAGGCATGGAATCGGCGTCCTAGTTTTATGAACACAGTGACTGAACATTGCAGGTTCATTTATGCAGTAACCATGTTACGACCTTATCACGTGGGGTATTATTTTCAATCACTTCGTAAATCTAAAACTAACACACTGACTCCATGCCCTGTTCGTGTTGACGACATTTCCTTTCAAAGAGAGTGTAATTAAATTGGTTATAAACCGGAACAAACTGAATGAATTATTCTGTACAAGTTTACATGGTTGTAATTACCAGTACTGAACATTCTGATAATTGATTAATTCTAACATGTTGAAATTTGGGAGAAAACGTGAATACAAACTCAAATCTGAAATAAATCAACTGGAGGAAATACAACATTGTATAACTCCATCAGAATGTATTCTATCAATCTTAAAGTGAATTGTTGCAAATACATGCTATTTTGTGTCTATACTTTACATTGTACTTAATACACCATTTTAAAAGTACGATATAGCTTTGGTAATGATAAAAAAATGTTCGATGAGTTTCAATCTGAAAGCTAAATGTTTACAAAGGTGACACTTGTACTAATCGCCCTAAGAAATTGTTCCGTCTCAAAGTGCTGTCATCTTCGAGAAAATTGTGTATGAAGACCTCCAAAAACGCAACAGCTGATTTTGAAATTAACACAATATGAACATGCATAAAATAACTAGGCCTAATAAAATAGAAACCGTATGGCTATTTTCTCGAAAACGTGAACACCGATTTTGATGAAACGTTCAAAGGGTTAGTTTTATGATGTTTAATTTGAAAACTAGATGATTGTAATGAATGTATTCTTCAAAAAACTAATTATATATCATACCTGTGAACATGTGAATTTACAATGAACAGTTATTTGACTGTTGTCATTCACGACCATTATGTTATTGTACATGATTATTGCAAACCAGGGTTGCTGATTTTTTTGATTTTAAAAAAAAATCTTAAAGTGAGTGACACTCACCTAAGTTTTGCTTTGTTCAGATAAATCCATTGCCTTTGATAATTGCAGGACGTACATTTCTGGAAAGTTGTGCTATAATCTGATATGAAGTGATCCAATTAATGATTTAAATCATTAACTGGCTTTTCTAGTTAATAGAGCAAAACATGCATTAGAGCTGCATGTTGAAATGTAATCATAACTAAAATACAGGTTTGATTTCTGAATCAATGTGTGAGTAAAATAAGATGAGTGTCACACCAGCTTTACAGGAAAATATGGAAAACAGTACTTCTCATGATATGAATGAAGAATATTAGTATAATGCCAAATAATTCATGAGGAGACATAATAAGAGGACATACATGTACTTAAAAAGTGATTTTTCCCAAGATATTATAATCAAATACATAGTGCAGACTACAGACCATGGTAGAAAGATGATCTTAACCCAATCAATATGGTATCTACTTAAAATTTAGAATAAAATGTATAAAAAAAATCCATTTGTTTTGTGTTAACTTTGTGTTAGTGTAATGTTGATCTAGTACAGATATCATTCCAGAACTGTTTGCCTACCAATTAGTTAAAGTATTGTTACCATTAAAGTGTTTTATGTATTAAAAGAAGATAATAGAAAATTAGTTTGTCCGAATGAGTCATTAATGATTTTATATTCGAAATTTAGAAATGCTGTATGAGATTGGTAATTATAAACATCTGCTTGTCAAATTTATGGGGGTGATGGTTTTTGGGGTTCTTTTAAATATTCTAAACCTCTTAATTAGTATGATCCAGTTGGTTATATTTACTAAATTGATGTTACATTAAACTTACAAATAAGAAAAATCTCAGAAAACTTATTTTTCAAAAAATTGATTTAAATCAGTGATTTCTTTTTAAATTCATGTGATTTAAATCGCGATTTAAATCAACGTGATTTAAATCAAGCAACCCTGTTGCAAACTCACTGGTACTCTGCATCACATAGCCATTGAACAGAGTATGCGCATACACACCAGTCCAGCTATGTGTCTGTAGTCTGTACTGCATTAGTTTGTGTAGACGTTCCAAATAAAAGGGACTATACGTCCCCAGTTGCTATCACAATGAGAATAATACCTCCCCGATTGCATCACAATAGAGGGTAACAATGGGAGGTCCTTGGTTTACACACAAAACAAACATGTGTGTACTATATAATATACAACTGCAGATCAATTATATACAAAATATATTATCCTATTTCAGAAGATCATGTGTATCGCCAGAGAAAAAGAGAAACACTAACTGTAATAACGCCTCAAAAATACTATTATAGAAAACCATAAACCTGCTTCCATAGAATTCTATAGAGATTCGTACTCTATATAAAACCTGCTTCTAAAGAATGCTATAGAAAATAAATAATTCTATAGAAAATTCGTCTTTTCTGAAAGATGCAGGATAAAAATGGTCCAACCACCAACTTCACAGTGCAATTAAACACATTCATCGCAACTGAAATCATGTTACAACAGGGCAACAGTATTTGCTTCATGGTTACACGTACGTGTTACACATACGTATCTAAAGACGTACACCTCAGACAGATGTCGAAATATTCAGTTAATACGTGGGGATTTCCTGTTTGGTAATGTTGGTACCAGGCGGTATAATCATTTGTTAATATTGGCACTCTTGTATTTACCTGCAAAGACGCGTCGGTGAGGCTTCGGTTTATTAGCCTAAATGTGCTTACCTGTGTACGTTCAACAACTTCAAAATCCGGCTTTTCTGAAACGTTCTCGGGGAAAATGGCAAAACCACCAACTGCACAGTACATAGGCCTGTACACAATAAAGGAACAAACCTGTTTGTCAAACAGCCTGTTTGAACACAAGTCTTTGTTCTTTGGGTACAAATATGTCGTAGATTTCGAAATATTCAGTTCATTCGTGGGGAATTCCCATTTGGTAATACTGGTACCCAGCGGTATTTGTAGATATTGTCAATTTTGAATGGAGTTAAAGTGTACCACGGATCTCTAATATGTAAGACTTGTAGCTTTGCATGGTGAGGATGATAAGTAAGACTAATTGCGGTGACACCATGTGGAATCTCAATTGAGTAGTAATTAGTTCTGAAAAGAACTGGAGGTATAACTCGACGTTTCGATCAGTATGCTCTGATCGTCCTCAGGAGAATGCCGGACTCTGGAAAATATGATGCGAACAAGATCTCATTATAATAATTATTCGTCATACTGTTCCTGAGCATCATGCAAGCATTTTGTTCTTTTAATAGTGTGGCGTGTTTCCCAGGCTCAACCTAAGTTCGATAGGGTCAAGTCAGACACCATTTGCGGTAACAACAATTCCCCCAAACTAAGATTCTTTCCTAGACGAGATACCACTCGGAGCAATCTCTTGGCCAGGGGTATGAGTCCGTTTTTATGGAAATCTACCACCAATTGTGATTGATTGTTAAGTCTATGCGAGCACACAGTTACTCAGAGAAACAAGGCACCTGAAAACAGAATTGTCGGTACAATTATAATTTATTCAAACTGAAATTAGCAACATTACTGTGATTGGGTTGGGATTGGTTCTTTTATTTACACCTGGGTCCTCTTTCTTTTCAATCTCAATGTATAATTGACATGTAAGATTACAATGAAAAGCACGCAGCTCGCATCAGCATTACACCACTACGTAAGCAATACCCACTAGCATCAGCACTAAACAACAGCATCAATAATGCACATGTAAGGGAGTGAAATTCCTGTGTTATATATAGTAGGAGTGCCCCTTAGAGAATTTATATGTTTTTATTTCTTTTTGCAATATACTCATAGGAGTGGCACCCCTGTGTAGTACCCAAAGTTCACTGTATATATTTTAGTTAATTGTTAAAAAGCACCAGACCATTCCTTTGTCCTGACACTGGCCCTGTGCTAAGCTGGTCAGTGAGCAGGTAAGCAGTAAGCAGTAAACACATATGCCGGACAGCTGCTTTCTCCCTTACACTCATACTGCTCAATAATTCTGGTGAGTTTTTCTTTTAATTACCTATTATTTGCATTATATAAAATATATATATCCTGATTGTGCATTTTGTCTTGAGATTTTGGGATTAATTAAGTTATGAGTAAATCTTAAGTTCATTTTGATTTGCTTATGATGATTGAAAAGATTTCAGCAGTGGTTGGAAATTTTTAAAGTTTTGCATTTTATCTTATTTTAAGTTGGTTGTTTTATTCTGGAGATACATATGTTGTATTTGTTTATCAAACTTTCAAAGTGTGGAAACTAGTTATTTGCCTGTTGGTTGGTTTCAAAGAAAGTTTATTTACAAGCGTAGTTTTGTTCAGATTTACTTAGAGATCTGTTGAAAGTTTCAATGCTTTGGAAAACTGAATTTCTTATATATAATAAAGTTATTTTTAAGACTAGTTTTTCTGTAACATCATTGAGTATTTGTATTTTCATCTATGCTATTTTCTGGGTTTAGTTTGGAGGCACTTTTTATCAGTACTGTTGACCAAATCTTTACCTCAGAGCATATGTAGATAGATGTACCTGATTTCTTTTGTATTGGTTCAGTGACCATGCATTGCCAGTGCAACTGTTTGTTCTGTAGATGTATATTAGAGATTTGCATACCTAATGAAGTCCATAGGGTAGTGTAGATTCTTCAAATTTATGAGCAGAGTTTATGACTTAATCTCATGTATACCCAGCCACTTCCTTTGATATTTAAATTTAAGGAGCCCCTTGAGCATAGGTTGTCTTATAAGTATCCTACTGTATTATTTTGTACATTATGAATATAACTTTGCTCATTTTTGGTATATTTTCTTAATTTCAAGTAAGCATGTATTCTTAATCAATTTTCTTTTGCATTTTGTTTGATTTACAGGTAGATGTTTGATTGTCTGTAAACTGTATTTCACTTTAGTGCTGTGTTGGTTTTATACATTTTTGTTTTATTTTCGTTTAAAGTTACATTCTTTTTGGAAACATTTTTAAAACAGTTGGGTTTTTTGCCTTCTTACCTTTGAATTTTTTAAAAACTTATTTTTAATTGGCAGTTTGGATTTTCAGCTCAAAAGGTTTGTTTTGAGAAGTTAATAAAGCCGTTTGTCTTTTGAAGGTAAAATAATTTTTTTCCTTTGTCCCAATTTGTTTAATTAAGAAAAGTTCGCGACCTTTTCCTATCGATCTTGGTTTTTGCTGTTTTGGTTGGCTATCCCCGTCATTCTCAAGAGTACCATTTTTCCAGGTTACACACACTAGCATCAGCACTAAACAACAGCGTCAATAATGCACACTAGCATCAGCATTAAACAACAGCATCAATAATGCACACTAGCATCAGCACTGCATAAGAATGCAGACTAGCATCAGCACTACACGAGAGCATTAGCCGTGTATACAGTTGGTATAGCTTTGTACTCATCAGCAATGCACGCCAGCGTTAGCTATGTACAGCTTCCAAAGCTTTGTACCAGCTACGCATCAGCTATGCACGCTAGCATCTACAACGTACAGCCAAAGATACTACAAAAGGAAGATAGGACTCTCTGTGTGGAAACGTGAAACGCAAAATGGCTGGGCATGGAAGTGCGCCCGCTGTTGTTAGGTAGGTAAAACCAAAATCGTTTGCGCGGTGCTACTGCACTATGAATATGGCAAACTTCCAACCAATTAGCCACCAACTAAACAAGTGATGGCGAGCAGATCGAAAGTTTGGTGTTCTGCCATAAATTGCACCAACAATCCCAAATGGGATTGTAATCTTCATTTTTATCGGTTTTTCAAGTTGGTCTTATTATATACAAGAAATCGTTGACCACTTCTTTCATTTTTTTTATTTAAAGAGCTACGATATATGTCGATAGTATACTTACAATAAATATTTATTTATTTATTTATTTACATTTATTTATTTACATTTATTTATTTATTTACATTTATTTATTTATTTATTTATTTATTTATTTATCTTTTTATCTATGTATCTATAACCATTACAGAGACATGTTAGTATACTATTGTTATGTCTATAGTACACTTATAAAAATGTATTTATTTATTTATCTATTTATTTATTTATTTATTTATTTATATCCACCTTTACAGATACATGTTAGTGTACTATTTTTATATGTCTAAAGTACACTTATAGAAATGTATTTATTTATTTATTGATCTATTTATTTATCAATTTATTTATTAATAACCATCTTTACAGATGCATGCTAGTGTACTATTTTTATATGTCTATAGTATACTTAGAAGAATTTATTTATTTATTATTTATTTATAGAATTTATTTATAGAAATCTTTACAGATGGTTGCTCATCCAGCACAGCTGATCATTAATTGGGGCCTTCTTATTGTACTGTTACCTTTTGCAAGTGATGATTAAAAGTGATTGATGATATACAGGACACGATCTCAGCTTTTGCTTCCACTTTGTTGGTTTAATTAAAAAAATCTATTGAGATAGGAAACCTTTCTAAAGGCAGAGACAAAAATAAAATAAAAATCCAAAGGTTATCACTTGTATAAAAAGATTATCATGACTTGGGTAGCAAAAAATCGTAGTCTGCAGAAAAGACACCCGATGTATTTCCCATTTGCTTTATATAAACCCCCTTGTAAATCCTGAAGGAACACTTTTTCAAATCTATGCATACCATTTTAAGATTATACAATATGTATCATTTCAATCATCATTTAAGTCTTTCACATCTTTGTCTTTAACGCGAATTTGCCCTAAACTTGCCGTTACCTTCCTATAGCTTTCTACACTTCGTTAACGTCGTCTGCTTCGTTTTACCTACCTACCGCGTGATGGCGCCCTTCCCCATGTACCAATTTTGCTGAGTCATACCGTTACATTGGCTGCCGTGCAAAACGGCACTAGTGTCCTATCTTCCTTCTGTAGTATCTTTGATACAGCTCATACAACTTATATTCACTTTACAGCTAATGCACCGCGCGCTAGTCAGCGACGTACATGTACACGCAGAGCTAAGACAATAAACTTACGTCTTTCTACGCTGGCAGCTACCGCTCTTTTCTTGCGCTATGGCATACCGCAGGCAACCACGCCCGGCGCAGCCCACAGTGCATGCCATGCGCCATCGCATCGCTACGCGCCTGCCCAATCAGCGCGCGCAACATAAGGTCACCCACAATCTAAAACATTAGACTGGTATAGTCTTTCACTTTCCGTTACAAAGGCCCGAGCATGGCCAAGAATGCCCCCATACTCGTCAGCCATAAATACAACAAAAATAGGAAAGTGTGTTATTTCTTAACTGTTTCTTCATAAAACAATATAACACTTAAGGGGGGCAAATTTTCAAGAAAATGAATTATTCACAAAAGTTTATACACAGTTAAATGGGGCCATCTTGTGCAAAGTTTACAATTTAAAGTCTAAGATCTGATTGATTAAATATTCACAAAATGTACACTAGATTTTTATACAGGAAATTTGCTCATTAAATATTCACATGAAATTTACATTGATTTTAAGATGCACAGTGTTTCGTTTTAAATGACCTGTTCTAAGCACACTTTTAGCTCCTAGAAAATGCACAGAATTTATTTTATACAAAATTAAGTCTGATTCGTGGCTCATTAAAAGTTTGCACCAATTTCTAAGAGAATTAATTTATACAGAATAAATAGAAATTTTGCTAATTAAATATTCACAAGATTTTTTTTGCACTGATTTAAGAGGTTGAATTTATACAGAATTAATATAATAATTTACTCATAATTTTACAAAATGTATACACAATTATCAGACTGATTTTTATATAATAACAGTTTGTTCTACCGACTTTATAAAAACGAATTCTAATTAACTTTTCTACAAAACTACAAAAATGCAAACGGACGGTGTTGTCACTCGCTCCCCAGGGGTCGTCCTTCTTCGTCGACCTCTATGAGCTTGAGGAAGATTCTGGTCTGCTGCTCGTTGCTCACCAGAGCTCCATCTAGAAATGTTTGTTAAGAGGTGAACTTCTTCACGGTCGCCATTTTCATCCGTTTGGGTGGGGGAGGGACTTCTTCAGCCGGCACTGCCTCAACGGCCACTTCATCATCTGGACCATCCAAGGAAGGAAGTGACGATGGCGGGGAGGAGGGGCAGGGGACTCGGCTTTCTCCTGCATCATCTGCATCATTCCTCGTGGCTTGCCTCCTCTATGCCCATAAGGCGGGACCACGGCCCTTGGCGAAACAGACAGCTTCTGCAGGGGGGACATAGGGGTTGGGGACAACGACAAAACTGCCGCACCACCAACTTCCCTCTCTGACGCAATCTCCTCCAGGACCACCGGAGGGAGACTGGGCAATGACAACATCTTAGGAACCGGCTGGCTCCCAGTCGCTACCAGGCGTGCTATGGTGCATGGGACTTTCTCCGCCATGGGATCATTTGCAGGACTACCGACAACACGCTCCATCCCCGGTGGATGACAGCTCGACATATGACGTTGCAGAGTGGACACTTGACCCGCCTTGTAAGCACACTGACTGCAACACAGACTCTGCTCTGACTTGTGAAACTCGTGTATGTGCCGCCACAGACTCTGTCGTTGATTATACCACTGTGGGCACTGCTGGCAATTGAATCGCCTAGCGGGTCTTGCTCTGCCACGGCCTTTTCCTTGCGGCATTGTGTTCACCAGATTGTCTTTCTCTTTGTGTCTTTCTAAGGAACAAAACGCACAGCACCAAAAATCAAAACATGCTCAACTCTGAATTAGAAAATTCAACTATTTATATACACTTCCACTCAATACTGTACAATACAACCAATTATTTTAACGATACCGCATGGGTAACTTGTGGGCCCTCTTAGGGTACCGCCTTTGCGGCGTCTCGCCATGTGATTCTGGCTGACTACCCTGACCCTCTACTTCTTCTGTGATGTCTACATCCATCACAGGGGCTGCATCATTAGCCTTAGGCGAAACCTCATCAACACGAACCTCTAACTCTGGTTCTTCCACCTGGTCAAGGGGAGGGCTTTCTACCGCCTCACCATTTGACCGGTTGAATAGCCTCACCGACATACGGTTTCAACCTGTCCACATGGACGACCTTTGGTTTGCTTCCTCGCCTCAGCTGGATGCGAACCGTCACATCTGACAACCGCTTGACAATGATCCATGGTCCTTCCCACCGCAATTGCAATTTTGGGGAGAGGTGCTTTTTCTTTGCTGGGTTAAACAGCCAAACCAGCTGACCCTCTTTGAGACCATGCTCAGAGGCACGCCTGTCATAGTTTCTCTTCTGCCTCCGGGCACTTTTCCCGAGACATTCTCGAGCCCTATCATGGGCTTGCTGCATGTCACTTCGCAGCTTTTCTGCAAAGCCCGTGTGGGTGCTATTTTGCACCCCTGGACACTCTGTCACCAAGTCTACCGGGAGACTGACCTCTAGCTCTCTACCCAACATCATCATATTGGGGGACTCCCCGGTTGAGTTGTGAGGTGTGCATCGATATGCAAAGGTGGCATAGGGGAGAACCTCATCCCAGTCTTTCTGCCTCCTCACTGGATCGATCAACACTGATACCATTTGGACCAATGTCTTGTTAAATCTCTCGACCATGCCATCCGACTTGGGATTATAGGCGGTCGTTCGGGTTTTTAACACGCCGAGAATTCAGCATATCTCACTGAAAACTTCCGATTCAAAGTTTGTGCCCTGATCAGAATGAAGTTCTTGGGGCACCCCAAATCGACAAACAAACTCATTCACCAACTTCAATGCAACCGTAGTTGCAGTTGCATCGGGTAGTAGGTAGGCTTCGATCCACTTGGTGCAGTAATCACCAACCACCAAAACCCACAGGTTACCACTGTCCGACTTCGGCAGTGGCCCGAGCAAATCTATGGCCACCCTTTGCATGGGAACGCCAACCTGATACTGCTGTAGAGGGGCAACCCTCTTCTTAGCAGCCGACTTCCTCCTTGCACAGAGGTCACAACCCCTCAAGAAAGACCGTACATCCGCAGACATACCTGGCCAGAAATACCTGAACTTCACTTTGGCCAGCGTCTTGCTGACACCTAAGTGGTCACTGAGTTTCCCACTATGCAACTCAGCCAGTATTTCCTTCCTGAACTTCAGGGGTAAGACCAACAACCACGTGACCAATTTCCCGTCATCCAACTCCCAACGTCTGGACAATAGCCCTTCACGAACCTCCAACTGGTCCCACTGTGACCAATAGGTCTTACAGCTGGCTGTCAAGTGAGACACTACCTTCCATTCAGGACGACCACCGCCGTCCTCCTTAGACTTAATGACCCAACTCATTGTCTCATCCTGTAACTGGGCTTCCCTTAAAGCGTCACTGGACAGGAGTGTTTGGGCTGTAACGCCCCTAGCTACAGACTCGTCACCTTGTCCTCATGAGTCACCTCATCACTAACCACCTCCTCACGGCCGCACTGTTTGCACTACCGCCTCGACATCACATCAGCATTACCATGCTTCTTACCAGGCCTATGCTTAATGTCCAAGTCGTACTGTGATATGACGTCTATCCGCCTCGCCAGCTGACCCTCGGGGTTCTTAAAATTAAGTACTCACCGCAAGGCAGCATGGTCAGTTCTGACTGTCACCTTCTGACCATACAGGTACTGCTTGAAATGTTTCAAGTAAACCACGACTGCCAATAACTCCCGGCGAGTCACACAATAATTTCGCTCGGGTCTGCTGAGCTTACGGCTCGCATATAGCGCCAGGACTTTCTCATCGCCATCTTGGATCTGCGACAAAACCGCCCCGATACCATCGCCACTGGCATCGGTGTCCAAGATAAAGTCACCATCGGGGATTGGATACGACAGAATTGGGGCAGTCTGGAGCCTGCCCTTCAACTCGTCAAACGCCACCTGACAAGACTCAGACCAGACAAGTTCTTTTGATTTCTCGGTCAAAGCGTGGAGTGGGCTCGCAATCTCTGCGAAACCTTGAATGAACTTCCGGTAATACGATGCAAGGCCCAAAAAGCTTCTTACATCACGCACATCCCGGAACTGGCCAATTTGCTACCGCCTGGACCTTCTGAGGGTCTGTGGCCACTCCCGCTGCAGACACAATGTGCCCCAGGTACGCCACTGACCTTTGGAACAAGTGGCACTTGCTGGGCTTTAATTTAAGTCCAGCGTTCCTCAGCCTGTCCAACACCACTTGGAGCCGCTCTAGGGTCTCCATCACCGTCTCACCAAAGACAATAATGTCGTCCAAATAAATCAACAAGATTTCCCACTGCAAGCCGGCCATGACTTTTTCCATGAGCCGCTCGAAAGTCGCCGGGGCATTGCACAGCCCGAAAGGCATGCACTTCCACTGGTACAATCCATTCCTAACAATAAATGCGGACTTCTGGCTAGCGTCCTCATCCAGAGCGACCTGCCCGTACCCTGACGCCAAGTCAAGGGTACAAAACCACTTTGCCCCTCTCAATGCATCAAATGTTTCATCAATGCGAGGCACGGGATAAGCATCTTTGATGGTAACCGCATTCAACTTCCTGTAATCAACACAGAAGCGCTTGGTTCCATCCTTCTTGTTGACCAGAACAACATTTGCCGCCCACGGACTATCGGAGGGCTCAATTACCCCCCTCTTTTCAAGGTCACTGACTTGCCTCTGAATCTCTTGTCGATGACAATAAGGATGGCGTCTCGGCCGTTCTTTAACTGGCCTGGCCTCCCCTGTCTTGATCTGATGTTTGACCACCTCGGTGTGACCAATGTCATGGTCCCCACTCGAAAATACATCCTTGAAGTCGGTCAAACACTTCCGGACTTCACCATGGTACCAGCCTCAACATTGGCTGTACCCTACCATACAAATCCCTCAAGTGCATGGAAAGTTCATGCCCAGCATTCTCCACTCGATTGAATTGAGAAGAATTGAATCTTCTCCTACCTGGGAGATGACCCCTACGGTCATTCCCTCACGAGCCACTCTCTTTTCCCGACCAGGGTTGAATACCCGCAATGGAATAACTTCCGACTCGGTCTCTACCAGGGATCTGGCTAAAATCAAACCCTTCTGGGCCAAGTCACCTCCACCTTCCACTGGTTCAACAATAGCTGGCCCGACCAAGCCAGCACTCCTCCGGGCGACCATACCCGGGACTACGGCCTCATGACCGGATGGAACCACTGTAGTTCTAGAAACCACGACTCGGCCAACGAATGGCTCACTTGCACTGCCTGTGCATCTGATCTTCTCACCGTTCAGCTTCCACTCTTTGGCCTGGAAATCTAAATTTCCGCCAGTGGGCACCAGGAAATCCATACCAAGAATACCAGGATAATTCATGTCAGTGAAGATTGCCTTCACCAGGTGCGTGGTCCGGCCAACTTGCACCTCTACGCAAGCAATGCCCAGCACCGCTAATGGGCTACCATCGACCTGCCGAACCTGAACACCCTCCGTCTCCAAGACGGGCCTCTGTTCCTTCGGTATCTGGTAATACACCGAACTACTAATCAAAGTATCGGTGGACCCTGTATCGATTAAAAATCGACACTTGGTTGCCCTTACCGTTCCATCAACAAACAGACCATACCGAGGGCCAAGACTTGAACCAGGCAGAGTTATGACTCTTTGCTCTTCCCCTGACTTTTGTCTCTTTCCTCCTTCACCACCCCCGTCACTACGATATCGTTTGGACCCTCTGCACAATCCAGCCTGCCCGTGGGCCCCACGTGAGGCTGGTTGGCGTTTCCCTGCATTCGGGGAGGTCTCCTTCGGGGATTGTTGCACTGCCGTGCAAAATGCCCCTCTTTTCCACAATTGAAACACCTCCAGGTATTACCCTCTACCTTTGGAGGTTGATGCGTCTCTTTAGACTGCACACCACTCTGGCTTGGAACCAGACTTGTTAATTTTTCCAACAACCCAGTTACAATTTCTAACGTCTGTTTTTGCTCACTAAGACTTCTCTCAACCGTTCCTAATCTCTGTTCCACTCCGGAGTCAGTTGCCCTTGCCAACTTAGCAGGCTTACGGTCCAGCATTCTTTGCTGCTCGACCATCTCAAAATTTTCTGTCTCCAGGGCAGCCTGGATTGCCTCATCTAAATTGCTTGGACGGGCCCTATTGATTCCCTCTCGGACAGAATGACTATTTACAGCGTCCAGAAAATGGTTCCTTGCCAATCTGTCTCGGGCATCTTCCACAATCTCAGGGTATGCCCGAGCTGTCAATTCATGAATTGCTTGCCCTAGTTCTTGTAGGGTTTCCTTTGGCTTTTGGCGTCGATACCTTAGTTCAACAAGGTAATTTTCACTCTGTCGACCGGACCCAAAACGCCTCTCTAGCAACTTGACAAGCACACCAAATGTGTACTGTTGCCCTAAGTCGCCCAACAACCGAAGAGCGTCCCCTTGCAAACTTGCAGCTAAATACCTTGCGGCTTGCTCATCATTCCACTGGTTGACCTCTCTCTCGGCAAGACTCAAAATGGCGGTAATACTCCTTCCAGAGTACCTTACCACTGTACCTGTCAGGGGTTATATTCAGGCGACGACTTGGTCGCTCCAAACTTTCCCTCCGACCATCATCACTACAAACCTGTGACTCTCTTCTCAGTGGTTAAGGACCCACTGAAGAGCTGTCTACTTCCCCAGCTAAACTGTCGCCTCTTGCCTCGACTGGTCGAGGCGCGAAGCCTAACAGTTCGCTGCGCACCTGTTTAGGTGTAACTACCTCCCTCTCCCGCAGGAAGGGGTTAGTACTCCTCTGAACCTGTCCCATGCCACCTTGCCCCGAAAGGAACAACGTCAGGTCGTCATTGACTTGACCGTCATTTTCACTGACAATGGGCGTCAAATTCGCTCGGGAGAACATCTTTGAGCCATGTTGTTTCAGAGGTGTACTCTCAACAAAACTAACCTTTCCCGACTAGGGGACCGTCTCAGGCGCCATGCCTGGACTCGACACCTGCCCTGTTGCACCGGAGACATACCCAGAAGCCTCTTCCGGCAACAGACACTCAACATCCGAATCAACGTGTTGGTGCACACGCCGACCTTTATCTGGCATGTCTTTGTTTCCTCCCCGGGGGAAAACTTCCAACTGTGAATCGGACATTGCTTCCAACTTCCTTGCCAGGAGATCTTTCTCCCAACGCAGAAATTGGGCCTCCATCCGCAGTTGGTGCACCTCATTATCACCACCAGCACCCGAGGTGCCCTTTTGACCCATTGAGCCTGTGCTCATACTGCTGTCTCGTACTCGTCCGAGGGGTATCCCTTAGGGCCTCCAACCAACGAATAGTACGTCTCTGTTGTTGGATCATAGTCCAAACGTAACAGAGAATTAGCAGCACAACCAAAACCAAGCAGACTAGACTCAAAGTAAAGAGAATTAGCCAGGCTATCGATTCGCAATAATGTCACCGTGTGATCCCTTGCGACCCAGCGCAAGCGTCTCAACTCCAAACGAGTCTTTGCCAAAACCCAAACAATCACCAAAGCAATCACCGCAAAAATCAACATCAACACAACGACAATCCACAACTGCATTTATACCAGACTTGTAACTTGTGTATCTTTAGCAAAGGCCAACTTAATCAATCACAATCATCCCACTTCTGACACCATTTGTGGCGGGTTTCCCAGGCTCAACCTAAGTTCGATAGGGTCAAGTGAGGCACCATTTGCGGTGACAACAATTCCCCCAAACTAAGATTCTTTCCTAGACGAGATACCACTCGGAGCGATCTCTTGGCCAGGGGTATGAGTCCGTTTTGATGGAAATCTACCACCAATTGTGATTGATTGTTAAGTCTATGCTAGCACACAGTTACTCAGAGAAACAAGGCACCTGAAAACAGAATTGTCGGTACAACAATATAATTTATTCAAACTGAAATTAGCAACATTACTGTGATTGGGCTGGGATTAGTTCTTTTATTTACACCTGGGTCCTCTTTCTTTTCAATCTCAATGTATAATTGACAGGTAAGATTACAATGAAAAACACGCAGCTCGCATCAGCACCACAACGTCAGCAATGCCCACTAGCATCAGCATTAAACAACAGCGTCAATAATGCACACTAGCATCAGCACTGCATAAGAATGCAGACTAGCATCAGCACTACACGAGAGCATTAGCCGTGTATACAGTTGGTATAGCTTTGTACTCATCAGCAATGCACGCCAGCGTTAGCTATGTACAGCTTCCAAAGCTTTGTACCAGCTACGCATCAGCTATGCACGCTAGCATCTACAACGTACAGCTCATACAACTTATAATTCACTTTACAGCTAATGCACCGCGCGCTAGTCAGCGACGTACACGCAGAGCTAAGACAATAAACTTACGTCTTTCTACGCTGGCAGCTACCGTTCTTTTCTTGCGCTATGGCATACCGCAGGCAACCACGCCCGGCGCAGCCCACATGCATGCCATGCGCCATCGCATCGCTACGCGCCTGTCCAATCAGCGCGCGCAACATAAGGTGAGACTTTAATTATTTGCATTTATAATGCATTTTAAAAGTGCTTACCGCTGTACGTTGATGTAGATTCACCAACTTGGAATCTTCAGCATTTCTGAAAGATTCTTGAGAACAACCACCATGCAGCTGCGCTTGAAGTGCCTACAAAATGAAAGCAAAGAACAACCTGTTACAGAAAAAATTTGTC
>CM055816.1:92027426-92085765 GCA_029582265.1 Zoroaster sp. YZ-2022 | reverse complement strand
CTTTGATACAATAAAACCATATCACTGCTTACCTTAAAATGTGCGAAAAATAAAAATGTTGGTTAGCTTGGCTATAAATTTGCTTTTGTGTTCCTCCTCAACATTTGCTCAGTTACATCATCTACACTTTTACTCTTCAGAGGTGCACTACTTCACTGGTACATAAAATAAACAGCAGTGGTGATAATACACAACCCTGTGGAACCCCATTGATGGAGAAACAATTGCTTGAGAGGGATTTCGTAACATGTCTGACAAAACGTCACTTATCTATGAATGCAAATGAGAATTAATTTCAATGCTTTGAATTTCCGTATAAAGATATGAGGCCGCATGTTATTAAAATCTTGAGTTCATGGATGTGCTTGGTAATCCAGGGTATATACTATTAGGATAGATCTTAAACACTTTCTCTGGAATATTTTTCACAACAAGTTATATAATGACTATATGATTCTGTAGTGTTGCTTAGAATATTATCAGTTGTGAACACATCCCAACTCAGTACATTCAAAGTCAGCGTGAAGAATGTCGACGCTCTCCTTTGTCCAACTCCGCACTCTTTTGACAATCGGCTTTACCCTGTTTATGTTTGTAGTATGAACTATGTCACGATCTGATGATACCAAGCCTGCTTCTATGTGCTTTGTATGCGTTACCATTAGTAGTATGGAAAATGGGGGTCCTAGCGTTTATATAAAAATGGGGTTGGTTGTTGTTTTGTTGGTAGATTTGAGGTGGGTTGGGATGGGTTGTTGACGTCATCAACGGTTGATGGCGTCATAAGATGTTTTTTGGTTGATGTTTGAATGTAATTTTTTTAATCAATTTTTTTAGGAAAAAAATATATTGAAAATCGGAGTTAAAAAACTGAAAAAACGAATTGATTATGTATATTTATAGTAAAAGAGAGGATGACGACGACAAAGTATTTATCGAAATGGACATTGAGAGAATTTAAAGAATTTGCTAGAGAACATATACCAATTTTTTAATGCGAGACAGGAGAACGGGTAGACTTAATAAACGGTCTTATTACAAGGGTGTAAAAAGATATATAAAAAGGGTGAAAGGTAAACCATTAAACTTGGGTGAACTTGTAGCTCTTATAAAAGCAGAAAATATTCAGTTAGATGAGTATTACATTTTATATTTAGACGCGAATAATTTGTACGGTTGGGCCATGAGTCAACCTCTTCCAACGGGTAAATTTTAATGGTTGACTAAAACACAAATTGACAGTCTCAATGGAAAAAAAGGAAAAAAGGGATTAAAATATGGAAAATGATACATTTTAGAAGTTGATTTGGAATATCCTAAAAAATTACACGATTCTCACAACGCATTTCCACTCGCACTAGAATCGTTGAAAATTCCGAAAGAATGGATGTCGCCGTATCAGCGCGAGTTATTAAAAGACAAACCCGCTCCAAACGTTAAAAAATTAGTTCCCAATTTAGGCAACAAAAAATACATCCTTCATTATCAAAATTTACAGTTGTATTTACAACTCGGTTTGAAACTAACTAAAATGTATCGGGTTTTAGAATTTGATGAATCACCATGGATGCGATCATATGCGAAAAAGACAAGCATTTGTACGACTTTAGTAATTATAATAAAGATCATTTTTTGTATTCGGAAGAGAATAAAAAAGTGATTGGAAAAGTTTAAAGACGAAACGGCTGGTGTTTTAATCTCTGAATATGTAGGTTTAAGATCCAAAATGTATTCGATACTTTTATCGAATGAAGAAGAAATAAAAAAGGCAAAGGTGTAAAAAACACCTTTTGAAATCAAATAAAATTAGATATGAGAATTACAATCAAGTTTTATTTCAAAATAATACGTTTCACCACCCAATGAATTTTATTAGAAATAAGTGTTTTAGATTATACACAACGAGCGTGAATAAAAAAGCGCTGGATCCACAAGATACAAAGAGATATATTTTACAAGGCGGAATACACACTTTAGATTACTATCATTATAAGTTGATAGAGAATTTAAAAAAAATTTACGTGGATTTTCGGTATCTCGCGGTACAATTTGTAATTCTTCTCTTACAAAACTACGAGCAGGACCCGATTCTAAATAATACAGTATAGGTTGATTTTGAGCTTTCATGGAAGATTTAATGCTATAAATTTTAATGGACCAAATCGGATCGGTCGCGCGTCTTCTCATATCGTTTTCAGCTCACCGGGTGCGTATAAATATCTGACTAACGCGTTCGCAGGGATTCTTTTTTCATTGGATTTTTGAGTTGGCGAGGCTGGATTTTGCTCGACGAGTTTTTGTTTAATCGCATCTTTAGGTTTTAAATTTATGAGTCTAGTCGTTTCGTTATTTAAAGCTTTTACGACAAGCGGTAGTCTTTTTACCCATTCTCTAGATCTTGCATCTGTCACCATTTCTTGCGCGTATTGATGAGAAAACAATCTCTCGCCCAAAGTTCTGTTAAATCGTTCTACTATACCTTGCGCTCTATGGTTTCCGGCTTCGATTCTTGGTATCTTTACACCTTTTTTACTCATTAAAGTATTGACGCTCGACATAAATTATTTTCCCGGATCGACTTTGAGAATTTTCGGCCAAGTTAGCAAACTGCGCTTATAATTTTTTTCAAACGCGTTACCGACTTGCGCGGCGGTTTTATCGATTAACGGTTCCGCTTCTTTGTACCTGCTCGCTTCGTCGGAGATGGTTAACGTAAACCTTTTTGCTTTTACCGCTACCGAGCGTATCGTGAGGAACAAACAACAAATCGGCTTGATGAACCTCGTTCGGTTTTTCTCGAATCGTGTTTGAGCTGGTCGGTCTAGGAATGTATTTAGGGTACGGTAAATAAATTTGCCACAACGCTTGCTTTTTTAACCACTGTCGAGCTAAACTTTTAGAAACTTTAGTTTCTTGAGCTAATTTGTCAATCGCCGTTTGACCCTTCCAGTATCCAACTGGACTATAATATGCGTTTTGTAGTTTTAGTCTCGTGCGCTTATCCATTTTAATATTTTATAAATATTTTAAGTGGTAGAATTCATAATACTGCTCGGTAAAATTCCTTGTTGAACCAACCAATTTTGAGCCATTAGCGCCGCTCCGACCGTCGCCGAGAGTTTAAGACTGTCGTTTACATCCAGCTTTCCCAAATTGGCTGGATTTATTTTAAACACTTTTTTAGCACCCATGCTATAAATAACGGTTATAATTACTACGACCGCGCCGTGATAGGCTGAATTGACGATTCCTTTCGTATCTATCATTGGTGTAGACATATTTTATAGTATAGACAATATTTTGTTTACAAATTTTTAATTCCATTTCGTCAAAATTAACTTCTTTTTCGATTATATCACCTTTTGTTCGACAGTTTTTTTTACAACTGGCGATGGCTGCTCAATAGTTTCTATAGAGTTTAGGTAAATAAAGAAACCTATTAAACCTAATACTGCTAGTGCGATGTACAGCGTGTTTTTTGTTTCATCGTCGTTGTTTTCTTTCTTTTTTATGTTAGATACATAACTCGTTTTGACAACTGCTTTCTTTTTTAAATTTTCATTTTTTTCCTATTATATTCTGCGAGTTTATTACCAGCTGCGACTCTGTTTGGATTTTTAATTTTTTAGTCGGTGTTTTCGTTACTTGGTTTATCTCTACTTGCGTCTTTACCGTTTTCTCTGACTCCATCGTCTTTATAATCTACGCAAGAATGTTTTCTTTTTAAATGTTTCGCTGAAATTAGCGCCGCTGTGATCGGTGCCAAGTATATTCCGTACTTGTATATTTCACATAATCCGGAAGAAAGAGCGCTAGAAATGAGTGGGTCTTTTTCTAAATCCGTAATTAATTCATCTTCGTCATCGATCATAAATTTGTATCCCATCACATCCGTCATGTTTAAACTCGATCCTAACGCTTTAGCGTATAGAGTTATAATCGACGAGCCAAACGAAGATACCATTTCGTGACCTAATCGCGCTTCGTATCGCACGTATAATTTATCTTGATCGATTAAATTTAAAGCTTCGATTTCACTAATACCATACTCTTTACCGAAATATTTTTTCGAGTTTCCTCCAGCTACAACGGCTAACAAACGATCGATGCGTTGACTAGACGGTGAAACGATATTTTCGATTTGAGTTGTTGTTGTTGGCTCTTCGTTTAAAATTGTTTCAACTTCTTCCATTATTATATAACTCATATTTTGTTGTTAATTTTTTTTAGACATCTTCCATTATTATATTTAATACTCGAAATATTTTTTTTATAAATTTCTTTTGCTGATGATAGCGGTTTTATGAAATCATTATCAACACGTGTATATTTATGAATCAAAAACAGTTTGTAAATATACAAAATCCAACTAAACATTCGATGAGCATATTTATCTATTTGATTTTATTATATAATTTTGTTAAGTAACTTAACAAGTAACCTACTACAACTTAACAAGTGACCTACTACAACCTAACAAGTCACCTAACAAGTCACTTACTACAACTTGTCAAGTAACCTAGTAAGACTTAACAAGTAACCTATAAAGTAACCTACTACGACTTAGTCAAGTATTGCGTAATCAGTAGGTTGATCCGTTTTTAAAATCAACTTGCAATGTTTGAGTCGTTTTAATTTTTCTCGCATTTGTATTCTCAACTCTTGAGTCGGTATGACGTCATTTTCTCGAAGACAATTTTCGAACGAGTCTCTATCTTTACAATAAAATAGACACACCCACTTGAGTTGCTCTCTAAAATCTTTTATTACGCTGTTATATTTTTGAGAAAGAATCCAACAGCTGTGGTTGACGTGTCTACCGCTAAAAGCCAACTCGCTGATTATACATTTATTATTCTCGTCGTATTTTGTATAATTTAATTGTTTATTCGCTCTACAGTCATCGATGATAAACAACATTTCGTCTCCTTTGTAGGCATCGCTATTAATTTTTTATCGCTTTGTTTAGCGAAAAATCGCTCAGATCGACAACGAACACTCGCTCGTCGTTCCAAACCCATTTTCTATTTTGATAAGCGATACTTACTGCGACGGTTGGACATAATATAACGATATATTCAAAATATTTACGATATTCTCTTTCCAACAAATTTAAAACAAATTCAGTTTTTCCACACCCGGTTTGTCCGCAAATCAACGCAGCGTGTGGATATTTAGGCAGCAGCATATTTTAATAAAAGCCAACATGAAATCGTCCATTTTCAAGAGAACAAGAAATCCAAACTGAATGGCTTCCAGCGCGAGAGATTGATGTTTTAAATAGCATCATGTAAACAACTCAAGGCGATCTAAATAATAATTTAGCTAAAGCCGAAGCAGCTATCGAAGAAATCGCTGAAATTGATCAAAAAATCGCTAATATTGATCAAAGAATCGCTGAAAATGAGATAGGAGATGAAGAAGCGGTCGACGATGATAAAAAACGTCGGCAAGAACTGTTAAAACGACGACAAAAACTAGTAGACAGAGCACGAGGTTTTAAAGAATCTGCAAATGCTCAAAATAATAAGCTTAATAGTCAAAGAAATAGATTAAAAGAAACGTGGGAAAAAATGTTATATGTCGACAAGACGTTAGGCGAAAGAATTAAAACTTTATTTAGAGAACAAGGCATCACTGTCGTCAGTATATTAACGGCAATTACTATGACAATCGCTTTTATCGTCGAATCTATCGTAGGTGCTGTAAAACCGGTTGTACCGCCAACGCCTACACCTAAACCTAAACCTGAACCAAGTGACAGTGGTGTAAAAGAGTGGATACAAAAACGATTAAAAATCTAGCGAATCTGTTAAAGAAACTCTGATCAAAAGCAACAGATGCTCTACCAGGTATCATCGGATCAGTGATAAGTTGGTTATTTACTACAATTTCAAACGTAGTCGGTTGGGCGGCGGAACATATATGGCTAGCCTTGAGCGGAGTCGGAATGTTAGTTTTATCTTATTTACAGAATCAGCGTTAAATCAACAACACGTAAATCATAATGCCTAGTCCTCCGAGTATCGCGAAACCAAAAATTAAAGCATTTTTTTCTTCTTGGTGAGTAGCGGTTACGTCAGTTGCGGCAGATGCAATTGTGTCTTCAGCATTGATTGTTGGCGTTGATATATCGTTATATTTCAGTTGAGTATCTGGTTGCAAAGATAGTGGCGTGCAAAGTTTTGTAATACTCGCGCTTTGCTTTATATCGTCGCTCGCTGGCATACCGCTAGCCAATTTTGAGTCATTAGCACCGCCCCCACCATCGCGGTGAGTTTCGAGTGATGATTGTAATGTTGGAGGAACGGGCGTAGAATTTGTGTCTTGATTGGATCCTAACGATAAATCGAGCGTCGCGATTAAAATGTTGTTGTATCCAACGTACGTACCTATTCGCAAATTCATGTCGGACGGCATGAGGTATAAATTTTCTCCGATAACAAAGTTTAATTGCGATCGAGCGTATTGTAAATTATCTTGATATCGTTGAATAGAATCTTGTAAATCGATCGGAGAATCGATCGAAGCCTCGAGAATTTTTAAAAATTCTCTTTTTGCGTCTAAACCGGTACCTGGTGTAAGAATTCCAGTTTTTGCTTTCGCTTGAGCTCCCAATATCGCGTAAACGTACGTTCTTATAGAGTCGTTGATTCGTTCTATACCGATATCCGTAAAACCTTGAGACTCGTCGAGTATAAATTTAACCCAACCGAGCTCTGTAGCGACAGATTGTGAAATGAAACCGATCGTATACGTCGATGGATGATCTCCAAAACCCATTTTGTCGCGGTTTTGTAATAATCGTAATCGCTAGTGTCATGAAACCCAACGCGCAAGCTCAAGCATTATTCTATTCAGCATTATTCTATTCAACGCAAGCGCAAGCATTATTAGCTCTCAATCCTCACAAAGCCCCAGGCCCAGATGCTATATCTCCAACAGTACTTCAAGCTACAGCATCTTCATTTGCTCCACCATTGTTGCGGGTTATGAATTCCTCACTTGCAAATGGCACCCTCCCCATGGACTGGAAACTTTCACAAATTACTCCCGTGTTCAAATCAGGCAAACGCACTGACATTAAGAATTACCGTCCAGTTGCGTTAACTTCTATCATCTGCAAAGTTTTGGAGAGGGCAGTGGCAGATAACATCAATGACCATGTGACTTCACTGTGCCTTGCAAATCCTCAGCAACATGGCTTTACTGCTCATAAGTCCTGTGTTACTCAGCTCACTGACATCATTCATGACTGGGCAAGCATCCTTGACAGACCACGCCCACCCCGTATTGATACCATTTTCTTAGACTTCAGCAAAGCATTTGACATCATGCCGCACCACACTCTACTCGAAAAGCTGGCCTGTAATTTCAACATCCGTGGACCAACATGGACCTGGCTGAAATCTTTTTTAATTGGTCGACAACAGCGTGTCATATACCATGGCTGTTTTTCTTCATGGACACCAGTTACATCAGGTGTCCCCCAAGGTAGTGTTCTAGGCCCCCTCCTTTTCAATCTGTTCATTAATGACATTTCCAAAAACCTAACTACAAAGTGTTTGCTCTTTGCTGATGATACTGTCATCTACCAGCCAATCCAATCTCCCAGCGATGAACTCTCCCTCCAATCTGACCTCACTGCACTTAGTCAGTGGAGTGAGTTGAATGGTATGAAGCTCAATACCAGTAAGACCAAGGTCCTGCACATATCTAGATCCAAGAAACCAGCACATCTTCCACAATATATTCTCCAAGGTGTTCCACTCAGTGTCACTTCAAACTTCAAGTACCTCGGGGTAACAATCAACGATACATTGACATGGAACGATCATGTTAATGCTGTTGTTTCCAAAGCAAATAGGACATTGGGCTTCATATGGCAGATTGCTGGTGGATCATCAACTAAGGCTTTAACATCACTTTATAAGTCTCTAGTATTACCAGTACTTGAATATGGGCTGCCAGCTTGGTCCCCATATACATCAGCCAGCATTTCTAAACTTGAACGGGTTCAAAGGAGAGCCAGCAGAATGTGCCTTAAACAACGTAAAGGAACAATGACCTATGAGGACAGGCTACATGCATTAAACTGGATATCATTGAACTCTAGGAGACAAAAACATACATTGATATTCACAACAAAATGTCTCTTTGGTCTAATTGATTGCCACACAATTAAATTCAACACAGTAGTCAATACTCGACACCAGGACACCCTTACTTTTCACCATCATTATGCAAGAACCCTAGCTCTCAAGAACACCCCTTGCCATTCATTCCCTCGCATATGGAGTAGTCTGCCTTCACACATCAAGAACTCTATGATATTGGACTCATTTAAATGCTTTAACAACAGTTTATCAGATCATTTTCACGATACATGTAGTTAATTTTATTTTGTTTATTGATCTATTATTGACTGATTGGCATATTTGAACCTATATTGTTCATTTTTTCCTAATTTTCCTTATTGACTGGATTATTTTAGTTTATTTTATTTATTAAGTAATTATTTATTCTTGTTGCTCTTGTTTATACTTTTTCTGGAAGTTCAATTTATTTATTAGCCTCTTTTATATGGTGACTGAGTCCGTTGAACTTGAGACATCTCTTGTTATCCCTCACCAACTTGCCTTATAGTTTTAAGTTTTTAAATTTGTTTTCATTATAGAAATAATTTTTATTAATATTTATATCTATTCTTGAAAATATATATATAATTATATTAATTGTTTTATGCCCTATTTCAAGCTTGGATAGACAGGCTTTCGAGCCACAGTGTTTGAGTACACTTTTGTCTATCCTGGCCAGCTTAGAATGGGTTGCCTTTGTTTGTCCTTGTCCTTATTCCTTTCTCCCCTTCCACCCATCCCTACCCAATACCTACCCTATCCCCATTCCTCTCTCCCCTTCCATCCCCATCCATCCTCATCCCCATCCCACCCCCATCCCACCCTGCATCATAGTCATTCCAACTTGTTTCCATTACATTCATGTACTTGTACTTGTATTATTAATGTGTTACATTGCGTTTAATTTTTATTCATGGAAAGTGTTTGTATGTATGTTGTTTGTACTTTGATATATGGCCGAATAAATAATAATAATAATAATATTATCGTAGTCTTTTACGGGCACCGCTTTGTAACCGTTGTCGTAATAATAAGCTATTCCTAATCCTCTCGAGTTTTTGTCTACTCGGTGTTTCCAATCGGATATTGGCGAAACGTGAAAGTCTCTGCATATTTTATTATACGCGTCAATGTCTATATTGTTTTCGAACGCGCTAAAATAAAATTGAAAAGATGCGGGACAACTCATTTCTTTGAGCATTCGTCTAATTTGATAATAAACGTGAAATTTGAAGAAACTGCGAATCATTGGATTCGCATGCGATAAATGTTTATCGCTCACGCCGCATCCCGTCGTACTGCACCACGTCACAAAATTCATTTTATTCTGATAAAACTTTAGCGGATTAGAATTCCAGCTATTTACAATCTCGTCGCTATTGACGTGAGGCAACTTGTATTAAAAAATCATTTTCATTAACGTAAATATTTATCTTCGTCAAATCTCTCACAGTAAAATTTGTCTTTGCAGCAAAATTTCCAGATTGTAAATACCGTTTCGATAAATTACTCTGAAATGCTAATGGAATCGACATTTTATTATTATAAATATAAATTATAAAATATAAATATAAAAATGTATGATACGATCGAAATTGAAAATTTTAATAAAACAATCGATTTAAATAATTTAATCGATAATTGCGATGGTAAACTTACGATTTCGTTAAAAACTTTTGGGTCGGTTACTATAACATGCGTAAAAAAGAAAATAATAATACGTCGCAGCGACGTTGGAGGACCGCAAGAAGAAGAAATTATTGATTTTATCGATCCTGGACTTTATAATATAAATATAAATTATCGACACTGTCTTAAAAAAAACACGCCTTGGCTTACGTTTGTCGTCGATAAATGTTTTGCAACAAAACAAAAGTATCAAATTTTCATCGGGATTAGCTAATTTACTCCGGTTTGCGAGTGGTTGGCTAGCTATGGGCGAGCATAATGGAAAAATTGATTTGCAATCTTATAAAATAATGTACATTCATTGCGAACAAATTTCTACGAGCGAAATTTTTTCAATGGTAATCCTAGCACTATTTTAAACGTTATTATTGAAAAACTTTTGAATTTAAAGTAAACTTGACTATAGAAAAATCTTTTGAACAAAACCCGCTTCGCAATCATCAACGGAGCGAGTTGTTACGCCTGATAGACCTCCCCCGTATAATTCAAATTTCTAATGTAAAAAAAAAAATCAAAACCACTCTCACTTTTTTCAATGAACTCTTTCATTACGAGATTGTAATTTCGTCTAGCTCTTCCTTCAAAGCGGTTTAAAAAATGTAATTCTAATACATTACCGCATTTCGTACATAAATTTGCCTTTGATTTTGTTCCAATTTTGCATTTTCGACACGCAACTGGTATACGCGCCACTGATGTTGCGCGCAAAACACGTCGCCGGGCGCGCTCGGTCTACAACACTTTTCTGTTTTACCTACTAAAAGCCATTCGCACGGAATAAACTTACGCGCGACATAAAGCTGCGTTACCGTGCCCGATATAGGTCGTCGTAGCGCAAACGCGCTTAAAAATGGGATGCTGAGGATAAATACTCATATTTAAGGCAAGAATGATAGATCGGCTGGTGATCCTTCTAAATCCCCGAAACAGTGTATTTTCTTCTTTAAATGGGAAAGATGGATCAAATTCAAATTTACCTTTATGGCGACCACTTAACCGATTACATGAAAAGCGAACCTTAATCCGACCGTGGAAAAATGCGGTTTTTTTAAATATGTTACCGCACATACATCTGGCTGCAAAATTATAGAGAATAATTTGGCGATTGGTGCTGCGATTTTCCAAAGAAAATAGGTTGGTTGGTCACTTAGTGAATTTGGAGGGATTTTGAAGTAAATTTTTTGGAGCAAAATGCGTGACGTCATGACACAAATCCCTCTACATACGAAATACGTACGAGTACTGGCATGGCATGATATGGCTGCTGCTTAAACCCAGCACTCTTCAACAAGCATGCTCCAAGCCCAAGGAACCACACATGGCTTAAGGTCAGTATATTCGGTTGCTGAGCGCTAGTATAAGTGTTAATACTATGATATTATTAAACTCGACAGTGATTTTGTTTCGCAAAAAAGAAAGAGAAGACCTAACATTAACGTTAATGACAGAACGGCCACGGTGTGGTGTTGCCCCACGAGTGTGGCTCGGACACGTACCCGTAGGTGTGGTGGTGAGTGAAACTGCCCAGAAATCGGACAATCAGTTCAACGTTCCCAAGAATTTCTCGTTTGTTTTCATATTCTTAAAAGGGATACACATAGCTAGGTCTATTTCGTTCCACAGAATTTCGGTCCCCAGAAGACGGGTTTTGTAGTCGTTAGGCTAGCCTCACTTCACTACTCACTCACAATCACATGCTCACTAACGACTTATCGTTAGTGTGGAGCTAGGCTAACAATAGGCCTAGGCAATATCTATGTATAGTCCTCATGGTCTTGGCCTTAGCTATAGTCACACTAGTCCATCAGTAAACCCACAACTTTAAGTCGGGGCTTGCTCACTAACGACTTATCGTTAGTGTGGAGCTAGGCTAGGCCTATAGGCAATATCTATGTATAGTCCACATGCTTGGCCCTGGCTATGGTCACACTAGTCCATCAGTAAACCCACAACTTTAAGTCGGGCTTGATTTCACAAAGCACTAGTAAGATTCATCTTGAAATGGGTTGTCAATATCAGCATCATAGTCATAGTGATTGGAGTGTGACATCAGAAAATACATGTTTTTTTTTGTAAGATCACAAGTAAATGTGCTAAGGGGAATTGAGGAATAGAAAAAACACATTAAGAAAGCAAGAACAGGCCGAAACTGCCGTATAACTTTTGCCTGAATTTAATTGTGATGCTCAGGCTTCACCCATTGTTTGATGTGTAGCTAACTGAGTATAATCTAGGCCACACACTGGCCAGGCTAGATGTACGAGCAGCTTACATGATGTAGTCTTATCCCATGTTAAAAACAATCAATTGGCTAGCAATGATTTTTTTTGGGGGGGGGGGGGGTGGAATGATTTGTGGCATGAATGTTTTGTTAATAAATTCATGCAAACATATTTTCCACCTAATATGCAAAGTATTTAAAATCTTATTATGGTGCACATGTATTAATTTTATGCTGGTTGAAGCTTCGGAATAAAACAAGTCAACCCTGGGAGATATGTAAAAAGCAATGTGACTTGAAACAAGACATGGGAGGGCTCGAAGCTCGACATATCAACAACTACATTGGTGAGGAAAGTGGGGAAATATTTTTGTTGGTGCATTGTGCAAGTGATTGCCACTGTTGTTGGAATGGGCATGGGGTTGATGCACAGAAATACATTTTGGGAAACCCCAGCTTTAATGCTCAAGACAACGAGAAATTTTCCAATTATAGCTGAGGCATGATATTTGGTCAGACCTGTAACCACTCCCACATGGCATTGAATATGGTTCATGTACATACAGTACATGTATATTCCACTTTTTCTCTAATTTTTTATTTATTAATTTTTTTGGTTAACATGTATGATATCTTTTGTTGATAAATTTATGTAAATTAAGTCTTGACAAAATTATGCACATGTTTTTAGTTAGCTTAAATTTTTATTATTTTTTGCTTCAACAGGACATGGTGTGTTCACAACAGTCTCCTTTTCCAAACGAGATTTTCTCCTGGAATACCGTGGAGAATTGATTGGCAACAAGGAGGCTCAAAATAGAGGAATGCTGTACAAAAAGGACCCTTCAACGGGAAATTTCCTCTTCTATTTCAAGAACAATGGCAAAATATTGTGGTTAGTACTCAAGCACATTTTTATTCTGCCATCACAGACCATTCACAATCAAATAAATGTCAACATTAACAGTGTTCATGTGTGTATGTACATTAACATGTAATGCTATGAAATGAGGTTTACATATCTGATTATTTAAATGCATTATGTGTACATACGTAATCATGTAATGACTTCGAACTAGATGAAATTTCCAGGTATGGTCTTGAAAAATAAAACTGAACAGGTATTACATTTACTAGCTATCAAAAATGGAATAGTCATTTAAATACCAAATGAGACATTTCTTTTGTATTCAGTGTTGATGCTACCTACTCAACTGGACTTGGGAGATTAGTCAACGATGAAGAAGCAGCAAAAGCGAACTGCGAGGCTGTAGTGTTTGACAAGTGTGTAGATGGTTTAAAGCTTTGTCTTTTTGTTACTAAAGATATTGACGCAGATAGTGAGTTGCGCTATGACTATGGTGTCTCAAACCTGCCCTGGAGAAAAAAAGTACATGTAGGTACCTTTAACGTAACAGCTAATT
This sequence comes from Zoroaster sp. YZ-2022, assembly GCA_029582265.1. NCBI lineage: Eukaryota > Metazoa > Echinodermata > Asteroidea > Forcipulatida > Zoroasteridae > Zoroaster > Zoroaster sp. YZ-2022. The sequence goes on along the minus strand of CM055816.1, from coordinate 92,072,293 downwards.
AATTTAGAAAGTAAAGTCCTTATTATACAAAAAGATGTTTATAAGTTAACCCTTAATGTGGTTTAATTATTTTTATATTATTTACTCACTATTCAATAACCTGACAGATGAATTTTTCCACAGTATTTAAAACTTCAAGGGGACATGTTTTTGTGCCAAGGCAGCATTTTGTACATTTCAGGATTGTATTTTACACAGTCCTCAAGCTTGCCATGGAGATAGAGCCTCATTTTGTCAATTGGTTAACAACGTTTGTAACATCACTATGGTCCTTTTATTTATTTATTTCCAGGATTCTCAAGCAATAAAGGATATGCCATCACCTCTTGACGGTCTGTCATTCTGTGGTCTGAGAAAGGTATATTGTGTTCATGTTCTATGAACTGTGGTTTTAAAAAAGTGCATGTATGTTGTGGGCTTCTTTAAACCTTCTTACAAACAATTCCAAATCCCCTTGTAACGTATAGTTCATTTTCTTTTTCCAGTTGTCCAGTTATTCTTTGCAATTTGTATCTTGCTTAGTCTTTGCATGTCTGTCCAAACTGTCAGCATTTACTTCAAGCACATTCCTGTTTGAGTTCTTTTTACAATGCTAGTGCTGTATTTTTGTCTCTTTCTCATTTAATGTTTTCCTTATTTTTATTGTTTCTGAATGCACTCTATATACTGCAACAAGCTTTTGTTTTCAGTGGGGCTCAATACACTTTTTTCTTGACTTACCTGTCACTGCTAATCGACCTTTGTTATTTGCAAACTTCTCCATCTAAATGTATATAACACAAAACATGGTAAATGGGCTAGCAGTGTTTCCAACACAGACATGAACTTGTCAAAACTTTTTTCTGCATGTCAACCAGCATGGAAACTATAGTCGAGGTTGAAGTGGATCATATGTGCAGTTTGACTAAAAATCAAGTTTAAAGTGAAATAAAGAAACTTGTCCCCGTCTTTTATTTTTATAAGAAAACATACATTTTTGTATTGTTCTCGTTTTTTTGACAGAAAATGGGTATTTTTATAACAAAAAACCACTGTTTGATTTGGGTGGATTCATTATTAGGCAGAAAGTAAATGCCTGTTAGATAAGTACTGCTAAAGATGTCCATTTTACTGTGTTTTGTGTGTATGTTGAAACCGAGGACTTTAACAAAAGGGACCTGGGTGTTTTGACAGACCGAGGATATCCTCGCTTTGCTCTTGTGTACAAAATCAATGGAGACGTCTAAACAATGGGAGAACACTGAGAAGTCCTCAATGTACTGGGTCAACAAACGTGTGTGTTTTCTTTATATAAAATGGACCTTTTCACCATTTGATTTATCTTTCTAACCCATGCTGTAGATATTCAGGAGGACATAATTAAGGCATTTATACAGTATATCCCGTGTATCCATTGAAATCATTGCCAGTTCGCTGAATCATTTTGTTGTATCTAGGCTTTATTTAAGATGTTCAGACTTTGTTTTATTTGTTTGCCATTTTAGACAACAGAAGCTAAAGCAGTTGTTCCCGCAAAAGTGAAAGGTAAGGTTGCTTTTACACACATCATATTTTTATTCACCAGTTCATTTTGAAAGAGATAAAAATTGTTGCAGTTTTTAAATATTGGGTTTAGGTATAATTAGTGCTGTAAAAAAAAAAGCCTATTGATAAGTAAGACTAATTGCGGTGACACCATGTGGAATCTCAATTGAGCAGTAATTAGTTCTGAAAAGAACTGGAGGTACAACTCGACGTTTCGATCAGCATGCTCTGATCATCCTCAGGACGATCTCCTGACGATCTCCTGAGGACGATCAGAGCATACTGATCGAAACGTTGAGTTGTACCTCCAGTTCCTTTCAGAACTAATTACTACTCAATTGAGATTCCACATGGTGTCACCGCAATTAGTCTTACTTATCATCCTCACCATGCAAAGCTACAAGTTTTACCTAAGCCTATTGATGTGCCACTGGAACACATAATAAAAAATAATAATAAAAATACTGAATGGTATGGTTGAAGTATTTGCATCAAAGGTAGTGAGAGTATCAATTCACCAGCATTTGATTCATGAATACATACACACAGAGGAATGCTGGAAAACATAACTGTGTGTAGCAGTTGGCAGTTTAAAAACTAGCTCTGATTATAATGTACATTGTTTTTGTCTTGAATATTGTGTTTGTCACCAAGACTCATCTCTAGTTGTGTGCATTTTGCATATTATATGCATTCAGCAAAAAAAAGCTGTAGTGAACTTGTTAGGCAAGATTACCGTACTTCAGCACTGCACTTGATTCCAAGATGCTCTCTTACCTCTTACTATTATAATTTTTGCAAGCCATTTTCCCAATGTGGAATGGAACCGCATGCTTAATTTTGTTTTGTAGGCTTAAATTTGCATTTCCATACATATAATGCAGCATTTTTGTTACTGCTTGAATTCCAACATTCCACTCCTGCTGTGTGGCAATGCAAAAGTGCCAAAACACACCCAACCTTTGCAGCGAGTACATAATGCAGGGTTATTTGAAAATACATCAATTTTTTTTATTTTTTTTCCTGTTGATTTTTTTAAATTTTGTTATTTCAAAACTAGACACAGAGTCTAGTTTTGAAATAAAAAGCTTTAACCTTAACCCTGCCAGACGCAGCACAGTGCATCAGGTGGAAAAGTCTGGTGCACTTTTATGCATTCACCTGCAACACCAGTGCATAAGCAGCCAAGTCTGTTTCTATTGAGAGCTGGTCCCATTGAACAATGCCAGAGTTGTATCCTGCTGCGTTTGGTGACCACAGACTCTGAGGCAGTTCGGCCTTGAGATTTGTGACCTGATGGGTTTTGCTGCACTGGGCAGTCAAGTCACTTTGACAAACGATGCAATCTGTTGCGTCTGGCAGGGTTTCTAGCCAAAATACCCTGGAGGGTTAGGGTTAAGGCATTTATTTGAAGTTTCATTGCCAGTATTGTACAATGCCTTTCAATTCAGTTTCACCATAGTTATGTTTTAAAATATGTGCTAAAAGGTCAAATTTATGAAATAGAAATGTCCAAGAAGAGCACACAAATTGTTTATGTTGACAGCTGTTGTCCGTTTTCAATGCGTAATTTAAGCTACTACCCAGAACGAGTAGGTTTTGGAGAATCTTCTGCAGCTTTAAAATTATTAATATATTCCTTGAATGAAAACTTTTAACATCAAGTTTCTATTTTATTTTGTTTCCATTATGTTGCCTTTAATTGACCCAAAATATTGACGCATAATATTGCATTTATCGTTCCATAACACTGTTAGAAGACTTCAAGTTATAATAGAATGTTAAAAATATGTTCTTGGTCCTTCAGATTGATACACTGACATTTGCAAATATCCTAATCAAAATGCTTATCAGGTGTGGAATAAGGTTGTTTAGGTCTTGCAGCTGGTATCACTAGTCAAATTTTTATTTTACAGAAGGAGAAATTAAAAAAATAAGATGATATCCCCGTCAATGCACAAGAAATGGTTGAGATTTATTGTTTGTTCTTGTTTTCAGGATAATCCGGTGACCTCAAACAGACCCAAGCGTCCCTGTGTTTACTGTGGGCTTATGTAGTCACAGCTCATCAGGCATTTGAGGCGACAACACAAAAATGAAGAGGAGGTAAAGGCAGCGCTTACCCTACCTGATCCAGAACGACTTCAAGCTATGGTCAAAATCAGGAAAGATGGCATCTACAAGGAGAACATTAGACGGATTAATACCTGCAGTGACAATGATAAGCCAAAACTGCTTCGCGAAAGGCGTCAGGGGACATCAGAACTTATCATGTGCGGTAACTGTAGGTTTTTTTTATAGTAAGGTTAGGATTTGGAGGCACAAACAAGTGTGCCACAATTTGGCAGTCAACAAGGTGGCATCAGTGCCTCTGTCATCACTCACAGCAGTCGGAGGAAGAAAGCACAATGAAATATTCCAGACAAAGATTTTGGACAGATTCAGAAGTGATTTAGTAGGAAATGTGTGTCGCAGTGATACCATGATCATCCATCTGGGCAAAAAGCTTTTGTCTAAATCAGCGTCCAGAGAAAAGGCTGTTATAATGAATGACATGCACAGGCTGGGGCACTTGCTTGTAAAATTTCGACAAATAACCGGTAATAAACATCTTAGTGGTGAGGACTCATCAAACGAGAAAATTTCCAGAAAGTAGAAGAGGCTCTTGATGAGGTAACAGAGAAAGAATCCAATGGGCTCAAAGATGGTCTTCGTCTGAGCATTGGGTACCTGCTAAAAAAGGCAGCAAAAGTCATGAAAGCCGTGTATATTATAGATGGGAGGAATAATCTGGCAGAGGAGGTTGACAGATTCCTATCTGTTCTTGATCTCAGTTGGGATTTTCTCTTCAGTAGGAGTCTTTACACTGTTGAGGGAAAACGCCAAGCTGTCTTGAGGAAGCCTCAAGTCATGCCTCTGGAAGAATATATTCGAAAGATGAAGGAGTACACCGTAAAATCAATGAATGATATCGTCAGTGATGAATACATGGTTTGGGATGAGAATGCTTTCACCATACTTAGGGCGCTGATTGTCAGTCGCTTAACCCTCTTTAATGCACGTAGAGGGGGGGGGGGGGAACCTGCACGACTGACCCTATTCGAGTGGCGTGATGCTGAATCCCATGCATGGATTGACCCGCAGCGGGTGGAGGTGGTAGACGATCCCATGGAAAAGGCTCTACTTCAGTCGTTTAAGCTAATGTATCAAAGTGGAAAAGGTTCCCGCAAGCTCGTGCCTGTTCTTGTTCCACATGACACTGTGAAGCCAATTCATGTTCTGGTTCAGATGAGAGAAGATGCAGGAGTTTCTCCAGACAATGTCTTTCTGTTTCCCTACACCCAGAAATCTACAAACCATGTTAATGGATGGGCCGCTATAAAGTCTGTCACCAGTGCTACGGGAGACCAGCTGTCAAATCCTGCAAATCTCACTGCTACAAAATACCGCCACAGAGCCTCAACTCTGTATGCTCTTATGGATGTACCTGAATGAGACAGGCAGACCTTCTACAAGCATATGGGACACTCGGAAGAAATTAACAAACACGTGTACCAATGTCCACTTGCTGTTCGGGAAATCACCACAGTAGACCGTTACCTGAAGACCATTGATGGAAAATGTGCCTCTAGTAAGTATTTAGTAATGTATGTCAGTTAACCCACCCACCTCAATAATTTTGTTTAAAATAAGTGCTTGACTATTCCATATACTTCCTTTTTGTGACATTATATTACTCAAATATTACTAAAAATGTTCAGTACAAAGAATAAGAATAGCATAGTAATTTCTGAGCCAATGAAAAGCTTGGTTTGAGGGGTGGTTGCACGAGTACTTTTACATTATGATTAGGTTTTTAATAGATAAAAATGACCTGATTGATATACAACACTTGCATTTAAAGGGAAGATTTCTGTTGCAGAAAGTGTGGCACTCATGATGAAATTCAGATACAATAGTTTTTCCACCAAGAAAATATATTTTATGGTAGGACCTCATTCAGCTTGGGTATAACACATAACTCGTTTTGTTTTGATCCCAGATGTTCATGCATGTTTTTAGCAGTGATATACGTGGAACATATGTCGATTAAAAACAACCAGCTCTTTTAGATTCATTATGTCAAAACAGAGGCCAGCATAAGTTGCACAATGAAAGTGATTTCTACATTCTTGTAGCAATAAAATTTGTTGGGGCACTTTAAATGACCTATACTTGTGCCCCTCCCACATTCTCCCTTAGTTTTGCCACTTGCTCATTTTTATTATTGATTAAGAAACTGTGAACAACTGTGAAATCAATCTTCTATTGAAATTAGAAGAATTCCATTAATTACATCTTACACATACTTTCTTTAACAATTTGAATGACAGAGACTGCACAGGAAGCTGCTGAGCAAAATACTCGAGCTCCGGCGGACATTTGCACATCCACTGAACCTTCAAGAGACACCTGCACATCCACTGAACCTTCAAGAGACACCTGCACATCCACTGGACCTTCAAGAGATACCTGCACATCCACTGGACTTTCAGCAGATACCTGCACATCCACTGAACCTTCAAGAGACACCTGCACATCCACTGGACCTTCAGCAGACACCTGCACTTCCACACAGGGAAAATTGGACATCTGCACTTGCACAGGTACTATAGGCATTTTGAACTGTTGGTAGCACTTTAACTTAGGTTATGTGAAACATCTGCCATATAAAACATTGAGAACTATCTATTTTATAAATAACAGGGTATTGGATTTCTAGGCAATCACAGAGATACTGTGTCGCAATAGAAATTGGAATAACGCCACACAATTCAACCCCATTGCCTTTCTTTGGTTCCATGCTTTGGTTTACCTGTCCATGTCTTGCCCAAATTTCTTTCTTCCACTTTTTCCCAAAACTTTTCACCCCCATCCCATTTCCTTTCCCAAAAATTCATTTTCTCTTCTGTTCTGCTCCTTCTACCTACAACCAGCTGCTCCCTAATAACCCCTCCCTTCTGCCTCGTCTTACACATGTTCCTTCTAACATTAGCTGACCTCAGTCTTTGTCAGTCTACTTGAGCTTTTTTTCTGTTTGTGTTGTGCATACAAGTTTTCAGTCATTTTGCCTTTGATTAAGATCGTGATCTTGATTAAGATCAAAATTCTGGGGTACTAACTACAGTTACCAGAGTTTTTGTCAATTTGTCATGTTCCCCCACCCCCAATAAACATCAAATAATCATTTGTCTTTAGAACTTACTTATGTTGATCTTAACAGGACGCATGTACACAAAGTGGTCCAAGAAGGAAACACAGACTGTCTACATAGGATTCAAAAGCTACATCAAAGACATATCTCAAAAAGGCACAAAAGGATGTCTGCCAAGTAAGTAGTACATTGTATTAACCTTAAAAAGGATATTTATCTTGAAAAACAATATATTTCACAAAGTGCCAAACCTAAAAAAACAAACTTCTGTAGTTTGTAGTTTTTTAGTTTTTTTAGTAGGAGGAATGGCATTCATCAGAGTATTCTGATGAATGGCATTCATCAGAATATTCGGGATCAGAATTTGAGCATCTGTAGGAACCTGTGCTCCTTGAGAAAAACAATTTAAAAAGTTTGGGTTTACTGGTGAAATCCACAACGTAAAATGTAAGAGTAAAATCCCCATAAAAGTATATGGAGGTAGCAAAATGATTTGGGATTTATACATTTTCACAGGTATCCTCTCCACCCATAATTCTACTTTGGGGGAGCATGTCGCCACTCCCATTGGTTTCCACAAAAAATAGTCCCCTCAGTTCTTTTATTTAGGCAATTTTATATTTTAAAAAAGAAAAGGAATTAGCTGTTGCAAACTGCTTACCAACCAAAATGAGCTGTGGTATAAATGCAAAATTGTTAATGGCCTCACGTTTCGATCCTAGCAGAGTTTTTCTCAAAGGCTAAATGACCATAATGCAAAAATTGTTAATGACCTGACGTTTCTCAAAGGCTAAATGACAACACAACACACAAATATATTAGTGTAACAGAAGCAGTCAGGTGCAGGAGTAAAAAGAAAATCCTGCTCTTTTCTCCCCAGTCGACTGTAGAACAGCCAGATTTTATCTCCTTCCCAAGGTACACAAACCAGGGAGACCCGTCATATCTGGTAATGGTTCCCTCAAAACTCTGATGGATTTGTTCTAGTGATTCTGATTTTGTGCTCCACTCTCAGGAACTTAAGAAACACCTTGTTTGCTGGGGTCACAGCTCTCAAGCAGTCCATCAAGCGATCCAGAAAGTCAAGGCTCTATTTAGGTAGTCGGTCTTTGCAGTAAGACCTAAACAACAAAAGAGTTCCGACAGGAAGGTTCCTTTTGTTGCCACCTTCCACCCCTCACTCCCTCTCATTCGTAAAATAACCAGTTCTAACCATCCTCTTCTTCACACATCAGTTCACCTTTAACATGCTATACACGAAGAACCCATAGTTGCCTACAGACGCCAACCCAGTCTCAGGGATCTCCTTGTTCGGGCAGAAGTCCCTCCCATTAATGATACTGTTAATCCCCCTATACTACAGGGAACTTTAAGGTGCTCCAACACTTCTAAATGCATTGTCTGCAGACAACACATCAGGGAATCGGATTCCTTCACAAGCCATGCCAGTGTTACCACCCACAAGAGAAGGGGCCATATAACATGTACCACCACGAATATCATATATTTAATATCTTGCAAAATTTGTGGTGTTCAATACATAAGTGAAACAATAACTACACTCAAAAGACATTCTATGGTCATAGATCCATAGTCAACACCTGTCAGACATCATTTTAATCTACCTAATCAGTCTATTTCTGACATGATATTACTGGATATTGAGGCACTTGGGAACCATAGAGAAACTTTCCAAAAAGGATATGATTACTAACGTTTTTTTCATAGATGTCCCGTTTATAATTTTTTCTTATTCACTAATTAAATGCTTTTCCCCTTTTCCCACCTTTGATTTTGTTTTGTGTGTTTCCACCCATCCTTCTGGTTTACACCAGCCAATTCCTTCTAACCCCCCTCTTCGTGTCCTTCCTGGTTAGTTTTCTTTGTTTATCTTATGGCTCTTCTGACTGCCTTCTGCTCCTTTCTTTTCACTCCTTTTCCACTTGACTGCTTCTGTTTCCCTTATATTCTTGTATGTGTGTGTTGTGTTGTCCTTTAGCCTTTGAGAAAGACTCTGCTAGGGTCAAAACGTGAGGTGATTAACAATTTTTGCAATTTTATTTAGTCAACTTTTTTGCTCGCAAACTGCATTCAACATTTTCATTCAGAAAATATACCTTTGTTTAATACTTCTACACACTTCAGATATATGTTTTTACATTCATAATTCTGCTATTGTGAAATAATGCTATTTTCTGTTTTGACCTCAAGGCAAGCGTGAAGTCGAGTCTTTTATCAAGGCAAACCCTGATGTCCTTGCTGGAGTCAAAGACCTAAAGCAGAGGATTCAACTCATCAAAACGAAGGTGTTCAATGAAAAGACAAAGCAAAGACTGAAAGTTTCAAAATTAACTGAGATTGAATCTTATCCTGCAGAATAAAAAGTTGTTTTCACCTGAGGGATTAAGTAAAGTTAGTTTCCCTTTCTAAACATCATGATATTGTTACAACAGTGGAAACTGGTGCTTTGAAATTTGAATTTTGAAAATGTTGGTGTCAATCATTTTGAAATTACTGCTATTATCGTTAGTGTTAAGAATTTTAAAATTACTGTCATTATCACGGGCGTGAATGAAGAATTACATGTCATTAAATGACTGATATTTGTGAAAAGAAGGGGCTTAGCTGTTGCAAACTGCTTGCCAACCAAAATGACCTATGGTATAAATGCAAAAGTTGTTAATGACCTCACGTTTACACCCTAGCAGAGTATTTCTCAAATGCTAAATGAAAACACAACACAGCAAAAGGTGAACAAAGAAAAGTAATCAGGAAAGAGACAATGGGAGCAGGGGGGTTAGAAGGAATTGGCTGGGTGGAAATACAAAATAAAAAAATCAAAGGTGGGAAATGGAGAAAAGGTAATTAATTAGTGAATAAGACAATTTTATATAGGGAACATCTTTGAAAAAAAGAAGGCACAGACAAAAAGGTTATTAATTATTTCCTTCTTGGATGTTCAGACCATGGGGTTGAATAGTCTGGAGGAATCTTATACAAATTTTCTCCCTACTTAGACGAACAGTGTCTCCATGGTTCCCAAGTGTCTCATTCCCCTGTAAAATCATGTCAGAAATAGATTGATTAGGTAGATTGAAGTAATGTCAGGCTAGATACACCTGTCGGCCATTTTAGATTCTGGTGAATAATTTTGAAGTATTTCAAGTATTTTGCATATCTTACTAAGAACCAGGATTATGTCGCAGCCACGTGTAATAATGTTTACAGAGTTGATTAATTAATTATGAAAGGTTATAATGGTTTGTAGCTTCATTATTAGTTTAAACTGAGTGAGTAGTAATGGCACATATTGATTTACTGGTCAAAACTAGGTCTTACTGCTTCATAAAAATTAAGTTTTTGTAACAACCAACCCTCCTTGGAATCCTTATTTAAGTACTGTACGCCCCCATAATAAACATAAAATGCACCTCTGGTGCATTCTTGTTTTATGCACGAATCCAAGCGCATGGTTTAGAACATCAAACACCACCACAGTTTTAGCAGTAACGGCTAGAGGATTGATGAGACCAATGATGAGTATAATAATTGATGAACAATGGTAATCCATAAAATAATTGATAGATGTATCTATTATACGATCGTGGTAATAGACTAGCTCTGGAATGCCTCATATATTGTTTGAAAAAGTGGGCATCCTAATGGCCGTATAAGTATGAAGTGGTCAACCTATGACGGTTATGTTATAAGTACATACGGTCGTCTTAAAGCTTATAATAAGATTGGTCTCTTTAATGTGGGTGTATTGCACAATGGTCGCATTAAAACGGTTATAACATTTAGATTTAGTCCAGCAGATAAAGTGAATATTTCAGGAGAATCGTTCAAATGGTGAGACAAGCACCAAAATTGGTATGAATACTCCTCTGGGAATACTTTTTTGAAAAAGCCCGTTAGCCGCTTAAAAATTCAAGATGGCCGCCATTTTTAAAGATGGCCGCCATTTCCGAGACAAAATTACTATTTTTCCCATACAATTTGACAGAATAGTCCGATTTGAATGATCTTAGCATCAAATAATATATTTTTGACCATGGAGAAGCTGAATTTGCAGCCCTAAAACTTCTCAGAAGCTTCCTTTTACCATTTACAGCACATTGACTGAAAAATATGCAGCTTACTAATCCTGCATGTGTGTAGTAGTGTTGCATGGGGTGTAGGAGTATAGTAGTAGAGGTAGTACTTTTGTTTCAGAAGTCAGCCACATCCTCTGGATGGACACCTGACACTAGTCCTCACTGCTTACCCAACTCTCACCTATGGCTCCAAGCAGTTGGCAGTGCACAGCAACAATGGCCACACCCCGGTAAACCGCGTTGGCTCGCGGGCTGAACTAGGTGAGGGTAGCATGCAGAGAGACTCTGTATGTGATGGAGTATGTCTGACTCCAACATAATGTGCATGAAGTCATAATGATGGTAGACAAGGAACACCTCACATACAACAGATGACTGAGATGAGAAAAGGTCAATGCACCAAGAACAGTGAGTCAGAGAAGGAACAGAGTGATGTCAAGGCACAACCAGGGCACACTGGTGATATCACTGCTGTGAAACTCAGCATGGGGTCCAGTGTCAACTAAATAATCTTACCACAGTAGTTGTAGTGTAGTTTAGTGTCCCAAATGCATCAGCTCGTAGATTAGTTAGATGTAGTACTAGAGTTAGATAGCCGTACCTGAATCGACAGGATGTGCCAGCGCGGGAGAGCCGAGCCAAGGGTAATGGGGCTTCAGTTACCCGGAGGGTGTACAGATCGCACGGGACTTAAATGACACTGGATGAACGATCGGGCTAGGTGTAGAGCAGCTTTTTATGCCCGAACCTAGTTGTATCCCATACATGAATGTGCCTCACCATATATCTATGGTCCAAGGTGGTAAAAGGATAATCCCTCGACCTTGAACCATTCATCATCTGATAAGATGTCCAGTTTGGCCCCATTGACATCTATATCGCAAACTGACTGGAGAAAATGTTGTCTATGTCAGACTGACAAGAAGGATGAAGATCTCAAATCTCCACCAACCCACTACTCATGTAGTCCTCGACATGATGGCTACTCCATGATTGCATCAAATGTTCCACTTTTTCAAGATATCTATGAAATTCCAATCATTTTGGATCCAGCAAGATTAGATGAAGGTGGTGGCATAGAAGAAACACTGAGAAGGAACCATGCAAAATACCATCAGAGCTGTTTACTCATGTTCAACAACACCAAGCTGGAACGGGCAAGGAAACGGGCAGCTGGTGCTCAGAGTACTACAGATGAAGGACGCAGTAAGATGCGAAGAACCAGCCTTGAAGGTCGAGAATGCTTTTTATGTGAGAAGGAGGCTCCAACATCTGAACTGAGACAAGCCATGACTATGCAGCTTGATAAAAGACTGAATGAATGTGCTCAAAACCTAAATGATGGAAAGCTTCTGGCCAGACTGAGTGGTGGAGATGCTGTGGCACAAGAGCTGAAGTACCATCGTTCTTGTTTAACAGACCTGTACAATAAGGAGAGGGCTTACCTCACAACCATTGAGAATGAGAAGAAGGGGCAGAGTTCACTAGAAAAGAAAGTATACCCACTGGTTTTTCTGAGCTTCTCGCCTACATAGTTGAGACGAAAACCAGCAGCGAAGGTCCTGCTATATTCCGACTTGCAGACCTGGTCTGCCTGTACAAGCAACGGCTTGAACAACTGGGAATAGACATGCCAGATGTCAACTCGACCAGACTAAAGGACAAGCTGTTGGCAGAAATTCCTGAGCTAGAAGCTCACAAGAAGGGAAGGGATATCCTTCTGGGCTTCAACAAAGATGTTGGCTCAGCCCTGTCACAAGCCTCAAACTATTCAGAAGCTATTATCCTTGCCAAAGCAGCCAAGATCTTGCGAAGACACATGATTGACCACATGTCAACATTTGATGGAACCTTCCATGAAGGATGTGTTGAAGAAGCAATTCCATCAACTCTTCTTCAGTTTGCGGGCATGATTGAACATCGGGCTGACATAAAATCTCAACTGAGATTTGGTGCATCAAAGACAGACCTAGCAATGGCACAGCGGCTGCAGTACAACTGCTATGCAAGGTACAAAGAAGGAGCAACAACTCACAGGCATACAAAAGATCGGGAGACCCCATTTCCTGTCTTCATTGGGATGTCTGTCTATGCGAAAACTAGAAAGAGACTTCTAGTAGAAATGTTTCATGAACATGGTCTCAGCATCTCATATGATCGAGTGCTTGAAGTCTCTGCACATCTAGGAGATGCAGCTGTCAGCAAGTACGTGGAGGATGGGGTGGTGTGTCCACCTGTTCTGCGAAAAGGGTTGTTCACCACAGCTGCTATGGACAACATAGACCACAACCCAACTGCAACAACAGCAACCACCTCTTTCCATGAACCAGCATTTCTATCTTCCAGCACACAACCCCAGACAATGAAGGTGAAAAGCGTGAACCACTCCAACTCAGAGAGACCAAGGTGAAGAAAGTCCCAGAACTTCCTGACTCTTTCTCCAAGCTCTTCATCTCCTGCCAGTCCAGAGAGTGTGACCTACAGGAGTTTTTTCGGCATGAGAATCAGTCTTTCCCTGCTGCACTGAGTGACAGTGGAAAACTCTACACCTGTCAGAAGTCCCAGCTTGCTGCCATTCTTGAGGCTCATGTTACACTTCCAGACACAGAACCAGAGGCTGATGTCATCATTGTTGATGGTTCAGCTTTGGTTAACTCTTTGCCACCACGAACCTCAAAGACATTTGAAGAATGTGCAGCACTAGATGTGCTCCCCACAGTACAAGCATACTCTTCCAAGTACAAGAGAACTGAGATAGTGTTTGATGTCTACCGGCCATCCAGTCTGAAAGCTGTAACAAGGTCAAAGCGAGGGGTGGGAGCCAGACGCAGGGTGACAAACAAAGGGAAAATTCCCTCAAACTGGCGTAGCTTTTTGAGAGACAACAACAAGACTGAGCTGTTCAACTTCCTGGCTGACAAAATTGTTGAGATGTGCACACCTAATGCAGTGATCGTGACCAAGGAAGAAGATGCTGTGAGCAACCAAACAATCAGTCTGGATGGTGTGACTCCTTGTAACCATGAAGAAGCGGACACACGGATCTTCATGCATGCCAAACATGCTGTAACAGAGGGTAACAAACTTCTTATGATCAAAGCCAGTGACACAGATGTTCTTATCATAGCAGTCAATGTTCTGTCAGCCCTGCAGGAGTTTGGACTGGAGAAGCTGTAGATTGCTTATGGTCAAGGACAGAACCTGAGGTGGATTCCCATACATGATCTAAATCTCTCAGTTGGACCAGAGAAGACCAGAGGCATTCTCTTCTTCCATGCTTTCACTGGTTGTGATGTTGTGTCAGCCTTTCGTGGGAAAGGGAAGAAGACTGCATGGCATACCTGGGATGTATGGCCTGAGGCCTCTGATGTCTTCATGAAACTCAGTCAGTACCTACCAGCAGTTGAAGATGAAGACCTGAAGGTCCTGGAAAAGTTTGTTGTCACAATGTATGACAGGTCCAGTACAGCTTCAGGAATTGATGATGCAAGGCTGGACATGTTTGCTCGAAAGCAAAGGCCTTATGAAGCCATTCCTCCAACTCGGGCAGCTCTTATTCAGCATGCCAAGCGTGCCGCCTACCAGGCAGGCTGCATATGGGGCCAGGCAACAGTGTGCCAGATTGAAACCCAAAGTCCTGCTGACTGGGGATGGAAGAAACAAGGTGACCTGTGGCAGATATTCTGGACAACGCTTCCACCGATTGCACAGAGTTGTCAACAGCTGACAAAGTGTGGCTGCAAGACCGAATGCCATGGCAGGTGCAAGTGCTATCGTTTTGGTCTGTCCTGCACAGCTTTGTGCAGCTGTAAATGTGACGACTAACACATACTGTCATCTGTATTCTATGGACAGCAACAGTGGAACTAGTAACTGACAAGAATAACATGAGTTCAAAGACAATAGATACTTGTTACCTAAATGGGCATATGGTGCCTTATGGAACGGGATTATTATAATTGAACTGCATTTTGATTTTCTGACAGCACAACCTGGCCATGGTTAATATGGAGGTAAAGGGCAGTTCATTTAATATTCCTGAAGGTGTGTTGGACGTTCCTTTTGTATGTGTAGATAATGGCAATAAACTTTTGTTGAAACTGGTATTCATCTTGTAAAGTTTGTATGAATCTGTGCACTTTTTTTGCATAAAACCTACTAAAAATGGTATGAAAAAGCATCTGAAGATATTAAGACATGTAAATTCAGCCTCTGCATGGTCAAAAACATATAATTTGATACCAAAAACATTCAGATTGGCCCACTGTGTCAAATTTTATGACAAAAATTGTATTTTTGTACCGGAAATGGCGGCCATCTTGGAAAATGGCGGCCATCTTGAATTTTTAAATGGCTAACGGGCTTTAAAAAAAAGTAGTTCCATAGGAGTGTCCATGAGAATTTTGGTGCTTGTCTCACTATTTGAAAGATTAATTCACTTATCTGCTGGACTAATTGGCTATATATTGATAATGCGCTATATCATCTATCAATATCTTGAAATTTGTTTACTAGATCGCGTAATCCGCAGTGCAAATATCTATTTCTGACATGATTTTACTGGGCATTGAGGCACTTGGGAACCACAGAGAGACTGTTCGTCAGAGTAGGGAGAAACTTTGGATAAGGCACCTCCAGACTATTCAACCCAGGGTCTGAACATCCAAGAAGGAAATGATTAATAAAGTTTTGTCTTTGCCTTCTCTTTTTTCCACATATGTCCCCTATATAAAATTGTCTTATTCACTAATTAATTACTTTTTCCCCATTTCCTACCTTTGATTTTGTCTTTTGTGTTACCACCCATCCTTGTGGTTACACCAGCCAATTCCTTCTAACACCACCCCTGTTTGTGTCATTCCTGATTACTATTCTTTTTTCACCTTCTGCTTCTTCTGACTGCATTCTGCTCCTTTCTTTTCACCCCTTTTCTACCTGACTGCTTCTGTTGTGTGTGTGTTGTGTTTTCATTTACCCTTTGAGAAAGACTCTGCTAGGGTCGAAACGTGAGGCCATGATTTTTTGCGACTGAGATTTGTGTGAGTTTCAGGATATATAAAAAAGGCATGTCCTTCATTCTTGAATATTTTTTTTTTTTACTTGGCTCTTTTTGCCAACTTCTTTTTGTTTAATTGGTGCTTATAAAATAAGGTGAAGGTATATATATGTGTGTGACAAATACATGAATATTATTAAACACGTAGCAATTGAAATGGGTGCACTCACTTGATTTATTGGAAATATTTTCAGTGTCATGAAGCAGTGACACAAAGCAGAGTTCGTCTCAAGCACAGTACAATTGTACCAGTACCTTCAAGGAAACATTTGATTTACCATGGCTAGGTGATAATGAATTTAGACAAACATTTATATAAAATTTAAAAAAATAAATAAAAAGTCTCATGGACGGATCCAGGGGGTTATTTATGCGAATAGTCTGTTTTTGCCAAAAAATTCCTTCCTGATTCTGGTGAATAATTTTTAAGAATTTCAATCTTCTGCATAGATTACTAAGAACTATAGGATGATGTCGCAGCCACATGTAATGTTTACAGAGTTGATTAATAAATTCTGGTTAACGTTATAATGCTTCGTAGCTTCATTATTAGTTTAAACTGAGTGAGTAGTAATGAAAGCTTAATAAAAAAATCAGTTTTTGTGACAACCAACCCTCCTTGGAATCCTTATTTAAGTACTGTACGCCCCCATAATAAACATAAAATGCAGCTCTGGTGCATTCTTGTTTTATGCACGAATCCAAGCGCATGGTTTAGAACATCAAACACCACCACAGTTTTAGCAGTAACGGCTAGAGGATTGATGAGACCAATGATGAGTACAATAACTGATGAACAATGGTAATCCATAAAATAATTGATAGATGTATCTATTATAAGATCGTGGTAATAGACTAGCTCTGGAATGCCTCGTATATTATTTGAGAAATTGGGCATCCTAACGGCCGTATAAGTATGAAGTGGTCAACATATGACGGTTATGTTATAAGTACATACGGTCGTCTTAAAGCTTATAATAAGATTGGTCTCTTTAATGTGGGTGTATTGCACAATGGTCACATTAAAACGGTTATAACATTTAGATTGGCTATATATTAATAATGCGCTATATCGTCTATCAATATCTCGAAATTTGTTTACCAGATTGCGTAATCCGCAGTGCAAATAATTTTAGAAATATTTAAATTGGCTGTATATTGATAATGCACTGTATCATCTATCAATATCTCGAAATTTTTGCGATTGATCTTGGGCTTGTTTACTGGATCCGCGTAATCCGCAGTGCAAATAATATTTTTCATATTATTTTATTACTCCTTTTCTTTCAAGATTTAAAATTTAACAAATTTCAGTATTGAAATGCGACATAGCATCGTGATATGGCATCAGCAGATCTTATGTGTTACTTAGGATATGCCCAACACTGCCCGCATCATAGGCACAGTGCCTGGTGGCGGATGGGCCTACCCTATTTGAAGGTAGTAAATGTGCACTTTGATTGTAAAAAAAAAATCCTCCAGTGTGAGTCTGAGAAACCTATAGGACCGGTAAAAATGGGGGAAACAGTTAGCATGCAGACATAATAATTCGTGAATTGTTAAGTGGTCGCACTATGGTTTACATTTTTATTGAAAAAGCACTTTATACAGTCGGTCACCCTATTGGGGCATATTCCGTATGTCAGACGATATGACGACCATCAAAAAAGTATATATGAATCCTCAATATCAATTTTCCGGAAATATGTAAAATTTTGATGACATAGTACTCATGGATAATATACAATTTTAATATCTGGAATTTTTAATTAATTTTATGATATATGTGTGGTCGCAGTATGGATAGCAAATGACATGGTCGTTCTATTAGTGGAAAAGCAGTTATATATATATACGTGTAGGCCTATAAGTAGTGTGTAGGGTCTTAATGAGACAAATTATGCAAATTTATGCATGACGTCACAAGGTCACATGAATAATTAATGAGGTCACATGAATAATTAATGAGGTCAAAAAAACAATGAAAGACAAAAGGAGCCTGGAAATCTTAATAGGACTCATTAGCATAAAACAATGAAAGACGAAAGGAGCTTGGAAATCGTAATAGGACTCATTAGCATAAAACAATGAAAGACAAAAGGAGCCTGGAAATCTTAATAGGACTCATTAGCATAAAACAATGAAAGACAAAAGGAGCTTGGAAATCTTAATAGGACTCATTAGCATAAAACAATGAAAGACAAAAGGAGCCTGGAAATCTTAATAGGACTCATTAGCATAAAACAATGAAAGACAAAAGGAGCCTGGAAATCTTAATAGGACTCATTAGCATAAAACAATGAAAGACAAAAAAAGGAGCTTGGAAATCTTAATAGGACTCATTAGCATAAAACAATGAAAGACAAAATGAGCCTGGAAATCTTAATAGGACTCATTAGCATAAAACAATGAAAGACAAAAGGAGCCTGGAAATCTTAATAGGACTCATTAGCATAAAACAATGAAAGACAAAAGGAGCTTGGAAATCTTAATAGGACTCATTAGCATAAAACAATGAAAGACAAAAGGAGCCTGGAAATCTTAATAGGACTCATTAGCATAAAACAATGAAAGACAAAAGGAGCTTGGAAATCTTAATAGGACTCATTAGCATAAAACAATGAAAGACAAAATGAGCCTGGAAATCTTAATAGGACTCATTAGCATAAAACAATGAAAGACAAAAGGAGCCTGGAAATCTTAATAGGACTCATTAGAATAAAACAATGAAAGACAAAAGGAGCTTGGAAATCTTAATAGGACTCATTAGCATAAAACAATGAAAGACAAAAGGAGCCTGGAAATCTTAATAGGACTCATTAGCATAAAACAATGAAAGACAAAAGGAGCTTGGAAATCTTAATAGGACTCATTAGCATAAAACAATGAAAGACAAAAGGAGCCTGGAAATCTTAATAGGACTCATTAGCATAAAACAATGAAAGACAAAAGGAGCCTGGAAATCTTAATAGGACTCATTAGCATAAAACAATGAAAGACAAAAGGAGCCTGGAAATCTTAATAGGACTCATTAGCATAAAACAATGAAAGACAAAAGGAGCCTGGAAATCTTAATAGGACTCATTTGCATGCGCTTATTGTCCGGGAGGTGCTATAAGGAGCGCTGAAACAGACTATCGATCTCACGGCTGCATCGTTCCAGGTAACTCCTTGGAAATCCTAGTTGAACATTTTGCTGCTCATTTGCTCTTTTCACTGAAATACAAACACGAAAGGGTATCGCAAATGAGCAGCAAAATGAGCAAATGAGCAGCAAAATGAGCAAATGAGCAACGAAATGAGTAGTTATAGGCCTATATATAAACTATTTCTTCCGTTTCTTGTCAATTGGAGATTAAGCATCAGAGATTCAACATGAATGTTATTTCTGCTGTCAAACCCCATGCTTGTCACCAGTGCGGCAAAAGCTTTGGACGGAGATATAACCTACGGAGGCATGCAGAACATGTACATAATGAAGAGAAATCTAAAATGGATGAAGTTGACGAAGATTCTGAAATTAAAGCTATCCAATCTGACAATTCTGACGTCGATAATTCTGAACCCAATTTTAAAAAGCGTAGATTTGAAGATTCGGAAATAGAAACTTGTGAAACTGAATCTACGCAGGATTAAGACGAAGATTTCGAGGAAGATGATTCAGAATCCGATACGGAGGTGGAATATGACGAATCATCGGAAGAGGATGAGTCTAGTTCTGAATTGGAAGACAATGCCACTTTTCGAGACTGGTTGGAAGAGGCTAAAGAGGCTACTGAAGAGATGTGGTGTGAAAAATATGAAAAGTACGTCAACGGGGGTATGAGTGAAGATCAAGCCAAGGATAAACCCAATAGGAAAACCCTTTGGGCAGTCAAGCGAATCTTTTTCAACAAATACAAGGATTTTTTGTCAAGTTACCTACATCTGAAAGATAATGGCACTCATCAGGATATTGCGGAAGATCTCGAAGAAAAAGTAAATAAAGGCATGGAAGTAAACAAAGCTCTGAACAGAGTAATGTCTAAACTCCATACCAAATTTGACGGACTACTTCAACTAAATGAGGATGAAGAGAACGAGGAAGAGTGATGATGAAAGACCAGATGTTTCAGAAAGACTATTGTAATTTAAAAAAAAAAGACATCTATAATAGTGGGGGTTTTTTGTAGAAAAAAAATAAATAAATAAAATCTATAAAATAGCCACCTCTGTTAGTCTTACAGTAATCCTTTATGGTTATTTTACACTATTACGTTACATCAAGGGCAGTGACAACTTAATTTCGAAGAAAATGAGTGCCTCTGCATGGGTTCTAAACTTCTGGGTGACTTTCTATTCATCTTTAAATAGACAGTGTATTGTGAACTACAGGCCTGACATTCTAAAGCGGGCCGTTGTTTCATGTAAGATAGACAACTGTATTATGAGCCCTAATATCCGACTTCATTTACGGTTTCGTTGACAGTACACGCAACGAAATTCCAAGTTCCTGAGCAGTTCATTGAAGCGGAAATATAATCCAAAACACTTCGTCCCATGTGCTCGGTATGAACGAGTGAGATGTGTAAATCTATCGTGTTACATTTATTGCAAGGAGTGTAGACTCTTAATCCCTGTAAAATTCAGTGTGAGTTGACTTTCTTTTAATTCTGTTATATTCCTTATAATTCACTTGACTATCTATTGATTACCCTAGTCCTATACATCCCTCAAAATCACCATATAACGTGTACAAAATTGACAAGCTAAGTCCAATAGATATTTGATTTACATTGTTTTTATATAGGGATTCTTGTTTAATGTGTATTTTTCTTGGTAATTATTAATACTTTGAGTTATAATAATTTTGAGTTTCTTTTATATAGTGATTTGTATCGGTAATCCATTCATTGTTACGTGAATTTAAAAATAAAATAAAAAAAGTGAATAAAAAAAAAAAATTATTCGGAGTTGAATGTGTTCTTTTGTGTTTATATTTTTTACTTTATTAGGAAACACTTTCCTCGTATTAAAACAGAAGTGTATGACGAACAATTTATTATACGTCAAATATCTAGGGCTTTGTTACATCAAGTTTCTTTTACCAAGTAGGGTTTGTTTAAAGAACCGTAGTTAGCTGATGCGTTATAATTTTGTTCTTTAATTTTATTGATAATCACCATTTCATAAATTTGTAATATATTGTATGTTTTGATGATGAATAAAATACTTGAAACTGTATATCGCCCGTTGACCACTAAAGGAATTCTGATGAATTCCGGTTGGTTTTAGGCACCTCTTGTCGTCTTTTATTATGCCTCTTCCTCTTTAAACTCCCGGTGTCTCTGTCCACAGGGTCACGTTGGACCGTAATCAGTTTCCCATTCCTCTTGGTTCCCCTATCCTGCTAAGACTTTGACTTGAGTGACCGGTGTCAATCTCGTCAACTACAAGGAAACACATTAATCCATCCACGTACTCGACATCTTTGGGCTAAAATTATAATGGTAAATTACATTTGCCTGTCCAAGCAGTGTTCACGTTTCTGTTTGTTTGAAAATGAATTTAACCCCGTGTTGCATCGCGTACACATATGTATACATTTCAAATTGTTGGGTCAGTTGGGCAGCTAGATTTTCTTATCAACCATCATCACGGACGGCTTTAGTGAAGCAGACCAGAGGTTAGCATGCCAGCTACCAGACAAGCTCTGGAGGTATGAGGAAGAAGTTCAACTAGGATTTCCAAGGAGTTACCTGGAACGATGCAGCCGTGAGATCGATAGTCTGTTTCAGCGCTCCTTATAGCACCTCCCGGACAATAAGCGCATGCAAATGAGTCCTATTAAGATTTCCAGGCTCCTTTTGTCTTTCATTGTTTTATGCTAATGAGTCCTATTAAGATTTCCAGGCTCCTTTTGTCTTTCATTGTTTTATGCTAATGAGTCCTATTAAGATTTCCAGGCTCCTTTTGTCTTTCATTGTTTTATGCTAATGAGTCCTATTAAGATTTCCAGGCTCATTTTGTCTTTCATTGTTTTATGCTAATGAGTCCTATTAAGATTTCCAAGTTCCTTTTGTCTTTCATTGTTTTATGCTAATGAGTCCTATTAAGATTTCCAGGCTCCTTTTGTCTTTCATTGTTTTATGCTCTTGAGTCCTATTAAGATTTCCAGGCTCCTTTTGTCTTTCATTGTTTTTTGACCTCATTAATTATTCATGTGACCTCATTAATTATTCATGTGACCTTGTGACGTCATGCATAAATTTGCATAATTTGTCTCATTAAGACCCTACACACTACTTATATATACTTAAATGTAGCGGTCTATCTTGAAGTAGAGTGCTCAATGCCACATAGACAGAGCGTAATATACTTGTAGTAAAACTAGTGGAACGCTGGTAGTTGTAACTCCGAGTTTCACGCGTTATGCGATCATCAGACAACAGATATATATATATATATATATATATATATATATATATATATATATATATATATATATATATATATATATGAAATTGTTAGATAACAGATCAATGTTAATGTAGTGAAACCCAGGATGTGGTGTCACAGCTGAAGAGGGGGGGTTGGTCACCAAATTATTTGGGACGAGTGTGCTAGGTTCATACACGTCACACGAATTTACAAAGAAAGCAATTGAAGATCTAATTTAAATCTCATCAAATTGTCATTGGAGAATTTATTGAAGATCACAGTTCAAAGCAGTTCAATCAAAGTAACTTCACGATCAAAAACAACCCAGCACAGATATAATCAGCATGGAAGTAATCAGCACAAATACAATCCACGAAAAACAGTTCACGAAAATAATTAGTATGAAATCCACACGAGAACATACAGTTCACGAACAGTTCACGAACAGTTCAAAATAATCCCACGAGATAATCCCAAGAAGAAGTAATCCTTATAAAATAATCCTTGTCAATAAATAATCCTCCACAATAAATAATCCCTAGGTGCGATGGTAATCACTTTGTCTGCAACAAAATAAATAAACATACACCCGGTAAGAATACATGATACAAGTACATGTAAACAAAATGACTGGTTGTACAACACACAATGGCGGTCACAGGTTACATGCAGGCATACACACGTACATGACCTTAACGAACTCTACAATACCGCACATGTCTACGTCAAGGATTAACATGAAACAAATGTCATAAAATATCCCACATTTCGCCACAAAAATACATACATTTACACTCACCACAGGTCCCGGAAATAGCCTATGGCTAGCTTAGGGAAAAGCCATGTCGCATGCAATGACACAATATGGAATGGAAGAAATATAGAATATGGGCAAACAAATCCCACAAAACTTTCCTTCCGTTCTTCCTCAACAACAAAAAGAAAGAGTTCCGTCCCGCTCTCGCAGAGTGTGTGGACACAACACCAAAATAATTATCACTACGCCTACCAAATGATGGAGATAATAAACTAAATATAAAGTAATATACATGTAAATGACACCGTATATTTGTATAAAAGTGACATGTATTATATTTATACAGAAATGTAAGTATTACTCGGTAATAAACAATATTTTGAAAGCAGGGATCTGCTTTCATCGAGAATGGATTTGAGGTCAAACTCCCACCTGCGTGAAGGTCCAAACTTACACATAATGTCATATGCAAATGCACATACGAAGCCAAAAATAGAATGTGTATCCAGGGACAGCGTAAAGGCGCATTCTCCACATTAATTTCACATTTCATATGTTACAGACCTTGTGTGACCGCTTCAAAGATGAAGTCAACTTGGCAGAAGCAAGATCCGAGTGCGAGCTGTCATGCAACATCCTGAATGTGACCAAGTTTCCACACATGACATGATGGAGAAAGTCTCACAATATGGAGATCTTACTGTTTCAACAGCTGGTAAATAATTTTCACTGCATAATACTAATTGGATTTGTTTGTGTTAGATGTAGAAACAAAATAAAAAGTTACTTTTGTTATCGAAGTGACCCTTATTTAATTTTAAGACGAATTGCATATATTTCTTTAGATATTTCAGATTGTGAAAGAGGATTTTCTTGCTTGAAAAGAATCAAAACCAATAGCAGAAATCGTCTGAAGGAAAAGACAATCAACAACTTAATTATGATTTCTACTGAGGGTCCTGATATTGAGGACATGGACCTCAATGCAGTGGCAGATATTTACTGAAAGAATGTATTGATACTTTTGTATTTTGCTTTTCTTTATGGAAATTGTCACATTCCAAGCCAAAGAACTGCATGAGTTTTTATATTATTTAATTATATTATTTAAATTTCTGAATCCCATACCTCACTTAGCGATAGTTGAGATATATATATATATATATATACTACATGTACTATAACATGGTGTTTCTGCAAACGATATCAATACTCTATGCAATACCTCAAATCTATAATATTATTTATATTCATCTTTTATTTTATATCTAAGTTCTGTGGAATATAAAAAGCAAACATTCAAAGTAAGGTAACTCAGTAAAATCTTACACATTATTTTATTCAATGGAATATATATAAGGTTTAAATAAAACTGATGACTAATTTTAAACAACATGTGTCAGTTTACAGATCTGTGCAAATAGTGCTCACTGAGTTATTCTGATAAATTAGACAGGAAAATAATTTCTAAAACCTGGAATAAACATGTTGACTAAAAATGTTTTCTAAAACCTCCTGGAATCTCTTAAAATGCACCAGAATGCACCAGAGAGCACCTACAATTCGACCCCATGCCAACAAACGCTTCGCGCTATGCGCTCGCACATTTTTAGTTGCGTGCACGCACAAAGCAGTTCCAACTGGAAAATCATCAACCCCCACACTTTTGAAAAAAACATGGGGAGAACCCTGTATATACAGGTTCGATGACTACCACCGCCACAACAAGCATACTCTAATAAATATGATCAATTTAGAATACTTACCGGTACATCAATACTAAATTATGCCTGGTTCGAACGAAACGATGGCACACCAAAGAGCATATACATGGTTTTGTCAAGTAGTTCGACAGTTACAAATCAGTCATATCGTCCATAATTTGCCATAGTGACCAATCCGACTTTTTTTCAATTTTAAGTTTTCCCGCTAATTAGTACATTCAGGAAGAGACCTACCATTGTATCTAATCCACGTGCATTGTATTCCTTATAGTTTTGGAGATAGAGCATGCATTCAAATGACGAATGCTCTAATTTAACTGGCTATTTTTGTAATTTGGCAAAATGACAAATACCGCATTGGTCACTATGCCAACTTAACGTGTTTACCTTTGCTCAGGATCCCAATTTGTCAAAGTGACCAATCCCATATCCTAGGCTACACAAACAATTTTGTCTTAGCTTACAGGTATGAAGGGTTGTGATTGAAAAATTTCCCAGGAATTCTGTGCCATGTGACCAAGGTCATTTCTGAGACACTGTTGAAGAGTACACGTCGAAAAACTAAAACGTTAGCATAATCTATTACCGAGTTTGTAATTTTTCCACTTTTGAGAGTGAAAGCAAGATAAAATAAGCAAAGTTAAGTTTTAATTTTATGTTACAAGCAAGAAATTACATGGCTACACGTGGTCAAAATCCCTAGTAGGTTGAGCACATGCGCATATTTATCATGGTCTTCATTATTTGATCTACATATATTGTAGATAATTTTATAGAAGGGGACCAGTGGAGAGGCAGTATAATCATACTTTTCGATAGGTCTATTTTGCCACAGTACCATTGCGGGGCCCGCCTGACTCACCCCTTTATATAAAATCACATTAATCTGCATCAGTTAAATATAGAATAAG
Source organism: Zoroaster sp. YZ-2022 (assembly GCA_029582265.1). Taxonomy (NCBI): domain Eukaryota; kingdom Metazoa; phylum Echinodermata; class Asteroidea; order Forcipulatida; family Zoroasteridae; genus Zoroaster; species Zoroaster sp. YZ-2022. The sequence continues at coordinate 92,046,610 of CM055816.1, read as the reverse complement.
TTTTTGTACAGCTATACTAGTTTGCTTGTACGAAGCCCGGGAAGGGACAGTGGTAAGAAAAAAAAATTCAATGGACTAATCCGTTCGCACGGATTAGTAATCCGTTCGCACGGATTATGAATCCGTTCGGTAAGTTTATCAATCTTCATCAGTCGCTGATTTTATAAGCAAATGGAAAGATATTAAGGCAAATAATAAGGTCACAAACTAAATGTATCGTCCATGTACGTAATTCGCCGCACGTGAAATGACGCACCTACTTTTGGCTTAGCATTTCTCGGAAAATTTACAACATTATGGCGTATTACTCGTTGTTTAACCACTGATTTTACTAGATACAAATAGTAAGGGATTTACATAACTTCAATTTTTTTCACGAACTTCTGTGATTTTATTTTTCTGTGCCATCAACGAGCTATTGTCTGTGGAAACAAAAATATATGAATGCTTTGCATTTGCAATGATTTTTTAAAAGAAATACTGATCCTCAAAATGGGCACATTCCTTATAGAAGAAGTGAACGAAGACTACTTAATTTGTTGGTGTTTATTTCATCAGCAGTGGAAAATTGTTCAGAAAATGAAACATTAATATCATGGTTATGAAAAGAAATCTTTTATTTGACAAATGTTAACATAATTTTTACACATTTCAAAGTTTGAAAGAGTACTTTTTGCAAAAATTTTAACCACCTTCCATTTGATTGGTCTTTCAAGAATATTGATTTTTGAGAGCTTCTCCAAATTATACCATTTTCTTTTTTAAATCTAAAACAATATTTTTATTTTCAAGATTAAAAACAGTAGTATGTCAGATGGGGGTTCTGGGCCAGTTGACCTTTTTGTAGGCGTGGTTGATGATATTTGTAAAAAAAAGAGGAGGGTGCGGTTGATGACGTCATCATTTTTTTATGACGTCATGAGATGGTTGGTATAGATATAGGTAATATTTGTTAAAGACCGGATGTGGGAGGGGTTGCTGACCTTTTATGAAAGGTCAAGTTTGGTATGTAGGTTGGTATAGGTATAGGTCCTAAAAAGATGTAAAATCCACCCCCGAAAAAAAAGATATCGGTTTTAAGTCGCTAAAAAATTGAAATAACGATTCGATATTATGTAGCTGAAGAGTAAAGATAGTATGGAAGAAAGAAGAAGATATTTATCGAAATGGACATTGCGAGAATTGAAAGAGTTTGCGCGAGAACACAGACCATTAATTATTGTGCAAAACCAAATGGGTAAAGTTGATAAACGTTCTTATTACGAAGCGGTAAAAAAATATATAAAACGGCATAAACCAAAGCCATTGTATAAATTAAATTTAGTCGAACTGAGAGAGCGTATAGCGTCTGAAAAAATTTAGCTACCTCAACGCGGCATCGGGAAAAGAGGGCAGTTGTTAAAATAAAGACTACATCGCCGCCATTAAAAGGTTTCACGGTCAAGAAGAAGAGTTGAGATTTGACGAACCACCGATTGACGGTGGAAGATATTTACGTCAACGAAGAATGACCGTTCCGCTCAATCACAGCAAAGAAGAAGATTTAATCTTTTTTTGGGAAGCGGCAAAACCAACGATCAGAGCCAAGTTTGTTTTAGACTTGCAAGAATTTACGTCATTTAAGTTTATGATATATATACGTATTAATTTACGTAAAGAAAAACTAGACAGTACAATCGATTATGCCGAACCAAATTTTCATAACAGGCAAATTGTTTTATTGAATTTGAACGACATTGAAAATGTATTTAATACCGTTTTTTCACAAATTCAAGAGGCTTTAGAAAAATGGACGCAAAAGGGTTCTGGATGGGAGATTGATCGTATTGTAGATATGAGTATTACTATCACGAGATATCAACCTTTGAGAGGGGGTTCTTATATCGAGCTATGCGACTACATAAAAAATAAAAAAGCATGCATCAACGTAAAAAACAAAGACGATAATTGTTTGCGATGGGCGCTTCGTGTCGCTCGTTTTCACATGAAAAAAGAAAAAGGAATAACAATAGAACATTCATATAGACTCTCAACATACCCAATAGAGGATGGTTTAAATTTTGATAATATTGACGCTCCAACTCCGATTAATCAAATTAAGCAAGTAGAGAAACAAAATTGTATCGCGATAAACGTTTTTGGTTACGAATCAAAATCAATACTAGTTTACAAACTCAGCGATCAACCTGCGGATATAGATCGTATTAATTTATTATTAATTCATAAAGGAACTAAATCTCACTACGTTTGGATTAAAGATATAAATAAATTACTTTACGATCAAACAAACCACAAAGATCGTAAACATTTTTGTTTGAGATGTTTACAGGGTTACTCGACAGAAGGGTATCTTGAAAACCACGTAAAAATGTGTACCAGTATTAACGACAGACCGACGGCGGTCGTTATGCCGGAAAAGGGTAAAAACGATACGCGAAAATTTATAAATTTTCATAAAAAAAGATGAAAGTTCCTTTCGTTATATACGCCGACTTTGAAATTATTATTAAAAAGTTTGACGATGCGAATAGGACAAATACTAAAAAACTGCAAGAACACGTCATTTGCGGTTATTCGTACGTCGTCGTTCGGTGCGACGGTGAAACTTGTTCGCCCGTTGTATACCGAGCAGAAGATGCTGCGGATAATTTTTTAAACGAATTAGAAAAAGACGTAAAAAACATCAACGAGATATTTAAAAATCCTAAAAAAATGTTTATGACTGAAGAAGATGTAGAAGATTTTAAAAATGCTAAACAGTGTTGGATATGTGAAAAGGGATTTATTTTTTGAGGTGACGACAAGTTTAGCCAAGTACGAGATCATTGTCACGTCACTGGTGAATATAGAGGAGCGGCGCATAGTAAATGTAACTTGCAACTAAGTTTAAAACCAGACAAAACTTCTATTCCGGTCGTATTTAATAATTTGCGAGGATACGACTCTCATCTCATTATGCAAGCCGCGAGTTAAACGCGAGGAAATCTAACGTGTATTCCAAACAATATAGAAAAGTACATATCTTTTTCAATCGGGCAACTGCGATTTATCGACAGCGCTCAATTTTTACTAGCGTCGTTAGATAAACTCGTAAAATATAACGATTTTTTCCAATTACTAAAAAGTTTGAATCCGATTTAGAAAAATTTAATCTTTTAAAACAAAAGGGTATTTATCCTTACTAGTACATGGATAGTTTTGAAAGATTTGAAGAAAAACAACTTCCTGACAAAGGTAGTTTTTATAGTAGTTTAAACAACCAACACATTACTAAAGAACAATACGAGCATGCAAAGAACGTTTATAACAAGTTTGGTTGTAAAAATCTAGGTGATTATCACGATTTGTACGTGCGTACGGATACTTGCTTATTGGCGGACGTGTTTGAACATTTTCGTACCACTTGCATACGAGAATACGGTTTGGATCCAGCTAATTATTACACGAGCCCAGGATTGAGCTGGGACGCTTTGCTTAAACATTCGAAAGTTTGTCTAGAATTGTTTACGGATGTTGATATGCATTTATTTATAGAAAAAGGTACTAGAGGAGGAACGTGTATGGTAAGTAAGCGATACGCAAAAGCAAACAACCGCCATTTACCCGATTACGATAAAACAAAACCTTGTAGTTTTATACAATATTTAGACGCGAATAATTTGTACGGTTATGCGATGAGTCAACCTTTGCCGACGGGTAATTTTAAATGGTTGACTAAAAAACAAATTGACAGACTCTTGGACAAAGGATTAATACGTGGAAAAGGATGCATTTTAGAAGTTGATTTAGAATACCCTAAAGAATTACACGATTCTCACAACGCATATCCACTCGCGCCAGAGTCGTTGAGGGTGCCTAAAGATTGGATGTCTGACTATCAACGCGAGTTATTAAAAGATAAACCCGCTCCAAACGTTACAAAATTAGTTCCCAATTTATACGATATATCAAACTACGTGCTTCATTATCGTAATTTACGATTGTATTTACAACTCGGTATGAAACTTGTTAAAATTCATCGCGTTTTAGAATTTGATGAATCGCCTTGGATGAAATCATACATTGATTTAAACACTCAACTCAGAAAAGATGCAACGTCAGATTTTGAAAAAGATTTGTACAAACTGATGAATAATTCAGTTTTTGGAAAAACGATGGAAAATGTACGAAATCGCGTCAACGTGAATTTGAAGCGATTAAACGATGAAAAAGCAGAAAATCAAATTCGTACATTAATTGCGAAACCAAATTTTGCCGAAGTCAGGATTTTTGATAACGATTTAGCGGCGATTCACATGCATAAAATAAAACTTGCACCCAACCGCCCAGTCTACGTAGGAATGAGCATACTGGATTTATCTAAACATTTAATGTACGATTTTTATTACAATTATTTATTTTTAAAAATACGGCACCGAGTGTAATTTACTTTACGCGGATACGGATAGCTTGTTACTCGAGATTCAAACAGAAGGTGTTTATAAAGATATGAAAAAAGACAACGATTTCTACGACTTTAGTAATTATAGCAAAGAACATTTTTTACATTCTGAAGTTAATAAAAAAGTGATTGGAAAATTTAAAGACGAGACTGCAGGAACTCTAATCTCCGAAATTGTCGGTTTAAGACCAAAAATGTATTCGATACTTTTATCGAATGAAAAAGAAATAAGAAAAGCCAAAGGCGTTAAAAAACAAGTTTTAGAACAGGAAATTAAACACTCGAGATATAAACAAGTTTTATCTCAAAATAATACGCTTTATCACCCTATGTATTTTATTAGAAATGAAAAACATAGATTATATACAACGCGAGTAAATAAAATATCACTATCTCCTTTAGACACAAAGAGATATATTTTACTGGATGGAATACATACTCTCGCTTACGGACATTATAATTTAAGTAAGATTCCATCAATAATCTAAAAATTATAATTGTTTAATAGGTGGATTTTCTATATCTGGCGGTACAATTTGTAATTCTTCTTTTACAAAACTACGAGCGGGACCCGCTTCTAAATAATACAAGATGGGTTGATTCGGAGCTTTCATCGTTTTAGCTAATCTATAAATTTTTATACTCCATATAGGATCGGTCGCGCGACGTCTCGTATCTTTTTCAGCCTCACCGGGGGCGTATAAATACCGAACCAAACTGCTAGTTGTGATTTTTTTTTCATTCTTTCTAATCGCTGGTGAGGCTGGATTTTGCTCGACTGCGGGTAATTTAATCGCGTCTTTAGGTTTTAAATTGATGAGTCGAGTCGTTTCGTTGTTTAATGCTTTTACGACTAGCGGTAATCTTTTAACCCATTCTCTATTTCTTGCTCCCGATGCTATTTCTTTAGCGTATTGATGAGAAAATAATCTTTGTACGTCTTTTTACCTATACTATCGTACGGAAGAAACAATAAATCCGCTTGATGAACATCATTTGGTTTTTCCAACATACTATTTGAACTGGTCGGTCTAGGAATGTATTTAGGATAGTGTAAATAAATTTGCCACAGCGCTTGCTTTTTTATCCACTGCGAAACTAATTTTTTATTCACCTTAGTTTCTTTAGCTAATTTATTAATCGCGTCGAGACCTTTGTAGTATCCTTTCGGACTACAATAGACGTTTTGCAGCTTTTGTTTTGTACGTTTATCCATTTTTAATATTGTACAATATATTTTATTCCGGAGAATCATTATTAGGCATAACTGACTCTGGTAAAAAAATTTGATTGCCTAACCACATTTGTGTCATTGAAGCCGCTGCAACCGTCGTGGTGAGTTTTAGGCCGCCTTTTATATCCAATTTTCCTAAATCGGGTGGATTTATGTTTAATATTTTTTTACCGAGCATGCTGTATAAAATGGTAAAAAGTCCTACAACAGCACTGTGATAAGCTGAATTGACGATTTCTTTTTTATCCATCATATTTTATACTTGTAAATATAATTTTATATTAAAAAAAAAATTCCATTTCAAAAACACAAGTTCTCTCATTGGTGGCGGGGTGGGTTTTGCCGACGCTGGCTGTTTATTGGAAAACAAGTAATAAGCGCCCAAACCACCAACGGCTAAGGCAATAGCGATATAGTAGTAGTAGTTTATTCCGTTGCTTTCTGGTACAGCACTTTGCGACGCATGCGCAAGCGCCGCATAACGAGTTTTGGTTGCACCTTTTTTTAATTCTTGTTTTTTCTTTTTATTAAGTTCGGCGGCTTTTTTACAAGCTGCGACTCTGTTTGGATTTTTTTATTTTTCTATCGATCGTTTTCGTTACTGACGACGGTGTCTCCACACCTTGCGTCTGCTCTGGCTGCGCTTTCTCCAACTCGTTCGTCTCCATCGCTTTTATTATCTATACAAGATTCTTCTTTTCTTTTTAAATGTTTTGCCGTAATTAGCGTTGCAGAGAGCGGCGCTATTAACATGCCGTAGTTGTAGTATATATCGCACGCTACGGTAGAAAGCATACTCGAAATGAATGGATCTTTTTCTAAATCTGTAATTAATTTACCTTCGTCGTCAATTTCAAAATGATGACCATATAAATCAATGCGATTTAAACTAAATCCTAATAATTTGGCATATAATGTTAGAATGGCGCTACCTAAAGACTCTATATCACGACCTAATTTAGTTTCGTATTGCGTGTATAATACATCTCGCTCTTCCGTAGTCAAAGCTTCAATGTCACTGACGGAATACTCTTTTCCTGAATATTTTTTTTGAATCTCCTCCCGCTACAACAGCCAAGAGTCGTTTGTTTCGTTGCTTTTGCTTCAGCAGCAAGCTGTCGCTCGTATTAACATCATCTGATGATGGGCTTAACACGGATGGATTTTCGGTTACCAGTTTATGAAAGTCTTCCATTTATTATAAGTATTTATAGAATAATCAGTAAACTTTTGAGTAACAGAGAGTAACCAATAAGTAATGTTAAATAACCAATCAGGAACGGTGAAAAGACGCTTTCGCTGAAGCAAAAGCAGTACGTCGTCACATTCATCGTCTGATGGTGGGGGTAACATGAATGACTTTTGTTCCATTTATTATAAGTATTTATAATTTTTTTTTAAATGGAGGGTAACGAATCAGTAACGAATCAGTAAGAGAGGGTAACGAATCAGTAATGGAGGGTAACGAATCAGTAACGAATCAGTAAGAGAGGGTAACGAATCAGTAAGAGAGGGTAACGAATCAGTAATGGAGGGTAACGAATCAGTAAGAGAGGGTAACGAATCAGTAATGGATGGTAACGAATCAGTAATGGAGGGTAACGAATCAGTAATTTAGTCTAGAATCGCATAATCGGTAGGTTGATCCGTTTTAAAATCAATTTGCAATGTTTGACTCGTTTTAATTTTTCGTGCATTTGCTTTCTCAACTCGTTCGTCGGTATGACATCGTTTTCTCGAAGACAATTCTCAAACGAATCTCTATCTTTACAATAAAATAAACACACCCATTTGAGTTGCTCTCTAAAATCTTTCAATACGCTATTATATTTTTGTGAAATAACCCAACAGCTGTGATGTGCGTGTCGACCGCTAAAAGCCAAGTCTCATTTTGACAAACATTTTTATATCGCAAATCTTTACTCGCGCTACAATCGTCGATGATAAACAACGTTTCGTTTCCTTTGAATATGTCGCTATACATTTTCATCGCTTTGTTTAACGTATAATTTTTTAAATCGTCAACCCACACTTGCTCGTCGTTCCAAACCCATTCTCTATTTTTATACGTGTCGTTGTCACCGAGGGTGGGGCATAATATGACGATCGTTTCGAAATAGTTTAAATATTCTTTTTTGACCGCAAATGAGCCCGGCGTGTGGATATTAGGTAACATTCCTTTTTAATATTAGTAGCTAATACTAATAATCGACAGATTCAAAACGCGAGTTTCTTATAACGAGTTGTGCATCCATAATAATAAAAGTGTACATGTATAATTCACCCGCGGCTTCCGCTTCTTTATCTATTTGAATGGTAATTCCTTCGGATAAGTTTTGTACTCGTCTTCCACTTCCGTGTATTTTATTGTCGTCGCTCGTTCTCATATCTAAAAATAAACCGTATCGATTGAGTAAATAATCGGCTTGTTTGACGTTGGATAAATTTAGAGCTTTAACTATTTGAATAGCGTGTTGTTTGCTCGAATCGCCGAAATATTTTTGAATTTCTTCCCAATGTTGATACCTTTTCATTCCGTGCGCGTAGAGTTGATTGCGAACACCTTCGATCGTAATTGAAACTTTATCGATTTTTGGATTGTAAAATCAGTTGGTTTCTTTCACGTCGGGTTCTTTGAATAAAAACAATATTCCTTTCATACTTTTTGCGGGGGTATTTAAATTTATATTCCACGTCGTATCGCGTTTGTTTAATGGGGTCACGCTCTGTCTTAAAACGCGATCAAACAATATCGACAAACGGTTGCTATATTGATTTTTAATCATTCGAGCGAGTTCTGGCATATGAACGACTTGGTATTCTAAAGAAATCCCACTTATGATATATTTTGCATTATCGTCGGTGCTTTTAATCACATTAGAAAATTTATTAAACACGAGTTCGTAAGTCAATCGATCTCCGATCCCCGATTGGTAGTAGGGCTGATGATCGGTCAACAATTCAAAATCGAGCGGAATGTAATACCTATTTTTCAATGCATCCGCGATGGCTTTATCTTTTCCCCCACCACCTGCGGGAACCGCGTCGCTAGCGCCGACTCTTAATTTAGTGGCGTTAGCAGTTTCGATTCCTTGATACGCTAGATTTTTGCGTTGATCTTTCGTTAACCATTCGTCTTTATAACAATTGAACACATCCGCATCGTCTGATGAAAATATTTCATTTCCTTCCATTTTAATGATTATATGTTTTACGATGGCTCTACCTATGTTTTGTATCATCGTTCTCGTATCATCATCCGCAGACTGAAGAACAATCTCGAAAGTTAATCGAGCCGTTGCCGGAACGATGACGTAATTTTTTCCTAAATTTGGAAAACGAACCGTCAACAATTGATTTTCGGTAATGGTACTCGAATTGTTTGTAATGACGACTTTTTTACGCAATCCTTTTAATCCCAAAGGATTTCGTAATCTTCTGTATGGATCGAGTACATCTCCGTACGTATTAGTCATAGTTTATAATTGTTAAATATAATATATATATATATATATATATATATATATATATATATATATATATATATATATATATATATATATATATATATATATATATATATTTTTTAAGTAAAAGTAAAATGGTGTCTGTAGCGATGATGATTTGAGGCGCGGTTATAAACGCGTTAGCTTTTACCGGATCAATTATTTTTTTCTCAAGGTGGTCATGAAGAACAAAAAAGGCACGATTTAGCGCTAGAACAACTTACAAAAGCCAGAGACGAATTTAGTAAAAAGCGTTTAAAATATCTAGATTTAATAAATGATAATTTATTAAAAGAATCAAACGCAAACAAAACGTTTAATAACATTGACGATGCGATGAATGAATATTATGACACCACCGGCGAACAATTTGATTTACCAAAATATTTATACAACGAACCCAAACTTGAGGATTTTTACGTTCCTGACGAAGATAAAAAAACGCGAGAAATCATATTCATTTTGATTGGTATGAGTATAGTAGGCTACGTAAGTGATATACCGATGGACGATTTAGGCCACGATCGTGGTGATGACAAAAATGACTTTGAAGAAGAAGACTCTTTTTTTTAATAATGAAGAACAAAAACAAATAGAAAGAAACCTAAACAACCAAATAGAAAGAGAAATAGAAAGAGAAAGAGTAAACGAAATAGAAAACCATAGTACTTCAGCGCGAAGAAAAGAATTAACTAAACTGTACGTCGACGATTTTTACAAACAAACCGGACTCCAACAATTCGTGAAAGACTACAATAAATTTGAATTAGATAAAAAAAAAAAATTATTAGTCTTTAAAAAAGGTAGAGAAAAACTTAAGTAATTCAAAAAATAAAAACCTATTTTTAAAGTTAGATACTATCAGACAAAAATATGGCATTGATTTTGTAAGAAGAGATTTAGGTTTAACCGACTATGTAAAACTATTAAAGCCGCGAGAAAAAAAACATTAAATGATAATTTTGATACGGTGGAGGAGGCGCAAAGACAACCTGTACCATTAGAGCCATACACTATTATTGATAAAACACCTCATCGCAGAAAAGGAGCTCATCGGTTACCATTAACCCTTTCGATCCCACGGGCTCTAAAAAGAGCCTTTGTTGTGATACGCTTCCTTCCCGTGGGCTCTAAAAGGTGCCGGGAATCGGCATGCCCTTGACGACCATGGCTACTTAAATTCACCACCTGAAAATGCTTGAGTGGTTTTTGGGGTTGGCGCCCTCTATTGACAGGAATGAAGTGTATAAAAGTTTATGAAAAGAAAAAGTGCGTCGCTTTGCGGTTCCCAGTGCATGCTAGCGTCCACTCGCTTCCACAACGGTCAGTTTTTAGTTGCAATCATGATGGAAACGGACATAAATGATGGCATTTTGGCTGAGATTTTGGCAGACAGTGGCTCAGAATCAGATGACGAAGTAACGGATGACGAATTCGTTGAAGGAGAGGTAGGCCTAAATTACAGTAAAAATGAATAACTAACACTAGTAATAGTACTAGTAGGCTAGTACCAGTTAACGTTACTCTTCCTGGCCCAATGCAAATTAATGTAATTCACTTATTTTCCTAGGCTATAGCGTAAATAGCGTTACAGCTGTTGGAGTTGAGTAATGTAAATTTAGAAAATGGATCCCTTTAATAGGATTGACCAAATCCCCACCCCCTGGATTGGGTCAAAAAAGTCAAGTGAAAATGTACAATTATTAGTAGTTTGTTGGGGTAATATTTGTATTCATTGAAACAGCAAGTTGATGTAGGGCCTATATAAATAGCATAGAAATTTTAACATCCACCCATAGCCGGTCGTGCTATTTAGCGTTAACAGGCTGAAAATGCACTCTTATAGTCTCAAGCTTCCAAAAGAATAGCCTTGTATTCGAAAGGCCCTTATAACTAGTCGTATTATGCAAGAAGTTGGGGGAATTCACATTCACAATCCCACATTAAAACGAAAATTTATCGACAACGAATTTTGGAGTGGATGGCATCTGCCATATTTCTTTTCTCAGCACAATATTCATTTTGCGCATGACCCCCTGTGGCCTGTGCACATGCAGCAAAGTACCATTGAGATATTGTATTTACAAAGGACTGAGATTAATCCTCCTTTGCCTTGTTTTTCTGTTGCAGCCTACCTACCAAGGTGACAGCCGACCGAGATCAAGGAGGACGACAGGAAAGTTAGATTTCCGATCCGGTTGGGAACGACGAGACCATTACGAGTGTGGGACTGTAAACTTCACAGGAAATGATGGCCCCACCGGCGACTTTGCCACACTGTCGGCAGTGGAGATCTTCAAGCTGTATTTTTGTCAACTGGTGTGGGATATGCTCGTCGACGAGACTAATCGCTATGCGCAGCAAACAATAGACTCGAATCCTTATCAACAATTCTCCTGGCACCCAACCAACATTCCAGAAATGATGGCATTTGTGGCACTTCTCATTGCTATGGGCATAAACAAATCCTCTCAATACAAGATGTACTGGTCAACATCTGAAATTCTTCACATCCCATTCTACCCGTCGATCATGTCCCGAAATCGGTTCAGTTCAATTCTTCGGTTTCTCCACATCTCAAATAACCAAATTCCTCGTAGAGCCTTGGCTAAACGGGACAAACTTTCCAAAGTTCGGCCCTTGATAGAAGTCCTCGTCCCGAAGTTTCTCAACCTGTATAACCCTGCGCAGAATCTGTCTCCAGACGAGAGTATGTTGAAATTCAAGGGACGCTTAAGTTTTATTCAGTACATGCCTAAAAAACCTATCAAACGGGGTATTAAAGCATTCTCCCTGAACGAGTCCAAAACAGGATACACATGTGCTTGGAAACTGTACACAGGAGCCGACGACACCCAAACTGTTTATGATGCAGACGTACATGTAGATTCCAAGTCAGACTGCCATCCACCAAACCTAACAGTTGCAGGAAAAAAGTCGTCATTGATCTGGTCCATGGACTTGAGACTAAGGGACATGTAATATATTGTGATAATTACTATACTAGCCCAGCTCTTTTAGCTAAACTTGCTAAACTAGGATTCAGATGTTGTGGAACTGTTCGTTACACTACACAGGGAATACCCCAGGCCGCAAACCCAAACAACCATAAAATGAAGAAAGGAGATGACCCATTTTTTTTGGTGAAAAGTGGGCAATTGTGTATCGTTTGGCAAGACAAAAAATCTGTAACACTTTTAACTAATGTAGGCAACACCGATTTGTCCAAAAAGCAAATTCGGTGTAATAAGAGCACAAGTGGATTTCGTGATGTTATGAAGCCCAATTGTATTGAAGATTACAACAAAAACAGAAGCTTGAAATGGTGGAAAAGAGTTTTTTTTCCATATGCTTTATATCTGTATTGTCAATAGCAGAGTAATATTCACCAGCATAGCAGGGAACAAAAATTTCAGTAACCTTGATTTTCGTATAGGGATTGTACAGGGCTTGCTGTTGGGTTGGGAACGTAACGCAACAAGTCAGTTGAGATACCATATTCCTATCGAGTTGACAGGACAACAGCACTACCCTGGCAAAAACCCCAATGGAAAGAAAGGCGACTGCATTGTTTGCAGTAACCGCAAATTAGGCAGCGCCAGGGTGAGAGAGTGCTCCAACACAAAGTAGTCACAGCAGAATACCAAACTTAGAACGCTTATAAAAGAGGCTTTATTTACTTCACGACGACACGCAAACTGAGTGTAAATGGCGGTGTAATACAGGAATAGGTAAGCCCACAAGAGGGCGCTAATGACTCTACTGGCGTGACTTCTTTTTCTTCCCTTGTGTGAAGAAGAGAGATAAAATACACTAAAAAAAACAATGTATGAACAAATGTCAACAGAGCATCATGTTCGGAGTTCCAAAGGGTTGGTACAAAAACATAAACTTGTAGAGCACGCACAGCGTAAATGGAGCACATGTCTGGAGTTTTAAAGGGTCAGAAAAGCTCAACAGCCGGAAAAGTTAAAAATAGTAAACCAAACACAACACACTACTTAACTACCGAATACAATAAAAGCAAAGGGCCTTCATAGGGGTAGACTGCCCTCTGGCCCTGGGGAATATTCTGCCCCATGTAAATGCACACTGGAAGAAATCCAACTGGAGAACGCAGGTGATTAGTCAGTAACATAATCCTCAAGGTACTTGGGAGGACGATGCTCGCGCGAGGAGCGTTTTGGTCCTTGGGTGGCGGGGTCCTGTGAAATCACACTGTGTGGATGAAGCGGGGGCAGGGCACGAGGGGGGTTGGTAGGGGCCACAGAGGCATCAGGTGCCAAACCCGAAGCTTGAGACAACGTTTCGGCGAGAGGTGGACAAGGCACAGACAAGGGTACCACAGGTGGGGGAGTAGCAGGTGTTGAGAGCTTGGTGGGTATGTCCGGTGGATGTGGTGGAGTGGGTGCCGGAACAGGGTCATTGTCTTCACTGTCATCCTCAGAGGTTGAACCGCGGGACAGGGGAGGAACAATGTGGGAAGAAGAGGGGACCTTATAGCACTCTGAGCGTTTCACGCGATACGACGTACACCTCAGTTGATTGCCCACAAACTTGCATACGTTGCACCAAACGCCGTCAACAGAGATGACTAAGTAGCGATCGCGGCTGCGTGTCTTATTACGGTCAGCGTGTAGGTACACAAGGTCGCCAATCTCGACTACGGTGTCAAGAGGAGTCGTCTTGCCAGGTGCCTTGGCATGTTCACTATGGGGGTGATTGGTCGTGCGAAGTCGTTGTTGCTCCAGAATAAGCTGTTGGTCAGTGAAGGGGATTTGGTTGTTAGTGAACTGGTCACGCTGGTACCACATCTCGCGAGCCGACAGTCCACGGGAACGAATGCGTGAATTGAGGCAAGAGGTAGCAACAGAAAGGGTCAATGGTGAGATGGCACCACCCATGGGGTCTTGGCGGAGCAACTCATCAATCAGTTCGCGAATGGCCTTTTCTGCCACAGGATTTTTGTTGGGGTTCTTTATTCGCCCCAGTTCAATGGACATCCTGTGACGCCGCAGAAGTTCGTCATCAACGAGTGATTTGAAGCCAGGGGCCGGATCCGTACGGATAACGGCTATGGGGCCATCGAGTGGCCGAAGATCTATGCACAAATGGATCAATGCATCCCGAAGAGTGTCGTGGCGCTCGTCTCCGATGAGGCAAGCCGTTGTGAAAGATGTGACAGTTTCCCGTAACACCAGAATGAGCTGGCGGTGCCGCTTAATAACGTCGGCAGCGAAGGAGAACCCGAGTGCGTTTGGGGGGTCGCAAGAAGACTGGAGCTGTATAGTGGATGGGACAGTGCGGAGTGCGGCGCACTGTTGGCAACCGGCCGTGACTTTGTCAATAGACTTGTCCATATCGAGAGCATAGAAATAGCGATGAACGATTGACTTGAGCTGGTGGCATGATGGATGATCTAGTTGTATGTGTTGTGCAGTTAGTAGGCCATCTAAAATCTGACGGGGAACTATGATGCACTCGCGAACAGGGGCAAGTGGCACATCACGGCGGACAACAATCAGGCCATCCCTTGCCAGGGACGCGACATGAAGATAGCGCTTGACGTCTTTGGCGTTGGTGACCTTCTTAGAGGGACGTGTCCCCTGCACAAGGTGTGCTCGAGTGCGGCGTAAATCAGGGCATTCGGACTGGATTGCCGACCAGGCAGCTCGGCTTGTGAAAGGCAATTTTATCTTGCCTGTGAGAATGTCATGTGCCGATATGCGCTGGACAACAGAATCTTCCGTTCGCTGGACGAATGAGCAAATCTGACAAGAGGGGTTCGGACAGTCTGGGGCATTGCGGCTGGCAAAGTCAGATGGGGTGTTGGCAGAGCCAGCAAGGTGACGTACGGTTGCTTGGTAACGGCTGACAGTTGAGAGGAATGTGGAGACTCGCGGACTTGCTGAAAACTCGCCACGGCACAACTTTTCAAAAGCCTGTACGCAAGGTTTGCTGTCGGTGAGGATTGATGCGTTGCGAGTAGACTGGATGAGATATGGGCTGAAGTGCTTGGTTGAAGCAGCTATGGAGAGGGCCTCAACTTCACAGGGTAACCACGTGGGCTGGCGGCCCCGGAGTTTGGCGCTAAAGAAACCAGCCAGGCACAATTTGGTCTGGCGGGTGACGTACAGGGTGGCACCGATTCCATGGTTCTTTACGGCACCATCAGTGACAATCCATAACTGGTCATCAGGGCGAGGTAGCATGATAGTGCGAGCTGCAGACAGAGCTGACTGTGCATTAGAGAAAGCAGAACGCGATTCGTCTGACCACACGATAGAATCTGTGGACTGGCGCCCTGCTACAATGTCGTCTAAAGGGGAAAGGACTGAGGCACAGTTTGGGAGAACTCGTGCAAGTACTTTGTAAGCTCCGATGAAGGAACGCAGTCCTGATACTCTCCCTGGGATCGCACACGTTGCTAGTGTTGCAATACGGTGAGGGCTGGCATGAAGGGTTCCTGATGACCAGATCCATCCTAGGATAGTGGTGGTTTTCGGACAGACTACTGTCTTCTTGGCAGACAATCGTAAGCCGTTAATATAGAGGGTATGTAGCACACGCCTCCAGTTGGTGAGAAGACTGTCGAGTGTGTTACCGCCACAGTAGAGGTCATCAGCAATCTTGGCCACGATGCCCTCCTTGAGGAGGTCACCGAGTATGCGGCACATAAGTTCTTCAAGAGCAGTCTCAGAGCCTGGCATGCCCATAGCCGATCTGGTGTAGACACGTATGCCGCGGAAGGGAGTGGCAACCCCGCAATATTTCATGGAGGCATTAGACAGGGGAATTTGATGAGGTCTGTTCCAATGATATGTTTCCACTGTGCGATCTGGCGTAAGGTTGAATTTACATCAGGCATGAGTGACGGCTGTGGTTTACTGTAGCGACCAACGTCAGCAAAGGCAGTGACCAATCTGAAACCTCCATTGGGCTTTTTGTCCAGAAATGAAGGGTTGAGATATTCTACCGTGATACCAATGTCCTCAGGGGCGAGCAATGACACCTTTCTCTTCGAGTTCATCGAACTTCTGTTGAAGTTCAATAGCTACCACGAGCATACTGGGGAGGCGGCCTTTGCGCTGTGGGGTTGTACAGGGCCCATGTTGACGACAGCCTCAAAGGGGCCAGAGGCACCATTGTACCTTGTAATCAGGGTCAAAACTTCTTCGAATTCAGTCAAGAGATGAAAACAGTGCTCTAGTGTCCTCGGGCAGAATGTGGTCGGGGTCTAAGCTGACAGACTGCGAATGAAGTTGTGTAATTGTAGGGCTGGACTTTGGAGTGACATGAGATGACACACTCCTCTGCGCCACATGAAGTGACTGTGAAGGAACGAAGACAGGATGAACTTGACAAAAGTGTTCATTGCGTTTGAGAACACGTGGCTCAGCTGACAAATTGGGGATGCGGATCCTGCCGGCGACACTAGTAATTATGTCGGGGCGAGGCCAAAGCAGTGACGTGTCAGTGGGCGTGGCACCGGGGAATATCAGTGCGAGGCTCAAGAGCAAAAGTGTTGTCCAGATTAGACATGTCATCAGGTAAGTTCAGTTCAATGAAGTCCCCTGGCCAAACAGTCGTGGAAGCAGAGGGTGCACGCAATACATGGGCGCGTCGGATGGCATTGCGTGAAGGGGGCTCCTTGGGCGAGCCATATATGACAGTGGATCCATCACCGAGGGAGATTTGGCGCTTGGCAGGGCGGATCGCAATGTCATTTACTGCCATGAATGGGATGCCAGCAAGGATGTCAACATCTAAATTATCAACAACCAAGCCCTCGAACAGGAATTCACGGTTCTCACGAGTGAGTGTGAGTCGTGTCTCGCCGACGATGGTGAGGGTGAAGATCCATCCGCTTGGTGGGCAGATTGGGAGCTCTCAGTAATGTGAGCACCGAGGGCGTTTGGCTGTGGATGCACGTATCATATTGCCGGTGGCACCGCTATCAATGGTGACGCGAGTGGTATGGTGGTCATAAAACATATCCATGTGGGGAGACTGACGTATCTGGACTCGGTATGCAGCGGGGGCTCGGCATGGGGAACTGGTGTGGGGTATCGCCCTCATGATCCGATTCATGGTCTGCAGACTGGTCATCAAATATGTCGGCAACCTGTCGGGCTTTCAAGATGTACCTACGGTCATGTTCTGGTAAGTATGTACATTCGCTAAGGAAATGTCGGATGTCACTGCGGCCAACCTGCTTGCAGAGGGGGCACGTCTTTTGGAGACGAGTAGGACGTGGCTTCGAGTTCGAGGGGAACCGACTGGTGCGAGCAGTGGGTAAGGATGCAGAACGGGGTGCGTTCGGTGGGCGTGATGCAAAAGCTCGCATTGCCTTAGCATCCTCACCATTATGCACTTCATCTAAGAGCGAGTCCAGGGCCTGGGAAATTTCCGGTTTGATGGAAGCCAAAGTGCGTGAGCGTAATTCAGTACCATACCGCTGTTTCACAAATTTTGGCAAACTGGTGTGTATCAGGCGCAGCCAGGTAAGTACAACAAAGTTTTCAAGGGATGGAGAAAGTTCTTCATCTTCAGTGACCTCTTCACCGTGATGGGAGATTCCACTGTTGCACTGCAGCAAATTATCCTCAACAAATGCCATGAGGCGCTGGTATAAATCCTCTGGACGTTCATCCTGGTTGAGGCGAATTTCGGCAAAGTCAAGTAAGTGTGCACCGGTAGACTGGAAGCCATAATGGAGGCGGATCATTTGCCAAATGTTCGAGACTGATGTTGAAGTTTTGATTATGGTGTTTCGTGAGATAACAGGGCAGTAATTGGCAATCTGCCCTAGCATAAGCTCAAGCATGTTTACTTTCTGTTGAGCTGTCTTCCGTTGAGGCAGGGGGATGTCATCAGTATCATTAATGAATTCACGGAGGAGAAGCTTTGAACTTTTTCTCCCACTGTGAGCCATCGAGCAGAAATGGGGCGAAGTTCTGGTCAAGGGAGAGGTGTAGTGCAAATTCTGACGCCAATTTTCGAATGAGTTCACAGTTTCAATCTTACTCAAGCACCACTGTTTCGGTTGCGCGGTGCGTGGTCGCCATGTTATAGCAAGAAAATACCTCAAGCAGATGCAAAACGTATGGTAGGATCAATCGAATGAGTCAACTGCACGGCTGCTCACCTGTAACGTGAAAGACCACGATGTGTCGAACCGCAATGGGGTGTCGAGAAAACTGCACTGTTGTTCCCCTTTATGAAAGCGAGGACGTCTCAGAACGCTGCCACCACGCCAGGGTGAGAGGTGCTCCAACACAAAGTAGTCACAGCAGAATACCAAACTTAGAACGCTTATAAAAGAGGCTTTATTTACTTCACGACGACACGCAAACTGAGTGTAAAATGGCGGTGTAATACAGGAATAGGTAGGCCCACAAGAGGGCGCTAATGACTCTACTGGTGCAGGCGAAAACAAACGAAGATGATCTGTAAACAATGTACACAACCTATGTGCATAGTTCCTTGCTTTGAGAAATACCACATCAATTGATTGTAAATCTGTACTATTTTCCTTCTCCAATTCAATGTTGGGAATGGTCAGACAAGCCGCAGATTACAGTCCAAACCAACATTGAATTGGGGGTGGAAGAAACGGGGTGTTAGCATGGATTGTGATGTATTTACACTGAATACAAGTAAATGGTTCATTTCAAGTAGAAAACCAAACAAAATCCCCAAAATCTCATCCAAGTTATTGTTTATTACATGGAAAAAGAATCTTATACCTGTACCGTATTTGCATGAAATATCACCCATTTGTATTACTTTACTTTAGTGTAAATACTGATCCAAATATTTAATTGTTTTGCTTTTGCACTTTAAAATCTGCAGATTACAGTCAAACCAACATTGAATTGGGGTGGGGTGTTAGCATGGATTGTGATGTATTTACACTGAAAACAAGTAAATGGTTCATTTCCAAGTAGAAAACCAAAAAAAATTCCCCAAAATCTCATCCAAGTTATTGTTTATCACATGG
>CM055816.1:91916565-92026926 GCA_029582265.1 Zoroaster sp. YZ-2022 | reverse complement strand
CACTGAAGGATTTACAATCCTTGATTGGCTCTTTATCCTTTGTATGCCGGGCAATATCCCCCGGTCGGGCATTTTTGTGGAGACTAATCGATTTTACGTGGGGAGTCAAACATTCTTGGCATAAAATTAAAGTGTCAGTGGGAGCAAAAAGCGATTTGCGCATGTGGCTGATATTCCTACAGGAATTTAATGGAGTATCAATAATCCCTGAGCAGATGTGGTATGGGGGAGCTGAGATATGGGATTTGGGGGATTTTTTCAAGGGAGGTGGTTTCATGGGCGATGGCCATTACTTGCGTAGACGCATTCAATAGCATGGAAATAATTTTTCCCAATTGAGAGGCAAACGCATCATTCTGCGTTGCGATAACGAGGGCGTAGTGGCAATAGTGAATAGACAGACATCAAAATGCACCGAAATCATTAAGTTAGTGAGATTTTTTGTTTTGCAATGTTAGAAGTGCAATGCGTCATTCTGTGCCAAACACATTCCGGGAAAGAAAAATAACATCGCCGACGCCCTGTCTCGTTTCCAGATGGATTGATTTTGGGCGGAAGCGACGACGGCATCTCCACGGGGCATCCCCGTCCCAGGGTTTCTTTGGAACCTTTAGAAGCCCAAGCACAGCGCCTTTTGAAAGCATCTTTATCACAAGGAACGCGGGAAACTTACTGGAGACATTTGGAAACCTTTATGACCTTTATGGAAAATTGGAATTTAGACGGAAAGTGGCTGGTTGAGACTCTGGATGTAATAGCTTATATATCAGTTTTGAGGCTTTGCATGGTGGAATATCGATATCGTTTCGGTTTGCGGTAACACCATGTGTTTATCTCAACTAACGTGAAGCTGAGATACAGGTTCTGAAAAGAACCGTATCGCACAATCGTATCTCAACCTTCGTTAAGTGAGAAAGGTTCAAGGGAGAACCAATTTCGGGCAACTCGTATTTCTCTACTGTCGCTAAGTGAGAAATATCGTTCAGGGAGAACCATGGGGACTTCACGGGTTAATATGGTTCAGGGAGAACCAAGGGACTTCACGGGTTATTCTCAACGTTTCGATTAGCCTGCTCTAATCTTCTTCAGGAGAATGAAGAGGTTTGCCGATGCAACTCCTTAAGTAGTATTTGCTGGGATTATGTGTAGAATGGGAAGTGTTCCGATTGGTGCTACTGTTGTGTGATGTGTTGTGATTGGTTGCCACCGTGGCATTGTTCTTGTTGTGTGTGTTTCCTGCTGTGTGTGAGTTGCCTGCTCGCTGAGGCGTATCAGTTGACAGTGGGGTGTGGGTGTTGGTGGATGGTAGGATTGAATGCCAAATGTTGCTGATGAAATAGCCGATGTCCTGGGGGACAGTGTCATGTTTATGAATCTCAATAGCCTCTCTGATACGACAGGTGTACCAGTGCTTTTCCGGGGCTATGATCTTTGCATTCTGCCAGTCAATGATATGGTCCAAATCGGTGGAGTGTTTGATGATCGCAGATTTGTCACATTCTCTGCGGCCGTGGGCCTTGTGTTCCTTGATCCTGGTCGTAAGGTCTCTGCCGGTCTCGCCAATGTACACTTTCCCACAAGTGCAAGGAATTCGGTAAACCCCAGCTTGACGGCTGGGATCATGTCTGTCCTTGTGGGTGTGTAACTTCGTTTCCAACTTGTTTCGAGTCCGGTAGTAGACCTTAATGTCAGCTTCCCTCAGGATACGCTGAATCTTGTGTGAAGTGTGGCCGATGTACGGTAGCACGGCAATGGGTTTTTCGGTTGCATCAGAGGATCGTGGAGCGTTCCTCTTTATCAGTGATAAAGAGCACTTGCCATCCGAGTTGAAACATCTTAACGCCGTGTTAAGAGACAATGGGTACAGACCTGATAAGCTTAAGTTCCTCCCGAATAGGAACGCTCCACGATCCTCTGATGCAACCGAAAAACCCATTGCTGTGCTACCGTACATCGGCCACAAGATTCAGCGTATCCTGAGGGAAGCTGACATTAAGGTCTACTACCGGACTCGAAACAAGTTGGAAACGAAGTTACACACCCACAAGGACAGAACATGATCCCAGCCGTCAAGCTGGGGTTTACCGAATTCCTTGCACTTGTGGGAAAGTGTACATTGGCGAGACCGGCAGAGACCTTACGACCAGGATCAAGGAACACAAGGCCCACGGCCGCAGAGGGGAATGTGACAAACTCTGCGATCATCAAACACCCACCGATTTGGACCATATCATTGACTGGCAGAATGCAAAGATCATAGCCCGAAAAGCACTGGTACCCGTCGTATCAGAGAGGCTATTGAGATTCATAAACATGACACTGTCCCCAGGACATCGGCTATTTCATCAGCAACATTTGGCATTCAATCCTACCATCCACCAACACCCACACCCCACTGTCAACTGATACGCCTCAGCGAGCAGGCAACTCACACACAGCAGGAAACACACACAACAAGAACAATGCCACGGTGGCAACCAATCACAACACATCACACAACAGTAGCACCAATCGGAACACTTCCCATTCTACACATAATCCCAGCAAATACTACTTAAGGAGTTGCATCGGCAAACCTCTTCATTCTCCTGAAGAAGATTAGAGCAGGCTAATCGAAACGTTGAGAATAACCCGTGAAGTCCCTTGGTTCTCCCTGAACCATATTAACCCGTGAAGTCCCCATGGTTCTCCCTGAACGATATTTCTCACTTAGCGACAGTAGAGAAATACGAGTTGCCCGAAATTGGTTCTCCCTTGAACCTTTCTCACTTAACGAAGGTTGAGATACGATTGTGCGATACGGTTCTTTTCAGAACCTGTATCTCAGCTTCACGTTAGTTGAGATAAACACATGGTGTTACCGCAAACCGAAACGATAGCTTATATATCATTCATGTCAATTGAAGGCTGGGTGGCTTCCACCATTTGCAATCATATTTCATCCATTGCCTTTGTTCACAAAATTAATGGGTGGATTGACCCTACAAGCAACTTTATAGTTAAAAAATTAAAGGAGGGTTGCAGACGCCCTTTTCCTCCACCGATAGCAGTCGTCCCATCACATTCTTATTGTTGGAACGGCTTTTGGCATTTTTACCGTCCAGTTGTAAGTCATCTTATGAGGTAGCGCTTTTCCGAGCAGCCTTTTTATTGGCCTTTTGCGGGTTCTTGAGGGTGGGCACGGCTGTTTTATTCCCATTGTGCGAGTACAATAAAGTTGAACAAACACGCCTGCATTATTTTCTTTACTCCAATAAATGCCAAAGACGTCATGCAATTCATGGCGGCCGGCGTTGTGCTAAACGTTTTCAACAAACGATATGATCTAAGCCAAATGTGTATGCTATTTGCATCACTGTGAACGTTGAGGGCGACTGACGATACTTCAGTCGCGATTCTGGAGTCTCCGCGCCTGGGTGGTTTTGTTGCTGGAGCAATGCAAAATTGCCAAAATACCCCGTAATGTCCAGTCTCATCAGATGGTATAGAGGGAATAAGTTTTAAAAGGTGATCCATATGCGTTCATTAGTCTTGGAGCTAGGAAGATGTAAGGTAAAAGTTTCATTGCCCATATAAATTGCGGGAGGGTACCTCTGCGATGGGGTTCCGACATCAAAATTTGTCCAGGCTATTCCTTAACGTTATAGCATGGTAGGTCAGTCCTTTGACTTTCTGCACCGATAATCAACCAGCGGGTTCGGACAATAGGAACGGATTGTAGGGAGGTGCCTAGATCGCTATAAGCAGCTCGTTCGGGTGGAACCGTTCGTTTCTTGTATCTAATTGAATATTCAGCGCGTCTATTATCTCCCCTAATTAGTAGCCTTTGAGTATATAGGCTTGCATGCGTAAGGCTGCAGGGACAGGCCAGCGCATTTGGATGGTAGATGTAACGGACGACGATTGGAGGTGTTTGCGCCGTCATCAGTTTCTAGTATAGTTCGATCAGCTGGCTCACCATGGAAGGAGCCTATGAAGCAATTGAGGTCAGTTATTTAGCCATAATTAACCCTAAAAAAAAAATAATAATAATAATAATAATAATAATATATAGTAGATACAGATAGTAAATACAGAAGGCAGAGCCCCCGGGGAGCCGGTTGCAAAGCATGATATATACTGTTCATGGAGTTTATTCATGTGTATGCATAACGATAGAGGGAAGGAATAGATACACTGTATAGCGGTTGGGTAGGCATAGGCAGTAATAAACACCGCTTAATCTTACCCTAATCACTTTCAGGATTATCTTGGGGTTAAGGCGTAGAGGCAGTGATGGCCGGCTTTCGCTGGTATGAAAGGTACTGACGTTTTGAAGTGTAGCGGAAAAAACAAAACAACAACAACAATAATAATTATTATAACAATAATAATAACACTCATAATAAATACACAGTGATAACAATGATGTTATTGTATATGAGTTGCTGCCTTCCGTTAATTTATGGTTGATATGTTCCCTGTTCTAGGGGAACGCTGGGGCCTATGGCGACTTGGGCGAGGCTGTTGGTGCATCGTTTAAAGGTCTGTGTAGCACATTCAAAATTTCTGAAAAGTGTTTTCAAGCCTTGATAGAGGATGGTTGGGACGACGCGGAGCAGTTGGGAGACTTGACGGATGCCTGGAAGGTTCAGGTCCTTGCTCTGGCCCCAAATGGGGGACAGAGGAGAAATCTTGAGAAGATGATCCAGCGAGTGGAGGCGGGTCCTTTGCATGAGCAAGTACAGAAGAAAAAGCGCCGACACGAAGAGGCAGACCCACCCCCTCAAGATGCTGCAACTGGTCAGGTAGCTGACAGAGGTCAAGGCGCGGGCCCCAGCGGTGCAGTAGCCACACTAGCAGCCACCAAGGACTCCACTTCAGCTCAGGTATTTTGAAAAAAAATAAAAAAAATAAAAATTAATCTGTACAGAGCAGACCCTGGTTTGGGCTGAAAAGAGGTTCAAGGAAACGCCGCATTGGTATGATATGGCTTTGGTAGTGATAGCATTTTGTGGTGAGTTCCAATAAACGTTTACCTAAATGATACTTGTTAAAATCACACGGACGAATATTGCCGTCGGCAGCGCCGGCATGTTCGAGAAAATAGTTTCAGAAAATGCGACAGCCAATTGCCTTACATCAGTTGGAATACACTGTGACCAAAACAGCACAAATGGTAACCATTATTTGCAGTTTCTCGCAAACGGGAACGAAAATTTTGATGAAATTCTCATGAGTTCTTTGATACGTAGTTTATGAATTCAGTTATCACAATCTAAGCCATATTTCAAACCAATGTTGTTTCATACATCTAAGGTGGAGATGTATGGGGGGTGGGTAAGCGACCCATTGTCATGTGAAGATGTAAAGGGGAAAAGCCCCAGTTGGCACGGGATGATCAAAGCCTCGTTTTCAGGTTATCAGGCATGAGAATGGAGTTTTGCAAAAAAGAAGGAAAAAATAATCCAGGCTTATATTAGATTTTGGTATATGAAAACCTTATAGGATGGCTATTTTGGATATTTGTATCATTGAAATCTCTTGTAATTTGGATTTTTTTAAAAAAATTAAAAAAATAATAATCCCAGGAAATTTTTGGATTTTGGTAAATGAAATCCTGAAAGGATAGCTATTTTGGGTATTAACTTCATTAACATTTTGTGTACATTATGACCTGTCCAATTATAATAAAATATAATTTTCAACACATATTAAAACAAATCTTACAAAGACTTGGTTCTTGCAAAGACTTGGTTTTATTATGCTTACCAATACTTTCAGTCCAGTCATGAATCATAACATCATTTCAGCACATAAGTTACAGAAAGACTGACAGCAATTATACTGGGTAAAATTCTCAAGAGTGTGTAAGAACAAAATAATAGCTCAAAATCAAACTAGCTAAGTTTACGAAAACAATCGCCGATTAGAGAACCAGCAAACAGAACTTTATCACACCAATTCCATTTCCATTTATTTTTGATAGTTTTGTCTATTTCATTAACATCCACGGCGGAACCACGCTGGACGTAAGTAAGTTTGAGCGCCATTTCTATCGTCTGCAAACTCGATCGCATAGAAAGTTCCTGCTCTCGCGCGCGAAGACTGTGTGCAGATAGACTTGACAGTAAGTCGGTTCTACGTCCAGCGCTAGCACTATGGTGCATACATCACGCGCACCACACACACAAAAATACATGTAGGACTGTTAATCACAGTCTACGGAACGTAGAGAGAATTTGGTTGTGATCAATACTCTTTTGCGCAGTGCCCCGCGTTGTGTGTAAAGCGAATCGTTGTATAATGTACTTCTTTGTTAAAACAAATTCTCCGTACATGCGTATTCCGGTGACGTCAACATTCAGAGAGGGGAAAAACACGGACACATAACGTACACGTACACATAATACAGTGAGTAGTCAGATCCGGCTGCGGCATCAATCAAATAGGTCGCTACATTAAACAACACTTTTCCTGGATACAATTTTCTGCTGTAAACACTAAGTTTATCGGGTGACAAAGTTAAATTTTCACTTACTTTTTTCACATGTTTTCTGAGCTAACCCCTATACAACCTACCCCCCAAATTTTATATCAAATTCACACTGAACTCGGAGACCACATATTTTGAGGTGAAAAATCCGGAGGTCCGGAAAAATCTGGAAGATTCTCATGCCTGGGTTATAAATGAGGGGTAAAGCCCCATTGGTATGGGATGAAATTAAGGAAAATCTTCCCTCTCCGCAATCAAGTACAAAACAGGGAGATAAAAATAGTCCATTGCCTTACCGGTACTTGGTCAGTATCTTGAACCGAAATAGTTTTCCCTTTTAAAGAATGCATTGTAATCTTTTGTTGAGTCTTTGGAGTTTCTTTTTAGTCTGTAACCACTTTATAGTATTCTTGTATTCCCATCTCTTTGTTTTAACTCGTAAACAGTATAGCCTCGGTGAAGCGAAGGGGAGTACGCGTGAGTACGCAATTACTATTTTTTTAAATTACAACAACATCTTTCAGTCAATTGCGCTGAATTTTTTTGTGAACTATCACTGACCCTTGCTAAAAAGAGTGGCTAAACAGTTCTTACCCTAGACGTCATCACCGGGTAGGCCAACCCTTACAAATAATGGTCTCTGCCAACAGCCATTGACTCGTGCACAGAAATCTAATCCCATTGTATAGCCCACTTGCTACCTCTATATCAATGAACTGTCTTTCATCCTTTGTCTGGCCCTGGGACTAAATGCAAACAACAGCTGTTTGTAGGCAATCCTGACCCAGAAATACCCTCAGGGTAATTATAGGGTTATAGCTTGTTATTGTTTGTAGGTGGTACACAAAATGAGGTGTGAAATGATACATTGCAGCTGGAAAACAGCTTATCAGCTTATGTTTTTGCAATGGGTGACTCATCCCCCCCTATTTTGCTTATGTTTTTCATTGTTTTGATGACTGTGAAATAGCTTGCAATTTTCTGTGATGCTTCATTCCAGCACCATGGCATCTTCAAGCAAGACTAGCCTCACAAGTGATACAGTTTTGCAAGGCATTTTTCAAGCCGATTCAAGCGATGATGAAAGTGAAGAAAGCGCAATGGAAACATCGGACGAAGAGAGTCCAGATGAGCAGCACTCATTTTCAATTAGTTCAGTGAGTTCTGATGACAGCAGTACTGACAGCGAGCCTGCCCCCCCCCCACCCAAGAAACGACCGGCGCATATTGCACCAAAACGGCAACGAGACCAGCAGCCTGGACCATCACAAGCAACTGCTCCTGCCCAACCAGCCCGACGGGGTCGACCACGTGCCCCTGTGCAACCGCCTGCCCCGACTCAACCGCCCGCTCCTGCCCGACGGGGTCGACCACGTGCCCCTCTGCAACCGCCCGCTCCGGCCCAACCGCCCGCTCCGGCCCGACGGGGTCGACCACGTGCCCCTCGGCAACCGCCTGCCCCGGCCCCACCGGCTGGTCCAGCTACTTCACCGGATGGTACGATCTGGAGCGACCAGCCGACACCAATGATGAGGAAAGCCCCAGCAAACATCCTGACCCAGGCAAAGGGCCCCAGAAACCTGGGTGGGGCATCAACGCCATTGCAGCTTTTTGAGCTGTTCTTTCCCGCAACAATTTTGCAAATCGTCCTGCAGTTCACCAATGTGGAGGGGTTCAAGAAGAGAGGACGAGGCTGGGTGGACATCGCCATGGTCGAGCTGCGGTCGGCCCTCGGCCTGATTTTCTTCCTGGGGCTGACGAAATCAGGGCACGAGAGGGTCCGGTCTTTTTGGCATCCAGGGCCATTTGCTCGTCCCCTGTGCCAGGCCACCATGGCGGGGAAGCGATTCAAAGACATTGTTGCCATGCTACACTTCGACGACAAGACAACGCGTGCCCAACGAAGAGCCACTGACAAATTCGCGCACATCAGACAAATCTTTGACATGTTCACAGCCACCCTACAAAATCACTTCAGCCCCGGGGAGTGTCTAACTATTGACGAACAATTGGTTGCATTCAGGGGCAGGTGCTCCTTCAAGCAGTACATGCCCAAAAAACCGGCCAAATATGGACTTAAATTTTGGGCATCGGTGGACAGCGGCACCCACTATGTGCACAACATGCAGCCCTATATTGGGAAAGTAGGGGACCAGGCAGAACGTGAACTAGGGGCACGCGTTGTAAAGGACCTCATACAGTCTGTCCTGGGAACTGGTCGCAACGTCACCGCGGACAATTTCTTTGTTAGCAAGGCATTGGCAGACTACCTGCTAACGCGAAACACCACCCTTGTTGGCACCATCAAAGGGAATCGAAGAGAAGTTCCCAGGGACATGAGGAAGGAGAACACCAAACACAGGGCAGTCGCGTCATCGCATTTCCGCTTTTCTGGGACGAATACACTCGTGTCGTTTGTCCCTAAGAAGAACAGAAACGTGCTGTTGCTATCAACAATGCACCGTGATGCAGCAGTTCACCCAACATCCCGCAAACCGGAAATTATACATTATTACAACTCCACCAAGGCCGGCGTTGATACTGTGGATCAAATGTGTAGCATATACAATTGTGCCCGCGTCACCAACCGATGGCCTGTGGTGGTGTTCTACCACATGTTGAACTGTGCAGCCATCAATGCCTACGTGTTGTACAAGCAACTCAATCCACAGCTGCGAAGTACCCGCCATGACTTCCTTGAGAATCTCATCTTTGCCTTGACCCGCCCGCAGATAGAGATGCGTAGGCAACGGCCGGAGCTCCTACGGAGAGAGGTCTTCCATGCGCTGAAGCACGTTGGACTTCCCCCAATATACCCCCAGGTGCCACAAGTTGCCGGCGGTCGAAACCCACAGCAACGCTGCCAGCTGTGTCCCACAGGAGACAGGTCGAAGACGGGCAGAACATGCAACGGATGCCAACGGCATGTCTGCATCCGCCACAGCAACAAGACCACAGTACATAACATTACCTGTATTGGATGCCAGATGGCAGATTAGGGCTGCCTGCATGATTGGGATGGAAGCTTGGATCCACAGACAATAGTTTTGTTTTGCTATTTTTGTTTACCCTTTTTTATATCTGTGAACCATGATCACGTAAATAGTACGCTTTGTTGTTTTTATTAGTTTTTCCTTACAGTCATATTAGTTTCCTTTTTTTACGCATTTGGGAATACGCATAGCGCATAGGGACAGGTGTATTTTCTATGGTTTTTTTTCATTTTTCTTTGCCATGATAATACTGTAAATATTATGATTTGTCGTTATTGTTACTTTGGTTTTTCTTTTTTGGTGATTTTTGGTTTCAATACAATACTGTTTGACTGAAACATTTGCCTCATGTACTATTTCTTTATTGTCATTTCCTTTTCTTGGGGGCTCATAACACCAGACAAAGTACAATTCTCCCCTATAGCAAACCAAGAAATATGGTACTGGGCCAAATAGTGTGCTGTTAGTGGCCCAGCACATGACATCAAAGCATATGCAAATAATGCTGGACTATAACATCAGGCTATTGTGTCATGTGGTGGTGGTGGTGGTGGGGGGGGGGGGGGGTAAAATAGTTGTGGTTTACCCTTGTAGTGTTGTAAACAGCTGTGTGGCCTAATCAAACAGTAAATAGACACCTGCTGAGTGGTTTGGGGATGGCAGTTCGCATAGGGCTGGGGGCGTGGATTTCGACATGTACTATTTTTGGCAAATCAGTGGTGAACCAATGTGTAAATTGCCAGAATGTTCAAATCTTTGGTGTGTGTGTCCAGGGAACTTCTATTCATCTGTTCAGACCATTAGACAAAGATTTGTGCCCCCAAATACAGTTCTTTACACCCCAACATAAAACGCCTTCCGCGTGCGCCCCTTCGTGCATCCGTGTAAAAAAAATTAATCGGTGCCTCCGAGGGAATAAATGTGCAATATAACGCTATTAGTAGTCAATTCAAAAGAATCCAAGAAACAGTTTTAAAAATGTTGGAAATAGACGTTACGTTGGGTGAAAATGTTTTAACTTTGTTTAGAGAACAAGGCATAACGATAGTCAGTGTATTAACGGCGATTAGTTTCGCCATCGGTTTTATCGTCGAATCGATCGTAGGTGGTGTAAAACCGGTTCCAACGCCACCTATACCGCCTACGCCGAGTGCCGGTGGTGTAAAAGACTGGATACAAAAAACTCTCAAAAATCTATCGAATCTACTAAAGAAAAGTGGTCAAAATATTGTTGTTGTATCCCACGTACGTACCTATTCGCAAATTCATGTCGGACGGCATAAGGTATAAACCTTTTCCGATGACAAAGTTTAACTGCGATCGAGCGTATTGTAAAGAATCTTGATACCTCTGAATAGAAGATTGTAAATTTTTCGGAGAATCGATCGAAGCCTCGAGAATGTTTAAAAATTCTCTTTTCGCATCTAAACCGGTACCATGATAATTCCAGTTTTAGCTTGAGCTTGAGCTCCTAATATCGCGTAAACGTACGTTCTTATAGAGTCGTTGATTCGTTCTATACCTATATCCGTAAAACCCTGAGCCAATTTAGACTCGAGTATAAATTTAACCCAAGCCAACTCTGTATTAGATTGCTCGATATAACCGACCTTAATATAAGTAATTTCATCAATGGCGCATCTGGGTAATATTCACCATGTTTAAAACGCGTATTATTGATAGCTTCTACCGGGCACGGGAGTCCAACCTACTTTTTTATTTTCCCAATAATAAGCCATGCCTAAACCTCCCGAGTTCTCGTCGACTCGTTGTATCCAATGAGTAGATACTGGCGATGCGTGAAATTCTCTGCATATTTTATTATACGCGCTAATGTCTATAATTGTTTGCAAAAGCGTTCCAAATTGCGTTAGAAGATTCGGGACAGCTCATTTCTTTGAGCAATCGTCTAATTTGATAATAGACGTGAAACTTGAAAAACTACTAATCATCGGATTCGAATGTAGTAAATGCTCGTAACTCACTCTGCATCCCATCGTATAACACCACGTTACAAAATTTATTTGATTTTGATAAAACTTTATAGGATGGTATTTCCATTCATTTACAATCACGTCGCTATCGACGCGAGGCAACTTGTATTTTTCGAATGGATTAGAGAGTACTACATTAAAAAAATAATTTTCATTAATGTAAATATTTACATTAGTCAAGTCTCTAGAAGTGAAATTTTGAGCTACAAAATTTCCAGATTGTTGATACCGTTTTGATAAATTACTCTGAAATGCTAAAGGAAGCGTCATTTTATTATAAACTTATATTATAATAAAATGCATCATACTATCGAAATTAAAAATGTCAGCAAGCCAGTCGTATTAGATCACAGTATCGATAATCGCGATGGTAAACTCACGATTTCGTTAAAGACCGTCAACTTTTGGGTCGGTTACTATAATGTACTTAAAAAAGAAAAAATATTACGTCGCAAAATCGGTACGGATGAAAGGCCGACGGAAGAAATTCAATTTATCAATCCTGAACTTTATAATATAAAATAAATTATCGATATTGTCGTCAATAACACGCCATGGCTTATATTTATCGTTGATGAAAGGCAAGGTGAATCTTTGCTACAAATTAATAATCAAAATCAAAAAATTTAATTTTCATCTGGGCTAGCTAATTTACTCAGGTTTCCAGATGAATTTCTAGCTATGGGAGAGCATCGTGGAAAAATTGATTTGCAACCTTTTAAAATAATGTACATTCATTGCGATCAAATTTCTACTAGCGAATTTTTTTTCAACGGTAAACCTTCGAGTGGCGAAAGCGTCTGGATAGAATATTCTAATCCATTACGAAAAAATCTCAAGACTGACACTTTTAACAAATTAAGTTTCAAAATTAAAGATTCTATCGGTAGAGACATTAATAATCAGTATGCCGATGATTATAACAGTCGAAATTAATAAATAGTTATTATAAATGGCGAGTATTTACGGTCCAACTCGTAAAAACAAACACATTTCGTCCAAAAATCACAATCCATCCATTTATGAATAATTATCATAATGGTATCGCTCCAAATGAAGTTAGGCACACGATTGATCAATTTAATAGGAAGACTACCATTTACCTCGAGTGGAATGGATCGGCGAATCAACCCTGTTTTTTCTCGAGAGAGAACCGACATACTGTTAAATTTTTGCGAAAAGAATCAAGGGTAGCATTGTTTTTTTTTATTCAATCACCTCAAAGCGTAGGTTTGTAGCCAACACAGCTTATAAATTTTCCACTACCGATGAATTTAATCCAAACTTTTCTTTTGACGCTTCACCGCAACATTTAGAATGTGGAATTTGCTTCAACATAGAAAATCAAGAAGTTTTTATATAAGCAACGTTTTTTGGTGCTATAGACACGGGAATCTGTTTCGATATAAAAATTGAAAGTTTTTCATTTAACCAAAAATATAATCTTTATATTAATAGAATAATGAGCATCTCTAACTAGGCTTGGGCGATATCGATTTTTTTCATCCACGATATATCGTCAAACATATATCGCGATATTCGATAATATCGCGATTATTTTTGTTTTTCACGCATGAGTGTTTTAAAGCCGGTAATGGCAGGGATGTACCCGTCTACAAGTGTCACAATAAATTGCCAGTGCTTACCTGAGAGACACGTGCAATTGCGCCGTTCACGAGTGCAACATATGGGGCGGGTTTGCGCTACCCTAACCAGAAACAAAACGGCACAGCTACGCGAAAATGCGAACGTAACCAGACAATTGTTTTCAGTTTGTGACATGTTCAGTCATTAACGTTTCTCAAAATAGAACTTACTCGTGAGTGCTAGTAACTTGAAATATATACTGGTATACGAACAATCATATAATCATGTTTGAACACTATTTACAATCCGTCATCTTGAAACTAAGCGTAACCGATCACACAAAGTTCGGTTTATGTTTGGTCAGAACCATGATGTCGTCGCAGCACAACCGAACTTGCGAAAACGCTTAACCAATGACCAAAGCCCAAACATGTTTCTGGTTACGGTCGCAAGTCGTTTGCATAATAATTATGTGGGACGGTTACTGCGTCGTGCGTCCCAATCAAATCATCAGCCCGAGTTCACGTGATTCACGCGTTCCATGTGACTGGGTCATAGTATAAACACGTGACTAGGTTTATTCCTGCAATAGTACCGTGGAGAATAAAACCATGTGATTCAGAAAATGTGGATTGTAGTTACACTCTTTTAAATAAACGTCACATGGTTTATCAAGAGTACGTGTATGTGTTTTGTCACACGAGACAAGAGTCCCAGTATGGTACAACAGAATGGTGTCCTAATCCCTCAACTTTGAACGAGCCGCTGCCGATCCATGCTTCTTTGATTTAATTCATGACTATGTGTTTTTAAGGTAACGCCCATATTCTGCATATATTTAAATATGTATGATAATATACTCGACTGTGGTGCGCCAGCCAGAGTCACAGACCACCATGGATAGACAGTGAGACGTAAACATTGTCTCCACATTGTTGGACCAAATACCACATTCAATCGAATCCCAACACTTAAATCAGTCTTAATAGATTTCTTTGAATGGCGGTGGATTATTAAACAACACCCTGTCAGGCAGCTCCTTGGTGATCTGACAGTCGGTTTACTACAGAAGTAGTTCGATTTTGTTTCTCACGAAAGCTGAAAAGACTTCCTAAGTTTTTTCCCATGGAATCTCTGGCCCAAATGACAATCGAGGATTTTGTTTAATCGCGATATATTTTTTTCTTCACGATAATTTTTGTTTCATCGCGTTATTTTTTTTTCATCGCGATATATTTTTTTCATCGCGATCTGCCGATATCTCGATGATTTAAAAAGTTCTCGATATCATAATCGCGTAATTTTTTTTCGCGATATTCGATATTATCGTGTCATCGCCCAAGCCTATCTCTAACGATACAACAAAGATATATCCCACATTACCAACTATCGCGGATAGTGTAGATGCGAATGCGTTTAAATTACAAAAAAATCAATGACATCCAAAAAGAAATTTCCGTAGAAAGAAATGAGCTCGAGAGATCGTATAAAAAATACAATAAAGTCATAAAAACTTGTTCTATCGTAGAAACAGTGGCCGAATTAGGCCGTATGGGAGCTGGATCCATTGGAATTGCCAGTCTAGCCAGCGTCGTAGCATTGCCGGTTGGATTCGCTCTTGAAGGAGTAGCTATCGGGCTAGGTGGTATGGCGATGGCGATAAAATACGCAAAATACAAGCTCAGTAAAAAATCAAAGAAACACGACGAGATTAAAATTTTAGCCGAAAGTAAACTTAACACGATCAGCAGCCACGTTTCGAAAGCGATCGAAGACGGTCTTATAAGTCAAGAAGAATTTCTTTTAATCAACGAGGAGCGAAAAAAGTACTCTGAGATAAAAGAAAACATTCGAACGAATTTTATTCCTAAAGACGCTCCTCCAGTCATCATCGACAAAGAAAAAAAGAGCTTGTAGAAAAACTTGTTAATTTAAAGTAAACTTTTCTATAGCTTACAACAACGATAAACTAGCCTTATATCGGCTAGAAAGACCTCCGCCGTATAATTCAAATTTTTAATAACATTTTATTTTTCAACTCTTTTATCACGATATTAAAATTTCGTCTAGCTCTCGCTTCGAGTCGGTTTAAAAAAGTTCTTTTTAATATATTGCCGCATTTCGTACATAAATGCGTCTTTGTTTTTGTACCCTTGTTACACCTTCTGCACGGAGCCGATATAGATTTTCCTTGGCGAAAACGCCACTGATGTTGCGGACAAAATACATCTCCTGCCACGCTAGGTAAACAACACTTGCTTGTTTTACCCACTAAAAGCCATTCGCATGAAATATAAATTATTCTTTTTTAGTATAAAATTTTTTTCAAAATGTTTTATCGACGCCAACATGTAATCGCTTCTAATAAATTTACCGTACTTACCAGATGGCTCACCCATCTTTACATTATTTATTTCAACAAACTCTTTGAGTTGCTCTACAGTCTCTGACCAAAATCTAGTATTCATCGTCTTTATCATACTACTAGATTTTTCCAAACTGCTTTTAAATTTTGTTAGTTAGTTTTAAAAAAAACACCACCATGCAATCATCGAGAAACTCTTCTAAACCATCTTCACCCCTGTATACCTTGGGCGGTATAGATTCACCGTCGCATAGAACGATCACGTACGAATACCCGCAAACTACGTGTTCTTGAATTTGTTTTAGTATAACCAATACTCGCATCGTCAATCTTTTTAATTAACGCTTCAAAGTCGCCTTATATAACATAAAGAACTTTCATCTTGTTCAATTCATCCAATCTCCATCTTGATATATTCTTTCCCTTCATGTTTATCATACTACTAGATTTTTTCAAACTGTTTTTAAATTTTTTTAGTTGGTTTTTCAATATCTTTTTTAGATATTGAAAACAACCACGCACACCATTTTTTGTCAACCAACCACACCCACCTTTTTTTTGTCAACCAGCCACATCCACCTTTTTTGTCAACCAGCCACACCCACCTTTTTTTTGTCAATCCAATCCAATCCAATCCAATCTGCATTTGTAAAGCGCCATCAATCTAGTTGCCTATTCCGAGGCGCTAAACCAGAAACACTTTCACGATAAGTATCCTGGGTTCTTTTACGTGCATTACACAACACACGGGACCTACGGCTTTACGTCCCATCCGAAGGACGAAGTAATTATGGTTAAGTACCTTGCTCAAGGACACACGTGTCACGACCGGGGCTCGAACTCACACCCTGCTGCTGGCAACACCAGAACTTGAGTTCGGTGCGCTAGACCGCTCGGCCACGACACCCACCGTTTTTTAAATCAACCAGCCACACCCACCTTTTTTTGTCAACCAGCCACACCCACCTTTTTTTTTAAATCAACCAGCCACGCCCGTTGAACGGGCGGGTACAGAAGTGCGATGAGTGAGTAGAAAAATAAACCATTCCTCGATCTGAACGATTTTTTTATAGATCTACCTTTACATCCCTTAGGTTGTACTGGCGGGTACGGAAGTGCAATGTGTGTGAAGAAAAACAAACCATTCCTCGATCTGAACGCATTTTTTTTATATCTACCGTTACATCCCTTAGGTTGCACTGGCGGGTACGGAAGTGCAATGTGTGTGTAGAAAATCAAACCATTCCTCAATCTGAACGCATGTTTTTAATCTGCCGTTACAGCCCTTAGGTTACACGGGCGGGTACGGAAGTGCGGTGTGTGTGTACAAAAAAAAACATTCCTCAATCTGAACGCATTTTTTTAAATCTATAAAAATATAGAAAAACAAACCATTCCTCGATCTGAACGCATTTTTTTAATCTATCGTTACAGCCCTTAGATGTGTGTGTAGCTAGAAAAATAAACCATTTCTCGATCCGAACGATTTTTTTTAAATCTACCGTTAGATAAATAAATTAATGAATCAGTTAATAATTTAATTTAAAAAAACGTTACCGTTAAACTTACATAGCGCCCTCAAAGGACAAATTAAGTTGCTTTAGCCTAAATTGATCTAACTAATATCTTTTGAGTGTTTAAATATGGATTAAACTTTGCATGACTGAGTATTCTGAAAGCTTGGTGAAGATGATAACAATTATTATGGTATTAGGAACACGTTTGCCTTCGAACTCATGAATAATAAATGAACCACGCATGAATGATAATATACCTGTAAGTGTACCATTGTCATTAACGTAAACACAAGATCGACACAAGTTCACCCAGCTGACCTTAGATTATACTCTTTACATTATGGGGATTCTGCAATGAGAATGTTTGCGATGGCCATGGGTGTTTATCCAAGTGAGATAACAACGATACGTTTGTTCCACTAGTATTTTATTTTTAGTTTTTGTTGGATAAACAGGCCTGGTTCAACCTGTTAGTTTCTGTTGTAAATGGGAATTCCCCGCGAATTAACTGAATATTTCGACATCTGTCCCAGGGTTACGTGTAAAGTTACGCATTTGTCACCTTAGAACACAGACTTTTGTCTTGTAACAGGTTGTTCCTTGCTTTCATTTTATAGGCACTTCAAGCGCAGCTGCATGGTGGTTGGACCATTGTTCTCATGAATCTTTCAGAAATGCTGAAGATTCCAAGTTGTTGAATCTACATCAAGTCATCAACGTACACCTGGTAAGCACTTTTAAAATGCATTATAAATGCAAATAATTAAAGTCTCATCGAGACTTTAATTGCTTGCAAGAAACTGAACAAATAAAACAGTTTACAAACGGCGATGGATTAGTGGCCTTTTAAGTAATGTTGATTGTAGATAACACATTTTGTTTTACTAATCTGAAAACTTTATCTTGGTCGCCATGGATCTCTTTCCTATTAAAAGAACAAAATGCTTGCATGATGCTCAGGAACAGTATGACGAATAATTATTATAATGAGATCTTTTTCGCATCATATTAGAGATCCGTGGTACACTTTAACTCCACTCAAAATTGGCAATATCCACAAATACCGCTGGGTACCAGTATTACCAAATGGGAATTCCCCACGAATGAACTGAATATTTCGAAATCTACGACATATTTGTAACCAAAGATCAAAGACTTGTGTTCAAACAGGCTGTTTATAAACAAACAGGTTTGTTCCTTCATTGTGTAGGCCTATGTACTGTGCAGTTGGTGGTTGTGCTATTTTCCCCGAGAATGTTTTAGAAAAGCCGAATTTTTGAAGTTGTTGAACGTACACAGGTAAGCACATTTAGGTTAATAAACCGAAGCCTCACCAACGCGTCTCAGTTTGCAGGTAAATACAAGAGTGCCAATATTAACAAATGATTATACCGCCTGGTACCAACATTATTACCAAACAGGAAATCCCAACGTATCAACTGAATATTTCGACATCTGTCTCAGGTGTACGTCTGTAGATACGTATGTGTAACACGTAAACCATAAAGCAAATACTGCTGCAGGTGGTTGGACCATTTTTATCCTGCATCTTTCAGAAAAGCCGAATTTTCTATAGAATTATTTATTTTCTATAGCATTATTTAGCAGCAGGTTTTATATAGAGTACGAACCTCTATAGAATTCTATGGAAGCAGGTTTATGGTTTTCTATAATAGTATTTTTGAGGCGTTTATTAGTTTACAGTTAGTGTTTCTGTTTTTCTCTTGCGATACACATGATCTTCTGGAATAGGATAATATATTTTGTAGATAATTGATCTGCAATTGTATATTATATAGTACACACATCTTTGTTATGTGTGTAAACCAAGGATCTCCCATTGTTACCCTCTATTGCTATGCAACTGGGGAGGTATTATTCTCATTGTGATAGCAACTGGGGACGTCTAGTCCCTTTTGTTATTAGTCATCGGTTGGAGTAGAGGTGAAGTTACCAATACGACGGTTTTTTTGTTTTTGGATTTTGGATTTTTGTAGAGTAGGTTTGGGGAAGGTTTGGGGTAGATTGATGACGTCATCAACCGTTGATGAGGTCATAGGTTGTTGATGATGTTTGAAAAAAAAACTTTAAAAAAAGATATTGGTTTTTGTCAAGAAAAAATTGAAATAATGATTTTATATTATGTAATAATAATAATAATAATAATGTGTGGATTTATATAGCGCACGTATCCACCAACTAAGTGGTGCTCAAGGCGCATTATATTATTATTCCTGCTCATAAGGCTCATAAGGCTCATAAATCATTCTTGAAACCATCTCAGCTCCCTGGGGAGTATACAGCTCAATTGCTGCCATTTCTAGCGCATATAGAGCAAACCAACTCTGCCTTCACAGGTACCCATTTAACCCCTGGGTGGAGAGAAGCAATTATGATTAAGTGTCTTGCTCAAGGACACAAGTGTCACGGCCGTGATTCGAACCCACATTCTGTTGCTAACACCAGAACTTGAATCCGGTAAGCTAGACCGCTCGGCCACGACACCTCACGACACCATGTTGTTTAGTAGTAAAAGAGAAAATGACGACAAAGTATTTATCGAAATGGACATTAGGAGAATTAAAGAATTATGGTCGAAATAAAGGCCACAATTTAACCGTTTATTACGACCAGACGGTAGAACAAACAGAATAAATAAACGGTCATGGTATATTGCAGTAAAAAGTTACAAAAGAAAATTTAAAGTAATACCGATGTATAAATTAAGTTTAGCACATCTTTTACAGCGTATACGAGCCGAGGAAATTCATTTACCATTGGTGGGTAGAGGGAGAGGGGGAATTTATTTTTAAAAAGACTACATTAACGCGTTAAAAAGAGCGCATAAAGAGTTGGAATTTGACGAGCCGCCTATTAACGGTGGTAGATATTTACGTCAACGAAAAATAACCGTTCCGTACGGTCATAG
This sequence comes from Zoroaster sp. YZ-2022, assembly GCA_029582265.1. Taxonomy (NCBI): domain Eukaryota; kingdom Metazoa; phylum Echinodermata; class Asteroidea; order Forcipulatida; family Zoroasteridae; genus Zoroaster; species Zoroaster sp. YZ-2022. The sequence continues at coordinate 92,007,066 of CM055816.1, read as the reverse complement.
CAAAGAAAAAAATGTAAATATATTTTTCAATAAAACTTGTAGCTTTGCATGGTGAGGATGATAAGTAAGACTAATTGCGGTGACACCATGTGGAATCTCAATTGAGTAGTAATTAGTTCTGAAAAGAACTGGAGGTACAACTCGACGTTTCGATCGGTATGCTCTGATCTCCTGAGGACGATCAGAGCATACTGAGCATATTGAGATTCCACATGGTGTCACCGCAATTAGTCTTACTTATATTTTTGAATGAAGTAAAGCCAAAGATTGTAGAAAAGTTGTCTTTAGATTTGCAAGAATTTAGAGGAATAAAGTTTCAGATAGTTTTGGTAGTTGATTTTTATAGAATGCAACAAAATGATAGCATCGATAGAGATAACTTTAAATTTAATCATAAAATATTTGAATTAAACAATGAGCGCGAGATTGAAGAAACTTTATTGTGAGCTTATGCAAAAATAAAAGCAAAAATAGAAAAACACACACACCGCGCTCCTGGATGGATCATAGATCGTATTGTGAGTTTATATTATAATCTTTCAAAAGCTCAACGTTTTAGAGGCGGTTCTTATATCAAACTTTTACCTTATTGGGAAAAAAACAGGGATGCATTAACGTAAAAAACAAAGACGATGAATGTTTGCGATGGGTGCTCCGCAGTGCCAAGTATCCAGCTAAAAATAATAAGAATAAAACGTCTAGCTATCGAGTAAAACCCGACAAGCCTCGTTTAAATTTTGAGGGTATAGATTTTCCAACTCCTTTGAAACAAATCAAAAAAGTAGAACAACAAAACAAGTTGGCGATAAACGGTTTTGGTTACGAAGATACAACATTTATAATTTACCAGCTTAGCAAGAAACCAAAGGATATACATCGTTTTAATTTATTTTTATTCAATAAGAAATAAACAACAAAATAAAATCGCACTACGTTTTGATAACGGATTTAAGCCCTTTACTCAACGATCAAACTAAAGACGGACACAAAAAATATCATTGCGATATATGTATACGCGGTTTTATGACCGAAAAGTTGTGCGATGATCATAGATTGAATTGCGATCCATCCGAAGCAGAACCAACTATAATTGAGATGCCGGAAAAAGGTAAAAACGATTTTATGAAATTTAAAACTTTAAAAACAAGGTGAAAGTTCCTTACGTTATATACGCAGATTTTGAATGTATACTTCCAAAGACTGAAGATGATGTGAGTACGAGTAAAACAAAACAAAACTCATGAGCACATTATTTGTGGGTATTCGTACGTAGTCGTTCGATGTGATGGTAAAGTTATGTCGAAGAAAACATTCAGGGGTGAAGATTCAGCCAAAGACTTTTTAGATGCAATTATCGAGGAAAAAAATAACATCAACAATATATTTAAAAACCCTGAAGCTATCACCGATAAAGAAAAAAAAGACAATGAAGAAAATTTTCGCAAATCTAGCACATGTTGGATTTGCGAAAAAGATTTTTCCCAAAAACACTACAAAGTACTCGATCATTGCCACGTGACTGGAAAATATCGAGGTGCAGCGCATAAAAGTTGTAATTTAAACCTTAAACTAGATTACAAAACAGCTATCCCAGTCATGTTTCACAATCTACGAGGATACGATTCTCATTTTATCATGCAAGCCGTGAGTCTAGTGAAAGGAAATTTAAAGTGTATTCCAAACGACATGGAAAAGTACATTTCTTTTTCGATCGGACAACTGCGTTTTATCGACACTTCAATTTTTAAATTTTTCGCTCGATAAACTCGTTAAAACAGTCTATGAAGATTCATTTCATATTACTAAAGAGTTTGAACCAAACATAGATAAAAGAAAGCTACTTTTAAAGAAAGGTGTTTATCCTTACGAATACATGGATAGTTTCGATCGGTTTGAAGAAACGAGTCTTCCACCGAAAGAAGCTTTTTATAGTAGTTTAATCAACGAAGACATTACGGAAGAAGAATACTCGCACGCAAAGAAGGTTTGGAGTACATTCGAATGTAAAATTTACATCGATTTGTACGTGCGTACGGATGCTTGCTTATTGGTGGTGGACGTGTTTGAAAATTATCGTACAACTTGCATGAAAGAGTATGAGTTAGATCCAGCTTATTATTACACAAGTCCCCATTTGAATTGGGACGCTTTGTTAAAACATTCGAACATCAATTTAGAATTATTAACTGATTACGACATGATTAAAATGATAGAAGAAGCCAAAAGAGGTGGTGTATCGATGGTAAGTCAAAGATGCGCAATAGCAAACAATCCTTATTGTCCCAATTACGATCCATCAAAACCTACGACTTACATTTATTATTTAGACGCGAATAATTTGTACGCTTGGGCTATGAGTCAGTACCTTCCGATTGGAAATTTTAATTGGTTAACTGAAGATGAAATTAATTGTCTCGATATGAAATCAATTTCGCCAGAATCGAAACAAGGTTACATTTTAGAAGTTGATCTCGAATATCCATCTAGTTTACACGATTATCACAACGTGTTTCCACTTGCGCCAGAGTCAATAGTGGTAGAGAAAGAATGGATGTCGCCGTATCAGCTCGAGCTATTGAACGACGAGCCCGCTCCAAAAGTTAAAAAAATTAGTTCCCAACTTGTGCAACAAAACAAAATATGGTCTTCATTATCGCACTTTGCAATTGTATTTACAACTCGGTATGAAACTGACTAAAATTCATCGGGTTATAAAATTTGATCAGTAACCGTGGATGAAACCGTACATTGATTTAAACACGAATTTGAGAAAAAGATTCGTAAAAACTGATGAATAATTCAGTTTATGGAAAACGATGGAAAATGTACGAAATCGAGTGAATGTAAATCTCATGAGATTAAACGATGAAAAAGACGAAAAACGATTGCAAAGAGCAATTGTAAAATCAACTTATGCTGGTTACAAGCTTTTCGAGGAGAATTTGGCAGCGGTTCACTCGTATAAAATAAAAATTGTACTCAACAAACCGGTACAAGTCGGAATGAGTACTTTAGATTTAGCTAAAGCTTACATGTACGAGTTTTATTACAATCATCTAAAAAGAAATACGGCAACAAGTGTAATTTACTTTACACGGATACGGATAGCTTGTTGCTTGAGATTCAAACAGAAGACATTTATAAAGGCATGGAAGAAGACAAGCATTTGTACGATTTTAGTAATTATAGCAAAGATCATTTTTTGTATTCGGAAGAGAATAAAAAAGTGATCGGTAAATATAAAGACGAGACATGGGGAATATGTATTTTCGAATTTGTTGGACTATGACCAAAAATGTACTCGATATTTTTTTCGAATGAAGAAGAAATAAAAAGGGCAAAAGGAGTAAAAAAAGAACGTTTTGAAAAAGCAAATTACGCACGTAAACTTTAAACAAGTTTTATTTAAAAAAAGAAAAAAAGATGCTTCACCACCTTATGACATCTATTAGAAGTGAGTATCATAAGGTTTATACGATAAGCGTTAATAAAATATCATTATCACCGCAAGATACAAAGAGATATATTTTACAAGACGGAATACACACTTTTGCTTACGGTCATTATAAGATTTAAGCAATTACAGAAGATTAAAAATTTTAGGTGGATTTTGTGTATCTTGAGGAACAATTTGTAATTCTTCTTTTACAAAACTACAAGGACCCGATTCTAAATAATACAATATAGGTTGATTTTGAGCTTTCATAGAGGATTTAATGCTCTAAATTTTAATTGACCATATCGGATCAGTTGCGCGTCGTTTCGTATCGTTTTCAGCTCACCGGGTGCGTATAAATATCTGACTAACGCGTTAGAAGCGATTCTTTTTTCATTAGATTTTTTAATAGCTGGTGAGGCTGGATTTTGCTCGACGAAGTTTTGTTTAATATCATGTTTAGGTTTTAAATTTATGAGTCTAGTCGTTTCGTTATTTAATGCTTTTACGACTAGCGGTAATCTTTTAACCCATTCTCTAGATCTCACATTCGTCGCTATTTCTTGCGCGTATTGATGATAAAACAATTTTTCGGCTAAAGTTCCGGCTTCACTTCTTTGTATAGTGACGTTATTTTTACTCATTAAAGTATTGACGCTCGACATAAATTCTTTTCCAGGATCGACTTTTAAAATTTTTGGCCAAGTTAGCGCACTTCTCTTGTAATTTTTTTCAAACGCGTTACCGACTTGCACCGCTGTTGTATCGATTAAAGCTTCCGATTCTCTGTACCTGCTCGCTTCGTCGGAGTTTTTTGCTTTTAATGCTACCGATCGTATCGTGAGGAAGAAACAACAAATCGGCTTGATGAACCTCGTTTGGTTTTTCTTGAATCGAGTTTGAGCTGGTTGGTCTAGGAATGTATTTAGGGTGCGGAAGATAAATCTGCCATAACGCTTGCTTTTTTAACCACTCTTTAGTTTTACTTTTAGAAATTTAGTTTCTTGAGCTAATTTTTCAATCGCCGTTTGACCCTTCCATTATCCTTTCGCACTATAATAAGCGTTTTCTAGTTTTTGTTTCGTACGTTTATCCATTTATTATTTTATAAATATTAATATAATATATTCATTTATTAAAGTTGAAGTAATGGTATATGGCATAATACTGCTAGGTAATTTTTGTTGTTGAACTAGCCACGTTTGTGTCATTAGCGCCGCTCCGACAGTCGCTGAGAGTTTAAGTGTGTCCTTTACATCTAGCTTTCCCAAATCGGCTTGATTTATTTTAAACACTTTTTTAGTCCCATGCTATATAAAACGGTTATAATTCCTACGACTGCACCGTGATAAGCTGAATTGACGATTCCTTTCGTATCTATTGGTGTTGAAGACATATTTTATAGTATAGACAATATTTTTATTCCATTTCGTAAAAATTAACTTCTTTTTCAATTGAATCAACTTTGTTTTACTGGTGATGATTCAACAGTTTTTACAACTGGTTATGGTTGCTCAATAGTTTCTATAGGTTGTTTTTATTTTATTAGAGTTTAGGTAAATGAATAATCCTAGTAAACCTATTACTCCTAGTCCGATGTACAACATGTTTTTTTTATTCATCGTCGCCGTGTTCTTTTTTTACGCTAGTTTCATTAGTAACGTTTGCCTCGCCAACCGCTTTCTTTTTTAAATTTTGTTTTTTCTTTTTATTAAGTTCAGCGAGTCTTTTACCGGCTGCGACTCTGTTTGGATTTTTTTATTTTTTTAGTCGGTGTTTTCGTTACTTGGTTTATCTCTACTTGCATCGTCTTTTCCGTTTTCTCTGGTTCCATCGTCTTTATAATCTACGCAAGAATTTGTCTTTTTAAATGTTTCGCTGAAATTAGCGCTGCTGTGATCGGTGCCAAGTATATTCCGTATTTGTAGTATATTTCACATAATCCGCAAGAAAGAGCGCTCGAAATGAGTGGGCCTTTTTCTAAATCTGTAATTAATTCATCTTCGTCATCGATCATAAAGTTGTATCCCATCACATCGGTCATGTTTAAACTCGATCCTAACGCTTTAGCGTATAGAGTTATGATCGATGAGCCAAACGAAGGTACCATTTCACGACCTAATCTCGCTTCGTATCGCACGTATAATTTATCTTGTTCGACTAAATTTAAAGCTTCAATTTCACTAATACTATACTCTTTACCGAAATATTTGTTTGAGTTTCCTCCAGCAACAACAGCCAACAAACGATCGATGCGTTGACTTGACGGTGAAACGATATTTTCGATAAGAGTTGCTTGTTGCGGCTCTTCGTTTAAAAAAAATTCAACTTCTTCCATTAATATATAATACTCTTAAAAAAAAATTGTTAAAATTTTATCAACATCTTTTATTATTATATTTAATACTCGAAATATTTTTGATGATGATAACGGTTTTATAAAATCATTATTAATGTGCGTATATTTGCGAATCAAAAATACAACTCCACCTAGCGTTAAACAGTTTGTAAATACACAAAATCCAACTAAATATTCGATGAGCATATTTATCTGTAAATTTTATTATATATTTTTTTTGTTAAGTAACCTAGTATAACCTAACAAGTAACCTAGTAAGTAACCTAACAGGTAACCTAATACAACTTAACAGGTAACCTAATACAACTTAACAAGTAACCTAGTACAACCTAACAGGTAACCTAACAGGCAACCTAATACAACTTAACAGGTAACCTAGTACGACTTAGTCTAGTATCGCGTAATCAGTAGGTTGATCCGTTTTTAAAATCAACTTGCAATGTTTGACGAGTTTAAATTTTTCGCGCATTTGTAATCTCAACTCTTGAGTCGGTATGACATCATTTTCTCGAAGACAATTTTCGAACGAGTCTCTATCTTTACAATAAAATAGACACACCCACTTGAGTTGCTCTCTAAAAGATTTTAATACACTGTTATATTTTTGCGAAAGAATTCAGCAGCTGTGGTTGACGTGTCTACCGCTAAAAGCCAACTCGCTGATTATGCATTTATTATTCTCGTCGTATTTTCTATGATTTAGTTGTTTATTCGCGCTACAGTCGTCGATGATAAACAACGTTTCCTCTCCTTTGAAGGCGTCGATATAAATTTTTATCGCTTTGTTTAGCGAAAAATCGCTCAGATCGTTAACATGCACTCGCTCGTCGTTCCAAACACAGTTTCTATTTTGATAAGCGAGATTTAAAGCAACGGTCGGACATAATATAACGATATATTCAAAATATTTACGATATTCTTTTTCTAACAAATTTAAAACAAATTCAGTTTTTCCGCATCCGGTTTGCCTGCAAATCAACGCAGCGTGTGGATATTTAGGTAGCATCATATTTTATTCATAGTCAAGATGTTAATATCTCACGCTATGAAAACGACCTTTTTCGAAAACGAGTACTGCGTCCATAATGATAAAAGTGTAACAGTTTAATGCACCCTCAGCTTCCACCTCTTTTTCGATTTGAATTGTAATTCCTTCGGATAAGTTTTGTACTTTTCTACCGCTTCCGTGAACATTGTTGTCGTCGCTGCTTCTCATATCTAAAAACAAACCGTATTTATTAAGGTAGTAATCGGCTAGTTTTACGTTCGATAGATTTAAAACATTGGTTACTCTCATACCAAATTATTCTCTCGAATCTCCAAAATATTTTTGAATTTCTTCCCGCTGTTGATATCTGTGCATCCCTTGTGCGTAGAGTTGATTAGGAACTCCTTCTACAGTAATGGAAACTTTGTCGATCTTTGGATTATAAAATTTCTGAGTATCTTCTTCGTTGTCCTCTTTAAATAAGTGTTTTAACGCTTTGTCTCAAAACTCTGTCGTATAATATAGTTAACTTGTGCATATATTGATTTCTAATCATTTCAGCGAGAATCGGATCGGTGACGACTTGGTATTCTAAAGTAATTCCGCTTATGATATATTTAGCATTATCGTAAGTGCTTTTAATAACTTTATCAAATTTATTAAATGTGAGTTCATAACTCAAGCGATCAGCTAACCCAGCTTGATAATACGGTTGATGATCGGTCAATAGTTCAAAGTCCAGCGGAATGCAATATCTATTTTTAAAGCTATCCGCAACTGCTTTATCTTTTCGCTAGCACCTACTCTTAATTTAGAAATGTTAAAATGTTCGATTCCTTGATAGGCTAGATTTTCTCGTTGATCTTTCGTCAACCTATTATCTTTGAAACAATTGTACACGTCTGCATCGTCTAAACTATACACTTCGTTTCCTTCGATTTTGATGGAGATATTTTTTACGATAGCTCTTCCTATATTATGCACGATCGTTCTAGTATCGTCGTTTGTGGTTTCGAGAGTAATGTTGAAAGCTAATCTAACCGACCCCGGAACGATAATGTCGTTTTCCGATAAATTGGGAAAACGAACAGGCAACAGTTGATTTTCGGTGATGGTGCTAGGATTATGTGTAAGGACGATATTATGACGCAATCCTTTTATTCCTAACGGTTTTCTCAATTTTCTGTACGGATTTAGGTTGTGACCGAATGCTTTACTCATATTTAACATGTAAATTTATTTTTAATTTTTAATTTAAAAAAAAATGTTTATAAATTATAAAACATGGTGTCTTTAGTAATGATGCTCGGTGGTGCATTAGTAAACTCTTTAGCATTTACCGGAGGAAATAAATTATTTTCTTTGATTGGTGGAAACGATGGAGTCGCAGAACAAAAAAGGCACGATTTAGCGGAAGAACAACTTACTAGAGCGAGAGACGAATGGGGTAAAAAGCGCACGAAATATATAGATTTTTTAAACGAACAACTCGTAAAAGAATCGAACGCTATAAAAACTTTTAACGACATTGACAAAGTGTTGAATGAATATTATATCGTTACCGGGAAACAATTTGAATTACCGAAAGATTTATACCACGAACCTAAACTAGAAGATATTTACGTTCCTTGCGAAGATAAAAAAAAACTCGAGAAATCATTTTCATCGTTTTAGGTATGAGCGTTGTAGGCTACGCAACTTATAAATTATTAGAACGAGATAAAAAATTTAAAACTAATTGTAAATGGCTGAAGGAGATGGTTTTCCGATGGATACTTTTGGTAGGGATGTTGATGATTATGATCAACAAGATGAATATGAAGAGGAGGAAACCTCTATGCAACAAGATGATGCTTTAGAAAGAGAAAATCAAGCCAGATTAGATAAATTACTAGAGCGAGGGACGAAAAATGATTTATCCTTCTACAAGAATGTCTATGAAGCTGTTGATAAATTTTACGAGGATGTCGAGCATCCAAACGTTAAAAAAGACTATAGTAGATTTAGGTACAGATACTCTGTCCTTTTGTTTATAACCGAAAGAAATGAACAAGTACGATTAAGTAACAAAAAAGAAATGGGAAAATTTTTAAAAATATCTACTCTCAAACAACAGATAGGCCAAGCTATTGTAGATGATATTCTTGCAGGAAAAAGTTTAACGAAAGAGGAAGAGGAGGTTTTAAATATAGGTTTAAAAGAGTTAGAAGATATAGAAAGACCTTTATCACCAACAATTACTATCGATAAAACACCTCTTTGTGGAGAAGGAACGCGAAAGTTACCGCAAACGCCAGATCAACGTAGTAAAAAAATAGACAAATTAATACAAGTCGATAAAGAAGTAATTAGAGTTATTTCAGAAGATGGAACTCTACCTCTTAGTTTACCAATGAGAGCGTTTATAGCTCACGTTAAACTTATGGAAACAACGCAAGGTCAACAATTAGATTTGAAAGCTAAATTGAATGCGCTAAACCAAGAATTATCTAATGTTAGACAAATAATTGATGAAAATGAGATAGGAGATGAACATGCGGTTGAAGAACTTCAACAACGAGAGCAAGAAATACTAGACGAAATACAACCAACTATACATGCTTATAATGCGTTAGATAACAAAGTTAGTAGTCAATTAGATCAAAATGAAGAAATGTTAGTTGAAATGAAGGGAAGAAATGAAAAAAAAATTATCGTTAAGAGAAAAAATTTAAATTTTATTTAGAGAACAAGGTATAGCAATAGTCAGCATATTAACGGCTGTTACTACGACGATCGCATTTATAGTCGGATCGATCCTAAGTGCTGTAAAACCAAAGCCCACACACGTTACGCCCGTTACACCGAGTGATGGTGGTGTAAAAGAGTGGATCTGCGATAAGTTGGTTATTTAAGATAGCTTCGAGCGTTGTAGGATGGGCGGCAGAACACGTGTGGCTAGCTTTAACCGGAGTCGGAGTTTAAATTTTATCTTATAATCAACGTCAGCGGTGACGCTATGTTAACATCTCGTAAATAATGATACCTAATCCAGCAAAAATCGCAAAACCAAAAATCAATGCATTTTTTCATCTCGGTGAGTATCGTTAGAGACTTGTATAGTAGATGTATCGTTAAGCTGCGGGGTATCTAACAAAGATGATTCATCGTTAGACATAATTGGTAAAGGTAGTGGTGAGTCAAGTTCTGTTGATGGTGATGGCGGTAAACTAGTAGATGCGTCGTTACTCGTTAGTTGTTGAGTATTTATTGGCGACGTATCGAATGATGATGATGATGATGGCTGTGGTGGAACGGGTGTTAAATTTGTGTCTTGATTCATTCCAAGTTTAAGTGATAAATCAGACGTTGCAACTTTAATATCGTTGTTGTATTTCGCGTTATCACTTATTTTTAAATCCATGTCGCTTGGCATAAGGTATAAATTTTCTCCAACGGCAAAGTTTCACGGCGTTCGAGCGGATTGTAAATCTGATTTATAATTATCAATAGATTTATGCAAATCTACCGGAGAATCGATCAAAGCCTCGAGAATGTTTAAAAATTCACTTTTTGCATCTAAACCGGTACCCGGTGTGAGAAATCCGCTTGAAACTAGAACTTGAGCTCCCATTATCGCGTAAACGTACGTTCTTAAAGAGTCGTTATTTTTTTCTATACCAATATCCGTAAAGCCTTGCGCTAATCCAAAAGACATTATAAATTTATTCCACGCTCTTTCAACATTTTCAGATTGCGAAATGTAACCTACTCTAATGGTATGTTCTTTACGATTATGCACACCGTCGTCAAAATCCATTCTTTTTTCACTCAATTCAAAGTCTAAGGGAAGGTGGTCAAGAGGGATGGGTTTGGGGTGTGGGTCGCGGATAACAGAATTATCGTAGTTGTGTCCAGGTACCGGATCGTATCTTTTTCCAATGTTTCGCCAGAAATAAGCAGTACCGAGTCCGTTGCTGTACGAGTCAACTTGTTGTTTCCAATTAGCAACGGATGAAACCGATGTCTATATTGTTTTTGAACGCGTCCCAAAAAATTTCAAAAGACGCGGGACAACTCATTTCTTTGAGCAATCGTCTAATTTGATAATAAACGTGAAATCTATAAAAACTACGAATCATCATATTCGAATGAAATAAATGTTCGTAACTCACGCCGCAACCCGTCGTACTACACCACATTACAAAATTTATTTGATTCTGATAAAACTTTAACGGATTAAAATTCCAATCGTCTACAACATCTTGGCTATTGACGTGAGGCAACCTATACTTGCTAAATGGATTAGAGAGTTGTACGTTAAAAAATCATTTTCATTGAGGTAAATATTCATATTCGTTAAATCTCTCGCGGTAAAAATTTCAACGTGAGTAAAATTTCCAGATTGTGGATACCGTTTCGATAAATTACTTTGAAATGCAAATGGAAACGACATTTTATTATAATAAATATAAATTATAAATTATAAATTATAATTTATAAAATGTACCATACGATCGAAACTAGAAATTTTAGCAAGGCAATCGAATTAGATAATATAATCGATAATCGCGATGGTAAACTCGTTAATTAGCGCTAACGTTTGGGTAGGTTACTATAACGTACGTAAAAAAAAAAAAAAAATATGGCGTAGAAATTGAATTAATCGAAAACGGACTTTATAATATAAAAGAAATTATTAACATTGTATTAAAAAACACACCTTGGCTTACGTTCGACGTTGATGAAAAACAAGGTGAATCTTTGCTAAATATTACGCAACGAGACAAAAGTATCAAATTGTCATCGGGATTAGCTAATTTACTCAGGTTTCAAAGCGATTATCTATCTATGGGCAAGCATAAGAGAAAAATTGATTTGCAACCTTTTAAAATAATGTACATTCATTGCGACCAAATTTCTACGAGCGAAAATGTTTACAACGGTAAACCTAATACTATTTTAAACGTGTTTCCCTTACAAGATAAATCGTTGGGAGAAAGTGCGTTTATAGAATATTCTAATCCATTGCGAAAAAATCTTTAAAATGATACTTTTAACGAATTGAGTTTTCAAATTAAAGATTCTATCGGCAGAGAGATAAGTAATCACGGTTTGCCTATTATTTTAACCGTTAAAATTATATAAAAAATGATTATTATTATATATATATTATAAATATGGCGAGTATTTTCGGTCCTAGTCGAAGAAGCGGTATCGTTAGCGGCGTTTACGACAATAACAACAATCCCTACATTTATGAACATCATGGATATATCGATAAAAATGAAATTTTACAAACGATACCTTTAGTCAAAAAAATTAGCATTATACTAAGATGGCACGGTACGCTTAAACTACCTTTTTTTATGTTTAACGATCCACCGACATACTGTTCAATTTAAAAAAAAATTATCAAAGTCGAATTTTTTTTTCTTCACATTTGGCAACGCGTAATTTTGAAGTCAATGTATATCATATTCCTTCTCCAGCTCGATCAACCGCAGCATTTAGAATACGAAATGTGCTACAAAACGCAAGATGAGAATTTTTTTTAATCAAACGAGCTTTTTCGGCGCTTTAAACACTAAAATCTGTTTCAATATAGAAATTATAAGTTTACCGTTGACGTAGTCACGCGTATTAATAAAAAAAAATTGTTTTAATGATTATTATAAATATGGCGAGTATTTACGGTCCAAGTCGTAAAAGCGAGCAAATTTCACATTCTAAAAATCGTAATCCACTCATTTATAAACACCATGGACATATTGATGAAGATGTATTTGATGATCTAATTAATTTAATTACAGATGACACACTAGGAGTTGACATTTGGTGGGAAAGTGCTTTTCCAGCGTTTTATGTCAAGAAATCATCAAAATGTTCTAGTTATGCTAAATTAACTATAGGTAAAAATGCTTATTCATACACAGCAACCTACCAAGTACACATTAATACACGTTATGGTGTTGAACTTTTCAGAGAGTCTAATGTAGATTTTGACAATGAAGTGCAGCATTTAGAATGCAGTGTTTACTACAAGAGTGAAGATAAAAAGTCTTTCTACAAGCAACCTTTTTTGGCTCTAGAAATATGGGGGTCTGTTACGATATGAATATCGTAACTTTTCTTTAGTTTAAAATATTAATTTTTTAAAATCTTTTATTATTAATAGAATAATGAGTACCTCTACCGAAACTACGAAAATGTATCCAACCTCATCATCTACACCGCTAGATACTTCCGACAATGTTGAAGAGACAATTCGTAGCGAATTAACTCGTTTACAACAATACGTCGACATTCAAAAAGAAATTTTAAAAGAACGAAACGCGTTTGAGTTTAAGAAAATAAATGAAAACATCGAAACTTATAATAAATTAAATGAAAACATCGAAACTTATACCAGTGTAGAATCGATAGCAAAAATGACATTAGGAGCCATTGCAATTGCCACTATCACGCACAGCCTTTTTGGCATCTATAAAAACAGGCTTCATATTATACGAGATTTATTTGTTTAGTTTAAAATATTTTTTTAAATCTTTTATTATTAATATAAATAATGAGCGCCTCTACCGAAACGACGAAAATTTATCCAGTATTAGCTACTAGTGATACTTTTAGCAATGATATAAACGTAAACGCGTTTTCGTTTACAAAAAATCGACGATATTCAAAAAGAAATTTTAAAAGAAAGAAACGAGCGCGAGGCCGTATATAACAAATATAATAAAATCATAAAAACTTGTTCCATCGTTGAAACGATGGCAGAATTGGGCTGTATGGGAGCAGGAGCAACTGGAATTGCCAGTATTGCCACCGTTGTAGCATCACCGGTCGGATTCGTTTTAGGACTCGCTTTAGGACTAGGCGGTATGGCGTTTGCCATCAGATACGCGAAATCTAAACTCGATAAAAAAGCTAAAAAACACAACAAGATTACAGTTTTAGCCGAAAGTAAACTCAACACCATCGACAGTCACGTTTCGAAAGCCATCCAAAACGGTGTTATAAGTCAAGAAGAATTTCATTTAATCAACGAGGAGCGAAACAAATACTCGCAAATGAAAGAAAACATTAAAATTAAATTTACGCCGAAAAATGTCGACGATGTAAAATATGTCAAAGCCATCGTCTATAAAGAAAAAAAAGATCTCATAGAAAAAATTATGAATTTAAAGTAAACTTTACTATAGAAAAATCTTTTGAAAAACCCGCTTCGGAAATAGCAGAGCGAGTTGTTACGCCCAATACACCTCCTCCGTATAATTCAATTTTCATTTTTTTTTAAAATTATAAACGAGTCGTTTTATTTAACAACTCTTTCATCACTAAATTATAATTTCGTTTAGCTCTCCCTTCAACACGCTTTAAAAAATACATTTTTAATACATTACTACATTTCGTACATAAATTTAGTTTTGCTTTTGTACCATTTTTACATCTTAGACATGCAACTGGTATACTTTGTCCATGTCGAATACGCCACACATGTAGTGGGCAAAATACGTCACCAATCACACTTAGTCTACAACACTGTTTTACCCACTAAAAGCCATTCGCACGGAATAATTCTTTCTGATAAATACTTGCTCGTCATCTTCTCTTTTACTTCTAAACTACATAACATAAAATCGTTATTTAAATTTTTCTTGACAAAAACCAATATCTTTTTTTAAAGTTTTTTTTTCAAACATCATCAACAACCTATGACCTCATCAACGGTTGATGACGTCATCAACCTACCCCAAACCTACTCAAAAATAAAAAACCCGTCGTATTGGTAACTTCACCTCTACTGTTGGAATGTCTACACAAACTAATGCAGTACAGACACATAGATGGACTTGTGTGTATGCGCATACTCTATTCTATGGCTATGTGATGCAGAGTACCAGTGATTTGCAATAATCATATACAATAACATAATGGTCGTGCATGACAACAGTCAAATAACTGTTCATTGTAAATTCACATGTTCACAGGTATTATATATAATTAGTTTTTTGAAGAATACATTCATTACAATCATCTAGTTTTCAAAATAAACATCATAAAAATTACCTTTTGAACGTTTCATTAAAATCGGTGTTCACGTTTTTGAGAAAATAGCCAATAACGGTTTCTATTTTATTAGTTATTTTGTGCATGTTCATATTGTGTTAATTGTTGCAATCGAAATCAGCTGTTGCGTTTTCGGAGGCCTTCATATACAATTTTCTTGAGGAAGACAGAATTTCAGACAGGAATATCTCTTAGGGCGTGTGGTAGAAATCCAACCGTGTAGACAAGAAAATAAACCACTGTTTGTTACTATTTTCTACGAATATATGTTCAGGTCTTTAATTTATTGTCCACAGTAGTAATCTCAATCCCCAGAGAAGTGGCGCAAACTTCAGACCTAAATCTTCACTCCTGACATGAGATAATTCTAAATGTACTAGCTAGTAGCTATGGCACAATTTATGATATTGTTGCATTCCCACTATTGTGGATCAACAAAATAAAAGGACGGACACAAACTTTGTTGTGACAATATGAAATGGGGTTTATTTATTATCTTCTCTGCATTCAACAACAATAAAAGGCATTAATGACATATAAAAAGAGTGGTAGCGTAGTTCAATAATTAGACTTAATAGTTAGACATAATACGAGTTCCGAATGGTGTGTACGAGTAATACCAACTACAAAGGGATCGGATACAGCCAGGACCATCATTCGTTCATGCGGCTTGTCACTCGGTATACGGTACGGGCACTGCTACACCGAGAGACGGACGGCTGGTCAGTCTCGACGACGGGGACCACCAGGGCTTGACTACACGGGGTGTCTGGACGGGGCCAGAGTGTGTATCAGACCGCATTAGCTAGGCGTACCAATGGTCATATCGACGCACTGCACCATTGGTTCGACGAACGAGGCTCTGGACTGTAATAGTTCGGTATATCGCACTGTCATGGATAGGATCGAGTAGCTCAGATATCATTCGGAATCACACTTCACCGAGATGATGAAATCTCTGGGTTTATATAGAAATCTGGGGCCTAGGATTGAATAAAACATTAGCCTAGTTTAGCGTCTTAGCCAATGGGAAGCTTGCCTTCCGCGTCTAAGGGTAGAAACGTGTGCAAAATCATGATATACAACAGGTCCTTGTTCCATAAGGAAAGGTATTTGACGAAAGTAAAGTGAGTGACAACTCAGGAGGGCGTGTTCAAGGGGACGATGCTTACTGGGAGCTAAACTATTGCATGCGTGGGGCAGCGGTAGCGCATGGGAGCACGGCACACGGACCAAGGCCTATGACTGAGCGTGCCAGTCACGGTGACTGTTTGGCCGTGCTACACCCACGAACCGTGTTCGGCGTGTAGGGTGGACTCCGAGGAAAGTAGGAGAAAAATAGACTAAGTCCAAAGGACGGCTCCAAGCCACGTGGCGGGAGGGTGTGGCACGCACGCAAGGCTCTCGCTGGTGTTGCATTATGCATTGCGTTAGCGCTGGATATGCATGAGCAAAAGTAGCGTCCTTGTATGGATTGCATATTCATAGAGGACAATTGAGGGTCCGGGAAACAAACTCTGGGACTTAGACTGCTTGAAATTGCATCGTAAGCAAAAATATTGGAAGTGGAAGAAGTGAAATAGGGGGTGGTAATATTTATAAAAATCAAAGGGTAAGATTCGTAACACTGTTATATTAAACACACAATGCATGACACACAATCCTTATATACTGCATAATTGTTTGGAACAAGTAGTTCGTGTCACAACAAATGTTCAGTTCCTCAATGAATAATCACGGCAGCAAATACGACATGAAGTGTACGTTAAATTATATACGAGTTGAACAGTTCAACGATAACAACGATAGTTCGAAGACAAAAGTACTAAACAAAAATGGTTCTTCTTACACGGTTAATTCCACCCAAAATGCACACAGCAAAATGTAGAGACCCTTTACTGTCCTTTAGAGCTGTTCAAAAATGACTTTAGTTACAAGAAACTCTCTAACTCACAACAAAAATAAGCAAGCTTTGAACAACGCGGCACACTGACTTAATTTCACGCTCCAACCCCCTTACGTACAGCGCCCTCTCCTGGCACCCAACTACAACAGAATTATGGCAATAAAACAAACCTTCAGTGTCTGTAACAGGGCGACTAGTACAAGTATCACCTTTGTAAACATTTAGCTTTCAGATTGAAACTCAAAACACTTTTTGATCATTACCAAAGCTATATCATACCTTTAAAATGGTGGATTAAGTACAATGTAAAGTATATACACAAAATAGCTTGTATTTGCAACATAACCATTATTGAAATATAACCAAAAGTGATTATAGTTACTGTAGATTGATAGAATACATTCTGATGGAGTTATGCAATATTTAATTTCCTCCAGTTGATTATACCACAGAGTATATGGGGGCAGGCGAGCGACAATCCTATTTATTTATCTATATATTTCTCTTAATTAAATTAAGAGAAAGTTATTGGTCATTTCAAAACGTGTTATTTTCGAATTTTCAGGATGGAAGAAAAACCATTAATTATTTTCTTACAAGAACGCGGAGTCCAGAAGTGCGACCTCGAAAAATTGAAGCAGAATAAGGTAGGCCTTCTTACTTTTGAGGGTTAAAGATGATTGTTCCGCCGCTGAATTGTGTCGGCTAAATGATGGGAAAGCAATTAAAAGTAAATTAATATAAACTTTACATTTTTAAATGTTTCTTGTAATCTATTCTTGCAGATCGATGAAAACGTGATCAACCTTATGACAGACGACGATTTCGCAAAATACATTCCAGCTTTCGGAGACAGGCTAGCTGTCCGTCAATTCTGCACCGGGCAAGTCGCCAAGACCTCAAAAGCAAACACAGAACACAAGAAAAGAGCACTCTTCGACAAACTTAGGCGTAAAATGAAGCTTGCTAAGTCAAACAAACAACCGGAAAACGATTCGGGAGATGACACTGACGAAGAGGACTTCTTCCCTGCGAAGAAACGCTTAAAGGGCAACAAAAATGCCACCATTCTCCTGAGGACGATCAGAGCATACTGATCGAAACGTCGAGTTGTACCTCCAGTTCTTTTCAGAACTAATTACTACTCAATTGAGATTCCACATGGTGTCACCGCAATTAGTCTTACTTAAAAATGCCACCAAACCAACCCGAAAGATTGAATTGGGGTGAATACGTGACGGGAAACAGGTGCGGAAAAAAATGGGGGTGGAACCCGAAATATAAGCGTTCCCAAGACTTGTAACAAACAGTATTTGTTGAAAAGTGGGAGAGAGCTGTTCTTCCCTGGAGGTAGAGCTAAGACGGTGTCAATCAACGATGTCACTTGTGACATCTTGGATTTCAAGGAAACACATTTATCTGAGACCGAAACCATTGGAGAAATATACAAGTTGAAGATGGAATGGTCAGGTTTTATCTTGTCACCAAAACCATCGACAAAACCGTGAACTCGACGGATAGTTCCAACCAGTCCAGTCCCTTGCCGGAGCCTTTCGACACAGGTCACATTCCTACCACTACCCCCATGACGTCAGCAGATATCTCCCTGAGCGCTTCTTCTCCACCTTCGGAAGATACACTGCTCAACAACACTTCGTCTTCCGACATAATCCAGTTTTGCTTCATTGGAGAAAATGTAAGCATTCAGGAAAGTTTAGATGACACTGTCCCTGTAGAAGATTTGCCCTCCACAAGTATGGCTGCGCCTGACGTTCCCGAAGTGATTGGAGATGTTGATTGCTGCTCCATTGATCTTTACTGTACGGAAGACATCTCTTCTGAACCTGGCCCCTCTGAGCAATGCCCTGTGGTGATAGCAGATAGCGACAGTCCCCCACGAAGTCCAACACCTCCAGTGGACACTGAAGGACACAATAAATACACTGTTTTGCGTGTCCATCGAGCATATTTGCTCAACGAAATGATAATGCATTTCAAGAGTCCGCACATAATGGAAACAGACATCAAATTCCTATTTGTAGGAGAAATGGGTGTAGACCAAAATGGCGTTTCCAGAGAAGCATATTGCGCATACTGGAATGAATTCTTCAGCGGAAATGCAGAAGGAGTAGATGGGCGTGTGCCTGCCCTAAACACGAAATGGCAAGAGGTCGAGTGGTACGCAGTTGGGCGAATCCTGTTGAAAGGATTCCTCGACCATGGTTTCTTTCCGATCAAATTCATTGAAGCATTTACAGTGGCACTTATTCTCGGTGAGGAACATGTAAGTCCAGAATTGTTGCTGACATCTTTGTTGAACTACGTGAGCCCGTCAGAGAGGAGCATCCTCAATGCAGCTATAGATGGCAACTTAAACGACGAAGACATGGATGACTTCATAGACATCTTGGACAGAATGGGGTCATCGTCTATTCCATCCACTAAAGATATGAAAATGAAGATCATTCAAATCGGCCACAAGGAACTGATCCAGAAACCGAAATACGTCATCGATAAGATGGCAGAAGTATGCCGAGATGCACTTACACACTACTTCCCAGACACAAGTGAGATCAAATCGATGTATATCGCCAAAAAAACATCCTCGCGAAAAGTTCTAAAACTTCTGGATTCTAATCCGCAAAACACAGCACAGGATGAAAGTTTCAGATACTTCCAACAATTTGTTCGAGACCAAGATGATCTATCTCTAAGGAAACTTCTTCGCCTCATGACAAGCTCCGACTCAATGTCAACGGATAAAATACGTGTTTCGTTCGCAAACATCCTTGGCCTGGCAAGACGTCCAGTGTTTCACACTTGCGGACCCGTTCTGGAACTACCCTCTACATATGATAGTTATCCCGATCTTCGAAAGGAATTTGAGGCCATTCTTGCGAATGAGAAGTGTTTCCGCATGGACATTGCTTGACTACAAGCCATCTATAATCCTCACAGTTCATGATGTGCATGATCGCCACAACTTTACAGAAGAAAGCATAGGCCTTTAGCACGTAAAACCACAGTCTATAAAAAGGGTGATTTTATTTTATTTATTTATTTTTGCTCTTTTGATTTCATCAGTTTTAGTTTTTTAAACTTGAAATTAAGTTTTAAACATGTAAAATTTACAGAAATTACAAACAACTCTTTCCCCAACCATTTTGCTATAAAAATAAGTTTTCAGCTTTAAATACAGTGTTTTGTACCAATTACAACACGCTTTATTATGCGTTTAAAGTTATGTTGTAAATAGGTAAAACACATTTTGTTAAGTTGTAATTATGTTTTTACAACAAATAGTTAGAAATAGTGTTTCCCGCAGTTTGCTGAATTTATTTTTAAAACGCTATAGGGCCTACATAACACTATAGACAAAATAGTAGTTATAGTAGTTCTGAGTAAACACTCGATTTCTACTGTGATACATTATGCCTCTAACAAAGACAAGTCGTGATCAACGCATTATATTGCAGAGTAATTTTGTAAACATACAATGATACATGGACTACCATCAATAGAACATAGAACATTAGGTGCAGCATTTAAACAGGAATATACAAGGTACCCCCTTCTAAGCTTTATTTTATAAAAGTCTGTGATTTTGAGACACAGCATTGGCTTTACAATGTGACAGTAGCTCAACACAAGAGAGTATGGAACTGAAATGAGAAGCTGGTCTTGCTTTCAGGAGATTTGTAACTTCGTTTTCTTTATTATATTGTTATTAGATAAGTATTTTATATATTCCATGTTCTATATTCTATAAATTTTATATATTCTACGTTTGAAAGCCGGTTTGAAAAAGAAGCTAATTTTAGATCGTTTTAAGTCTATTCATAATACATTTATATCATGTTAAATTAAAGTTATTGCAAGTGCCTTTTTATAGTGTTTTTTGCAAAATTAAAATTAATACGAATTTTAGATGACATAACCAGCGTCAAAAGGAATCGTTGAGAAAACTACAAAAGCCAACAAAATTGCAGATGACAGTACAAACCCAAAGGACAGTAAGATAATAAGTAAGCCAATGTTAACTGCACTTGAGGTTTAATGTGTTTAATAATTGGCTCAGGAATTTGAATACCCATACCTTTTTTACATTTGCGAAGGAAAGAAAGTGAGATAATAAGTTTTAAGCCAATGTTAATTGCACTTAAGGGTTAATGTGTTCAATAATTGAATACCATACATTTTTTACAGTTGCGAATGAGGGTAATGCCTGAAAGAATAACGAATGGAATCCCAGTATTGACTGTAAAAATGAAGCTGCAACGTAGTATTGAACGTATTTCCCCCGATATGTATTGGATGATTATTAGGTATTAAAACAACAAAGGTTTAAATGAAAGACACAGGTGATTTTTTTAAATTTTATAACTATTTATTAAATTTATTACAGAAACATTTATTACAGAAAATTCACGTTCCTTGTTCGCTTATTTGTGTTCGGTTCCTTTATATTTGAACCATTAAAACAATGTTCTTGTTAAAATAATTGTTTGCTTGTTTTCGTTTGTTTGTTTTGGTTGTCTGCAGTTTGTACAACTTATAGATAGCCAACAGCGGTGGATCAAGAACTTAGTGGGGGACACTTTTTCAAAAATCAAACACTTTCGCCCCTTTAATATTTCTAAGTACTATATTTCACCAGTGGGCCCTTACAATTTATTATGAAACATTTCCACTGAGAAAAAATAGGCCTTGTGGTTTATATTAATTCCAGTCAGTCCAAACTAACATTGGGATATCACAAATTCATTATGATGGCGTTTCGGAGGAAGTTGTAGAGCTCAGCTGCCTCATCTGGATAAGACGGCTTGTTCCAGCCAGACTCTTCCATCAGAAGACAACACAAATTAAACACAGTTTTATCGCATGGGTAGCA
This sequence comes from Zoroaster sp. YZ-2022, assembly GCA_029582265.1. Taxonomy (NCBI): domain Eukaryota; kingdom Metazoa; phylum Echinodermata; class Asteroidea; order Forcipulatida; family Zoroasteridae; genus Zoroaster; species Zoroaster sp. YZ-2022. The sequence goes on along the minus strand of CM055816.1, from coordinate 91,985,437 downwards.
GCTTTTGGAGGTACATTCATCTCGACACAGACGAATCTCACCGTCGGTGATTCTGCACAAGTGGTTCTGTGTTCCATGGAGGTGTGGAAGGATAGATGAGCGTAGGTCTACCACTTGGATTCATCCGATTCCGATAGGGACGAATACGATGAGTATTCCATAACAGAACGACTTCGTCAAGGTTATCCTGATGAGAAAGAGTGTTATGCAAAGACAATGTTAAAATCATGCTTTTAATTTAACGCTCTTTGAACACATGCATTTTAAGTTTGTGTATGGGGCACAATGTAACAATTTCGCATTTGACGTTTTTTATGATAATACATTAACCAACATTATGCAAAACGAAAAAGGGCAGATCAGCGACCACATTTGTGAGAGAGGGAGAATCGTCGAGAGACGACTCGCCTTGTTATGACCGTCTTCGATATTTTCATCTAAGTTCAAGTAATATCATGTGAAATGATTCCCATAGCTTGGGAAAACGATTATTTTATAGCTGTATCCCCTGGTTGGGATGTCTTGTCCTGCATCATGTACACTTTTGCTTGTATACACACGGGTCAATCGTGGGAGGGGAAAAGGGTAGCACGTTCCATGTTTTTCTCGCAATTTGTACAAATTTCCAATAAACGTTTTGTGTTCCTCCCTTTTTTGGCAGTGTGTTCCCCTTTTCATCGTGGGCCCACATTTTACGAGATTAATTCCATAAAAGGAATGGAGGCCCCCGATGGTATGGGTGCACCACGGTGATTTTGCATGAAATCAAGATGAAGGTTTTAATAATGATACTGCCATTCGCTGGGGGAGAGTCAAGTCGGGATTATAAACTAAGTTCACATGTAAGGTATATTCCTCACCTGTATCATCTGTAGAAAGCAGAATTGTATCAGATTCTTGTCAAGGAAGTCACCTGTGAAGCTACCATCCAGAATTGGCCACACTGTTTGCGTAAAAAAACCCACCACCACTCAATTCTCTGATTATGGTTGATCGATCCGTACCGAAAACTGCGGTGAGCCAATTCGTCGGGGTGATCATATCTCAAGAACGTATGCATTTGTTCGATATATGCATTTTCTGTCCCTCGGTCTGCTCGCATGGTTTTCGGGCAACCCTTCCTCATGTTAACAGCGTTAATGTAATAGTTGGCCACAATTTTTGGATCACTGTTAGTAGTGTACGCCTCCATCCAGATTATTTGCCTGGAAAATCTATCCACAGCACCGTTTATACAGATCCCATACGGTTTTAGTTTATCATATGAGTCTACATGCCACATGTAAATCAGGTCCAGAATTTCGGTATGTCCTCCTCCTTAATCGATTACGTTTTCTTAACAGAGTCCTTCAGGATCAATGATATGAAGCAATAACCTCACCGTGTTTTGGCTAACAACCAGTCCATTTTGGGTACATTTTAAGTGCATCATTTTATATCCATGAAGCTGTCCATACGTATCCATCTCTGCCATCAAGAAAAGCGCCACGTCCAAAACATCCGACTGATTCTTTCTCCGAAATAATTGCGCTCTCGACAGAATCCGTCTCAAACTCCGGAGACTTATTACTATTCCATTTAGTTGAGCCAAGCAGTGTAGTATTTCACGATGACTTAAACCCAATCGAAAGTAGAATTTCACAAGTGTCACCAATTGCCCCATAACTAAACTCGATGAGTACAACATGAATTGAAAGCATGTATCGAGTTGTATGAAGTTATCTCGTTCGAACGACTTATTATCTCGTTCGAACGACTTAGTATGTCGTTCGAACGACTTAGTATGTCGTTCAAACAACTTCGTTCGAACGATTTAGTATGTCGTTCGAACGACTTAGTATGTCGTTCGAACGACTTAGTATGTCGTTCGAACGACTTAGTACGTCGTTCGAACGACTTAGTACGTCGTTCAAACGACTTAGTATCTCGTTCGAACGACTTAGTATCTCGTTCGAACGACTTAGTATCTCGTTCGAACGACTTAGTATCTCGTTCGAACGACTTCGTTCGAACGACTTAGTATGTCGTTCGAACGACTGAGTATGTCGTTCAAGCGACTTAGTATCTCGTTCGAACGACTTAGTATGTCGTTCGAACGACTTAGTATCTCGTTCGAACGACTTAGTATGTCGTTCGAACGACTTAGTATTACGTTCGAACGACTTATTATCTCGTTTGAACGACTTACTATGTCGTTCGAACGACTTAAAAAAAAAAAAAACCTTCAATTGGCAGCAATTTCATAGCAAAACAAAATAAATAAAAATGCCGAAGCGCGCGGGGTCTGAGGCGACGCGCGTGGAGACCAGAAACCGGAGACCTTTTTTGTTGGCCTAAAGCTCACGTGTAAACAAGTCACATGGCTACAGGAATGAGAATAGATTATCATTCGTATTAAAATAAGGATCAGTGGTACTCTGCAGCTCAACCTTCAATCACGTTGACGCTAATATCATAAAAGGAAACAGGTCAACTCGTACTTCAACCAACTCGTACTCCGACAAACTCGTACTCCGACCAGCTCGTACTCCAACCAACTCGTGCTCATGACTTTTCAGGGCCACCACACGTTTTATTTATTTATTTATTTATTTACGTCATCTTCAATGAGGGTAAACTCCGATCAGTGCACAGCACTGCTTTCCATCGACTGGAGGCCCTCAGTACAAATACAGTAATAATAAAAACAAAACGTACATCATACAAGCTAAAAACATCAAAAGCACATATACAAAAATTATCAAAAGGTACAAATTACAAATTATTTGAACTTAAAATGTGCTCCTTGACATGCTTTTTAAAAGTCAAGATAGTTGGCAAGCTTTTAATGGCAAGTGGAAGATTATTCCATGACCTGCTGGCTCCAGAGAACTTGAAGGAACGGTTACGTTCAAAAGAGAGATTACATTACATGTCCTTAATTAAATTTATTCAAATAATATCATCCAAGGTTTTTAACACTAACAGTTACGGATAAAATCGACACACCAAAATTATTGCAAGTCACATGGCTATAGGAATGAGAATAGATAGAATAGATCATTCGTATTAAAATAAGGTTGAAGTACGAGTTGGTTGGAGTACGAGTTGGCACGAGTACGAGTTGACCAAAATGAGCACGAGTTGGTTGGAGTACGAGTTGACCTGTTTATGCTAATATCATACAAGGTTTACTTCTGGGTACCAGCATTACCAACAATAAATTGGAATTCCCCACGAACACTTGTTTATGTACGGGATTTTTCGTTATTTTCTATGGAGTAGCCTGTGTGAGCAGGTTAGACTATGATCTTCCTGAAAAATCAAACTGTTGAAGTTGTTCAAGCTGCATTGAGGTAAATCGGTAAATAAGTCCCTTATAAATACAGTGGGTAGAATGTCGTATCTGGCCGCCACTATTTTTCATTAAATATAACCATAGGTGGAGAACATATGGATGATGATGGACATATACTTCAAATTATTCCAGGATATTTATTTCATGAAAAATCAGGCATTTTTGATATACGATGACTTCCTCAGTCATGTCAGTCTGATCTTGTAAACTCCACAATTAGTGACCAACACAGTCATTGTACATGCGTAGTGGCAACTATAATAGGATCCTTCTATTTTCTGAAGGGGATGATTTTTTTTAAAGGGAAATCAAGTCCGAAAACCATCATAAAAGTGGATTTTAAAGATAGTGTTCGCTTTCTGTACCACCAAAAATTGATAGAATGATTTTTTAACTGGTTAGTGGTTGCATTTTTTTTTTAAAGCCCGTAAAAAGTGCCAGCCGGATACGACATTCTTTCCAATACAGTAGTCAGTATGTTACTATATGTTTACTACAGTTTTATTTGCGAGCTACGTAGCAGAATGCCTATGTAATACAGATGTACGTTTTAGCATCAACCTTGCAAATTGTATTGTGAAAACGTTAAATGAAGTTTGTAATCCTCAAAATGAGTTATTGTAACCATGCAGTCATATCTGTTTGTAGAAATCTTGGAATTATAATTTGTTTGATTATTGTTAAGATTATTACATTGATGTCTGTCTTTCAACAAATTTATATTGATACCTCGGCTTTGATTTTGACGTTAAATGCACCCCCACGCGATCCATTTTCAATCCAAAAGATTGTCTACTCTAGGCTGTCTTGGGCATGTATAAATCACCTGTAAGGACCAGATTACGGTCCATATTTCTGTAACATTAAAGTTTCATTAAAGTACTACAGTACTACGTTTACATAATAGAAAGGAATCTGTACCTTCACAGCATAACAAATTACCAAATTCACCAAAGATGTATTCGTTGCAAGTCAGTATATCACTCATTTTGATAAGCCATGTCTTATATTAACCATAATGATTAATGCACCCCGCATGCTCAAATTTCATCCAGTCAGATCATCTAAACTGTCGTGGCCATGTATGTAAAACCTGTAGGACCCGTTATTCATTTCACTGTTTTTCTCCCTCCATTATCCAAATGTTCTCAAACTTTTGTTTGCAGGTGGTTGCCCTTGGTGAACCATGACATTATCACCACCCTGCTGTGTATGTATAGTTATCTTGGATGTAGTAGAATTAATCCCTCTTTTTGTTTTATCTCTTCGTTTTCCTTTTCTATTATCTGTTAAATGATATAATTGTATAATTTTCTTTTCCTTTTCATACACGAATTGAAACAGAAGCCGGTATTTGTTAAAATGGCGGAAACTTCACACCAATTCATTGATCCAGATTCCCGTCGGACAAGTAAAGAAGAAATTACAAAAGACGAAGGTACGTTCTTTATGTATTATGGTAGGTTATTAGTATTTGTCATGATCTGTTTGATGATGGAACGTTTGTCTAGGTTATATGCTATACACCTGGTAATCTCATAAGGCTTGCTGACATGTATGTTGTGCTGCGTTCTCGCTCCTTCTCTGTTCCTCTGATATCATGTTTTTAGCTGAAAATATGTTAAAACGAGTAAATATTTAATTCCCGTTCACAATCAAAAGTTGTTTATATTGATCAACAATTGTTGCTGTCATGCAAACGTACCTACAGATCCAACAGTCATTGTTTTATGTTCCACAATCCCTGGGTTTATGATTGGTTACTGGATTGTTTGAAGTTGACTAACGGTTGATATTGATTTTTAATATTAATGGTGCCCCGATAAAGTTGCATCGAGAGATAATAATTCCAAGTATTGATATAGTCAAACGAGAATTGGGGGCTTTTATGTTATTTGTTAAATCTCATAGCCTTTGGCACAACATATTTAACTCATAATAATTGTCATTACACATAAAGAAAAACAACAGAGGAAAGGTCAGCCTGAAGCGACAATGACAAAACTGATGTCATTAAAGGATATGGAGGATGTTTTGAGGTTTGAGTTAAAAATTATTGAAATTTGAATTGTGCTCCATGTCATTCAAACACAATATTATTTATGTTAAAAAGTACACCCTTTTTTCAAATTAAAATATTGATTTACTTTTTGTAGGTATTTGTAGGTATTGATGGCTGTTTCATAATAAGAAAATAATATTCAAAGAGCAACATGCAACATGCATGTCCATTGTTTTAGAAGGGTAAAGCAAGAGTTTAATATGGAATTGGTCCTCCATTATTCTCCATAACTGAGTTCTTACAGAAAACTACATGTGTAACACGCCATTGAAGCAATGCTTTGTACTGCAACTTTTTTTTCAACTAAATTTTCATTCAAATCATGTGCATGCATGATTGAATTTCAACCATTTCATTACGAGCTGTGTAGAACATGTCATTCTGTCATTTGCTTTTTGAATTTTTAAAATTCATGCAATACTTGTTGAGATATTCTAAAAAAATATTTGGGGGAACTTAGAAGTTGTGATGGGTGTATAGGCTTTTATAAGTTATTTCCTGTGATTATGCAGTGTTAAGTAACACATTTTTGGTAAATTGCCTACCTTCTGAGTACCTTTTGCAATAAAGTACATTACCCCATACGCTGTCCTGCAGAAAATCTAAGAGCGGTACACATGTTACAGTTTGTCTACTGTTTTGGCTTCATCTCTTTATACTTGGGAAGTAATTTTTCTTCCAAGCCACGAGGAATTTTTGAGGAAGTTGAAAATGTGTTGCATGAGATTAAAAATATAGGTTTTGATAGGATGATGTAGATTTTTAGGTGGAATTAAAGGTTCCCATTTTCAAATAGGTTTTTATAGGTTTTATAGGTTTCACTGGGAGGCCTGCGAAAGTCTTAGCACTTTCCAGAGATACTGGGAACCGAACTGCCCTACATGAAACAAAATTGGCTAAAATTGTGTGTAAATAATTCTTCAAAGTAAGGCAACACAAGTTGTAATTAGCCAATTGACAGTTCAAACCAACTACATCTATTTGATTTAATCTGGTAATTGCCTGCCTTCTTCATTTTGTTTAAATGTGGTAAAACCTTTAAATTATAGGTTTAGGTGAAGTCAACACTGATATTTATGACAAGTCTTGTACAAAAATAAATTTAATTGTGGACTGCATGTTTATATACTGAGAATGATGTTTATTTATAATTCACTTCATGTTCAACTCAAGTTCATAATGAACAAAAATGTATTGATAAATTGACAATGATAGATGCCATTTTGTACATACATTTTTAAACATTGAGAAAATCAAGGGTTGTATGGGTGCATGTAAATTGCTAATAAAACAGTGAAATACGTATTTTTGAACTGCCCATTTCGTTTCATGATTTGACTTTTGTGGTTCCACCCCTCCCGCACAATCAATTGAAACCACTTGGCCGACCTGTGCAACATATTGTAAACAATATAACAATGAGTGTAAATGGTCTTTCACATGTGACAAGTGAAATGACTTGAGTACAAATAAACCCAACTATGATCCATTGTTGAAAAGAACACAGAATCAATCTGAATAATAAATGTACGTTATATATGTACGATTTAGTGCAGTTCAGACATGCTTTTCTAATTTAGAACCTTATTCAGCAAATGAAGCATCACATTTCAGTTGCCAATCCTAGAGCTATGGATTTGCCGACTGCAAATGTATTGTTTGTAAGCACTGAAGATTTGCCAAGTTGTTTGTTATCAGTTGTTTTTACTTTATAATACATTGTATTTTCCCTTTTCCCTTTCCTCTCCCCTCTCCTCCTCCACTTTCTCCCCATTTCCCCTCCCTTCTCCTCCCATCCCCCGGGACAGAGTACTTTATCCCCCTATGTCCTCTAATATATTTTCTTAGTACCAGTAGCAGGGAATATACTTTAATGAGTCCTCTGTAAATATTTAATTTAATTCTCCTTCATAATTAACATTTCTTTGAAATGATCTTGTTGCTGTGATACATGAATTAGTTCACACAGTCACTATGTATTCCAATGGTTCGTGATTGTTTATTGTTGATAGTAATTGTGTCCTCTTTCGGAGTTACGACCCAGAGTCAATAGTGCAAAGAGTAGAAGACGGTCAAATGAGCAATGTGTTTTCGTTTTGTTTCGTTTTATGGTGGGGTGGGGTGGGGGTGTAGTTTGTTTTCGTCAAACTCATAATATGCCTTTTACACAACATAATTACACTCATGATATATTTTCTTCATACATCAAGGAACACAAAAGATGAAAGGCCATTCTGAAACGACAATGCTAGAGCGGATGCAAAGGAAACTATCTGAACGGAAGAGTACATCAGGCCAAAAGGTTTGAGTAAAAAATTACTGCAATAGATATATTATTCATATATTCCAAACATATATCTGAACATGTTATCTTTTTTATTTAAATTAAAATGAATTTAAGAATATTTCTGCTAGATCATATTTCAGTGTTGTTTTTCTATACCTTAACAAATATAGCCTGCTGCTATATTTGATTTTATATGGCCTATCGTCATTGCAAGCACAGTGGTCGAGAGGTAAGACGTCTGCACTGGCTGAATATTTATTTTGAAGACTTATTTCTGATCGTTATTTTCCATAACTTATGGTGAACAAAGTCAAGAAATCGTTTTCCAAAATAGACTAAATCAAATTAACTGTTTTGATCACACATAATATTCATTTGCATATTGAGCCATTGAATTTAATCAATAGTAAAGAAGCACGAGTGTGTCATTTACTGAGCTGCGACTACTTTAATGTGCGTCAACCCAATGTAATTTTTAGAGGTTGTTTCAAAATTGTGGGAAATATTGCTAATGTGCTACAATTTATTTTAAAGTTATTATTATTATTATTTTGTGAACGTGTAATTTGTATAGACATGTAAGATTTGAGACTTTGTATGGCGGAATATCGATTTCGTTAACTTCAGCCAACGCCAGCGGTCTCATACGGAAACCAGCGTCCTAGCCTTTGGAATGAATTTTTGCCACTGCCCTCCAAAAATATTCCCGTGGAAGAATTCATACAGTCTATTGAACCTTCCTGCAAAGGCACGAAAATCAAAAAGCAGACGATATCCGTATTCAGATACACTAAGTCTTAAAAAAAAGCCCCCGAAGTCCACCATACAAGATCGAAATATCAGGCAATTAACACCTCCGTAATGATACTTCGATACACATTCTAAAGGCAGACAAGGGTAATGCCACTGTCGTGATGGACCGCTCAGAATACAATCAGAAGGTCAAGGATATACTCGACACGGATACCTACACCCGCCACAAAAAGAACCCAATTCCGTTAGCAGAAAGAAAACTCGCAGCACAGCCTTACCCACACCACTATACAGGCACCTCCGCCTGTCCAGCTCTAAATGCCCTCGATTATTTTGCCTATCAAAGATTCACAAACCAGACAAGCCGCTCCGACTGATTGTATCATCCCAAGGTTCCCCAACGTATGACCTCCCTCAGCGTCAAGTCATTATTCACTAACGTACCAACCAACGAGGCAATCCTCGTGACCAAGTTGATACTCGAACATGACAGCACTCTCCCGGAACGAACCAGTCTAACACCAGATCAAATAATTTCCAAACGGGTTGATGGCTCACTGGGACATTCGGTTTACAGGAAACCTACAAACACAGACCGCTACCTAATTGCCAGGTCATTCCATCCACCATCGGTGAATTCCTCTGTGAATCGCACTCTACTTCGAATGGCACACACTATCAGCGATAAAAAACACTTGCCATCCGAGTTGAAAAATCTTAACGCCGTTTTAAGAGACAATGGGTACAGACCTGATAAACTAAAGTTCCACCCGAATAGGAACGCTCCACGATCCTCAGACGCACCCGATAAGCCTATTGCCGTCCTACCATACATTGGCCACACTTCACACAAAATCCAGCGTATCCTCCGGGAAGCAGATATTAAGGTCTACTACCGGACTCGCAACAAGTTGGAAACGAAGTTACACACCCACAAAGACAGACCTGATCCCAGCGGTCAAGCTGGGGTTTACCGAATTCCTTGCACGTGTGGTAAAGTGTACATCGGCGAGACCTTACGACCAGGCTCAATGAACACAAGGCCCACGGCCGCAGAGTGGAATGTGACAAATCTGCGATCATCAATGAAACACTCGATTTAGACCATGTTCATTGACTGGCAGAAGGCAGAGATCATAGCCCCGGAGAATCATTGGTACACCCGTCGTATCAGAGAGGCTATTGAAGTCCATAAACACTACACTGTCCCTCAGGATTAGATCCTTTATTTGACTTTTGATATTCATGGGCATGGGCTGATCCAGAACATTTTTTAGGGGGGGAGGGGGGCTGAGAATCAAAAACAATTATTTTTCTGTACTACAAAGGGTGCCGCCACTTCCTATGCGCAACGGTTAGTACAGTACTAAGTAGGTAGGGAATGGGAGTGCGTACTCCCCTCCCCCTCTCTCTTTCTCTCCCTTTTTTTTACGATTTTTTGAGGCTGTCCCCTTAGCCCCTGGATCCGCCAATGATGGGAACCCCTAGGCTCTGACCAAGCCAATCAACATTGTACAACCCGTTGAGTCCACCTTTTAGGTCTTGACTTTACCATGCACACCAGTTTAGTGAGCCTTCGTAGTAACTGGCTACGCTGCACAGCTTCGGCTGACTGTTTTTGATTCACTGGGTCATTGTCTATATGTTTCATGTGACCTCACGGTCGTTATTCGTTGCTCGTTTTTAGCAAGTTTTTAGAGACGTTTTAAGATTTGTAGCCCCAAATAATGACATAATTTTGGAACGCACCCAAAATTTGTGCGTTGTTTGTATTTCAGCTTCCAAAATGTTCATCCTGGAACAAAGTACACAGCTTCAGCAATCCTAGTTGGTCAACAAGCTTGCTCTCCCCCCCACTCCATAGATCGCAGTGCCACCAGTTTCCTGCCTGCACGCTTCAACGCACTAATCCTCCACCATCCAGTCTTCTCGCAATCCTCCAGCAGTCTACTTAAGCAGCAGCATTTCTCCAGCATTCAGAGTCCAGCATTCCAACTAAGCTTAATATTAATATACCACGAGGGTTAAAATGTGGCCCCAGAGATAGAAAATCCAAAAAAATTCCAAGTTAAAACATTTTTTGTGGTAACATAGACAAACGTATTTAAAACATAACTAATTACACGAACACCTCTTGAAATTGTTCGGTTTTTAGTTGTTTGTGTGACAGCGCGAACACCTATTGTTTTTCTTCTTCTTCTTCTTCGATGTCGAACAAAAACAAATATAGTTCCAAAGTTCACAGAGCCTTCAAACTTGACACATACTTAGACCATAACACGTAGTTGTCAATAAAGTTGTGACATATAGTTCGTGACAAGTTTGCATAATTCCCACGAATGCAAAACACCTTAAAATACCTAGAAACCTTAAGATGTTTCATTGGCAACGTGTTTCACATCTGAACAATTTGCGGATTCTTCAAGAAAGGGCAAATCTTATCACACAAATTGTAACCATGATGAACACCTGAAATTGTTCGGTTTTTAGGTGTTAGAATGAATTAGTATAGTTACATTGAGTGAGGTCAGACCTTTTAAAAATATTGTTGGTAATGTAATTAGTGCTAAAAGAATGGAATCTGGAAAAACATGAAATATCAATGACGTCATAATTACATCATCAGGTGTCAAATTACACTAAAACAAAGAAAATCATATTTCCTGAACCAAGAACGGAAAAATCGTAATTATGTGGAACTACAGTAGATACTAACGTTATTTTTTCATGAACATGAGGAAGTTTTAATTGTGTCAGATGTATGACCTTCAAATAACCTCATCTGACCTTTACTTCCAAACAGGAAGTTCAAATTCAACACATTCTAACGGAAAATTGATAGGTCTTGTGATTATGAAATTGATATTTTTATAATAAAAGATGATCCACATTTGAAAAATGTGATTGTGTCATCATCAATGATGATTTCACTGAACCGCAAGTTTCCGCGAACACCGACAAGAATATACGTTCTTTCATCGTCTAATTTTTTTTTCGAAACAAACAAGTTTGCATAATTCCCACGTTTGCAAAACACCTTAAAATACCTAGTAACCTTAAAATGTTTCATTGCCAACGTGTATCAGGTCTGTCAAATCTGCGGATACTGGACAAACAAATACTGGATCAGAACCAAAAATGTTCACTGTTAACATCTATTTTCGTGTTCGGGACATCCAATAGAACAAAAAGTATCTGTGGCGTTGGGTTAAGGGGCGGGAGTGCACGGTAGACCCCTCCAGCCAACAAACATCACTCTGTTTGCAAATTTACCTTGAGAGCACGGGAAAACTTACATACCTAATAATGAAATAACATGTCAGTAATTTCAATCAATCTGTTAAGTTTACATATGATTTTACACAAAGGAAAGGTATTCTTCTCGTTGTCTTGATATGGATAAGGATGGAGACAACACGGGGTTTCCTTTCAACACAGAAAAGAGTAATTTTTAGATAAAGAAGAAAATTGTCAGGGATCACGGTAAATACCACACATCATTAATAAACGTTCAACTGATTTATTCGCAGATGCTTGTGGATGATGGAAAGCATGTAGGAAATTGGACCTTCACTCTCTATTTTTAAACGTCAACATTAATTTCTATGTCAAAATATCAAAATGAAATCTGTTCTGGCGCCAAGAAACAAATCATTATTTATTCAGTGTATTGTGGAGACAAGGCTAAGCGCGCGAACGTCCACATAACACTCAGAAAGCTTGCAAGTAAAAAATAATATCGAGAAAAACGAACAGTTAAGTTTGAATCTGTGATTTACATGCAGTTATTATTTACCCCAAAGGGAAAGTACCACTATATCGAGGGGTGGCAATTTTCTGCACAGACTGATTGATATAAACACGACACTGTGCCACAGGACATCGGCTTCTTCATCAGCGACATTTGGCGACCAATACTACAGACTGAAGGATCTTCTATATCCAAAGTCCATAACCCACCCCAGACTGAGGGATATCCTATATCCTGAGTCAACCACCCTTCTTCCCCCTGTGCTTGTTAACAACTGATTCAGTTCAGTGAGCACACACTCCTCTCCCCCAACCCCTAGGATCCTAGTCTCAACAGTTCCCGCCTGCGCGCCTCAACGAACTAATCCTCCAGCATCCATTCATGAGATGATCCTCCAGCAGTCTACTTAAACAGCAGCATTTTCCAGAGTCCGGCATTCTCCTGAGGACGATCAGAGCACACTGATCGAAACGTCGAGTTGTACCTCCAGTTCTTTTCAGAACTAATTACTACTCAATTGAGATTCCACATGGTGTCACCGCAATTAGTCTTACTTATATCCAATTTTGTTTTGAGAAATGTTAAAGGTTTTAGAATTATTTTTAACATTTTATTTTTAAGATTGTGACATTGATGTCTGTTTTTTAATAAATTTGATCACTCTGCTCTGATTTTGACGTTAGATTCACCCCATTTGATCCAGTTTCATCTCATCAGATCATCTACTCTAAATTGTCTTGGGAATGAATGAATCACCTGTAAGGACCAGTTATTCATTTCACAGTTGTCCTCCATTATCCAAAGTTTCTAAAGATGTTCCCTTGCGGTTGTTGCGCTTGGTAAGCCAAGAAATTGCACCCACCTCCCTGTGTTTGTATGTTTATGGATCTGTGATGGTGTCTAGGATGTAGTGAAATTAATCCATGTGTTTTTATTTTTCCTTTTCCTTGTATAATTCTCTTTTTTCCTTTCATACACAAATTTCCACTAAAGCTGACACTTCCGGAAACATTGCACCATTTCATTGATCCACATTTCCCTGGAACAAGTGAAGAAGACATTACAAAAGGTACGATTTTTATTTATATTTTTTTGGTGGATGGGGGCTTTATGCTATACACCTTGTAAACTCATTAGGCTTGGTTGTAAGTTTGCGCTGCGTCCCTCGCTCCTTCTCTGTTCTTGTAATTTTAATTTTATTTCTTTTTTTAGGCTGGGTGGGGGGTTTGTTCTCGTTAAATCTCTAAGCCACGGCAAAAAAAAATTAAACTCATAACATGCCTTTGGAACAACATAATTACACTCATAATATATTTTATTTACACATAAAGGGATACGAAAGAAGAAAGGTCGGACTGAAACGACAGTGCCAGTGCAGATGCCAAGAAAGATGAAAACATCTAAACGGAAGAGTGCTTCAGGTCTAAAGGTTTGAGTATAAACATTACAATTTATTCATTCTTAGGTAATAAGTAATACTAATTGCGGTGACACCATGTGGAATCTCAATTGAGTAGTAATTAGTTCTGAAAAAAACTGGAGGTACAACTCGACGTTTCGATCAGTTAGCTCTGATCGTCCTCACGAGAGTTGTACCTCCAGTTCTTTTCAGAACTAATTACTACTCAATTGAGATTCCACATGGTGTCACCGCAATTAGTCTTACTTATTCATTCTTCATATCCTCCAAGCATATTTATTTGAACATTACACCTTTTATTCCAATTAAAATTACTTTTTTTAAATATATTTTAACAAACATAACTCGCTGTTATGTGATTCTCGTCGACCAATCGTCATTGGGCAAGCTCGGGACCGAGAGACAAGACGGCTGCACTAGATAAATATTTATTTCTTATTTCTGATCGTTATTTTCTATAACATCTTCAATTTGCATCGCTCGCTGACTTCCTCAACAGTTTCTACGTGCCCCATGTACAAAATTGCATCTGCCGCCCAGTTTTCCAAAACGAAACAACACAGCCTGTCATCCGACTTAATACACCTTTGTTCATAGCTATCACTTAGTTCTGCCGCCTTGCCGTGATTGCGCAATAATCGCTCCAATGACGATGTCCTTGCTACGTCCTGGCTATATCAATGTCTATCGGAACTGTCGATTTTCATCGAACAACATCTTCCTTATTTTGGCAATTTTTAAAAAGAAAATGCCATGAATAAACGTTGTATACATTTAATTTTAATTTCTGTGTATTTTTTCTTGAAAAGTAATGTTTTTATTTTTATAAATTACAAATGCAGCGCGTCATACGCTTTTCAAATGTTTCCCAAAATGTTGGGAAAAGGACATTATTCTAAGGCATTTTTTCCAATGTTTTTTATTTTTGTTAATGCTGTGCTCGTCACACCTATTGAAGTAAGATTCAAACAAAGTTACACATTACTTTCAGACGAGCAAAGATTGTACATGTGGAGTATGGTGAATTTTAATATGCCAACACTCTTCATTCTCCTGACGATGATTAGAGTATACAAATTGAAAAGTAGAGAAGATCCCGAAAAGACCCAAACAGTTCCCCCTGAACCACGTTCTCACTTAATGACAATTGAGATACGAGGTGCCATAAAAGGTTACCACAAACCAAAACGATATAAAAACTGCACCATGCAAAGCCTGAAATCTTAAATGTAACAATAAAATGCCAGGAATCACCCGGTGAAATGGTCAAAAAGAAGGGGCGTATCTGTAAATAACAAAATGTCAACAAAAACGTTCCTTTGATTTATTCGTATAATTATAGATGGTTGTGGATAATGGACGGCATGTTTTGAAAAACATTAAGAAACTAACGTCAACGCAGCACAGTCAGTCACATTCACTGCCGAAACTGTTGATCAAGGAGCAAAACCAACTAATGAGAATGAAACAACAACTAGTCAACAGCAAGAAGCAGCTCATAAGAATAGCAAGTTATGATTTGTCTACAGATCAGTTAGAACTTGAATTTCGTTCAAGTCAGTTTCGCTTAGTATCATTAGAGCGGGAACTTCTTCGGGAGGAGTCCCTACATCAAGGACAATTGGAAACTCATACACAAGTACCTGATATACATGCAGCTGGAAAGGAAATTCTTGGCATTACAGTTAAACCATCTTTGGAAAAGAGTTACTTTGACGTGCAAGGAGTACTTAGACGGGTTTCACAGAAATTACTAGAAATTTGTCATGGAGCATATCTCCATAGCGAAGATAGGAATTATCTATCAGAAATAGATCAGAAATACTATATCGTGTGCCATCAAGAATGTGTAACGTTAGGCCAACAGATGTTAGTATGGGATTTACAAAAAATAGTACCAGAAGACAAATTGGTAAAAGAGAATGTATATTGGCAGTTAGTGAAGAACCTGCAAACGCTCATTACCGCAGAGCGAAAACTAGTCAATATGCAAAAAGATCTGCTAGAGCAGAGGAAGCGAGTTAAGAAAGAAGAACAGTCCTTCGAACAACATGAAATATCGAAATACATAAAGGGCAAGCAGCCACTGAATGAACAGGAACTGATAAATGAACAGACACGTCTGACCGAATTATTTTTAGGAACATTACATCGGACAATTCAGAATACGATTTACGAATCAGGAAGTAGGATCCGGATGTGTGCTATGACTTTTGGGTTTAATAATTGGATCGAGCCTGGAAACGTTGAGCTTCAGACGGAGATGATGATGCAGTTTCGTGTGCATATGAGTGAGATGCGATACTATATACACTTCCCATTGGATTGCGAAGATTTGCTTGATATTGAAAGGCAAATATTTAACTATCAAAAGGTATTTTCCGATGAAATTGCACATCGGGAGAAAGACCGCCTAGCCATGACAAGATTTAAAGGTAAGATTGTAGGGCATGCACAAGTACTATTGTTAGGTGTACATTCAAATTTCATGCAAAGCGCCCTGAGTTCCTAGAAAGTCTAGAAGAGTCTCTCTTTCTCCCATCCTTATTTAAACACACAGCAAATACTCAATACATGGTGACAGCGGTAAGCTAAAGATCTATGTGAGGAATAAAACTAGATCTTAAAGTGTTTTGGAATACGCTAGTCATGTTTGGCATAACTCCATTACTGGAGAGCAGGTCAATAATGTTACAAATGTTCAGAAGCGTGTTGTCTGCTTTATCCCTGGCCATCAATATGACTCATATACCATGGCACTTGAATTCATACTGGCAGGGCATCTATATGCACATCAACTTACTAAAAAAAAATGAATATTTGTCTCGCATGAAGAATGTGTCACCAGTTAGTGGAATTCTTAATTTAAAAATGCAACGGTAGTCTAAATCAGAGGTAACAGCGGCCATCTTGGGTTTTTATTACACAAGTCTATGGGAGTCACAATGAGTGTGATGTCTAAAAAGACTGGTGACGCATTGTGAAAAATGTAATTCATTTGATTAAGGGAATGATCCCTAGAAATGAGTACATGGGAGGTTGCACGTTAAATTTCAAGGTTATTCCATTTCTTCATGCAGTCTTCATTACTGAGGGTCATTGTTAGAATAATTGAATAATTATTATATTAAGCCTCTCATTTTATTGCCAATACATTAAACAACACAGTTTACTTTATTTTCAGCAATGTTAGTTACTATGACATGAAAAACAATCAAATATTATGTTGAGCTTGAAGTAATTACAATGACGGCGTCTGTTTAAACAACACTTTGTAGATTTATAATTATATGGAGAAACTGACCTGATATATGTGTGTATATATATATATATATATATATATATATATATATACATACATACATTGGATCGAAAGCTAAGGCCACCCTCCCGATTTAATTTATATATACACTACTCAAAACAATTTAGGGAACACCGGATTTACTGCAAGAGGTGGTCACATTTGCAACCCCCTCTCTCTTTCAGTAGTCATGTCATGAAATGTGTAATCACTACATGCATCCTTTATCATGAGATTATTCCCGTGTTCCCTAAATTGTTTTGTTCCCTAAATTGTTTTGAGTAGTATATATAGCTGGTTAGCTCAGTTGGTAGAGCGCTCGTCTGGTATTCGAGAGGTCGCGGGTTCGAGTCCGGCATCAGCCAAATTTTCTTTGCTCGCGAACCGTTTATATAATATTTCAGGTCAGTTTCTCCATATAAATCTACTTTGTGTACAACCACATAAAAGGCTTGTGTCCCGTTTGTGTGATCCCCGCTACTGCCGTTACCCGGGTTGTTTGCATCTGACCGGGCTTGATCCCTGGCTACTCGGCAGATATGGTTTGGCCTCTGACCTGGCCCCATAGAGCAATAGATAATTGGTATAAGTGGACCGCCCACCAACATAGGGGCTGGTTAGCTCAGTTGGTAGAGCGCTCGTCTGGTATTCGAGAGGTCGCGGGTTCGAGTCCGGCATCAGCCAAATTTTCTTTGATCGCATGAACCTGTTTATATATATATATATATATATATATATATATATATATATATATATATATATATATATATATATATATATATATATATATATATATATATATATATATATATATATATATATATATATATATATATATATATATATATATATATATATATATATATATATATATATATATATATATATATATATATATATATATATATATATATATATATATATATATATATATATATATATATATATATATATATATATATATATATATATATATATATATATATATATATATATATATATATATATATATATATATATATATATATATATATATATATATAATTTTTTTTTTAGGTGGTAATACTAAAATGGCGGAAACATCCCACCATTTCATTGATCCACATTCCCCTGGGACAAGTAAAGAGGAAATTACAAAAGACAAAGGTACGTTTTCTAAAAATATATTATGGCAGGGTATTAGTATTTGTCATCAGCCGTTTGACGATTGAAAGTTTGTTTATGTTGTATGATATACACCTGGTAAACTCATCATTTATTTTTCATTTTAGAGGTGGGGCTTATTTGTTACCCGTTATCTCGAGGCCTTTGGCACAACAGTTAATTTCATATTGTATTTATTTACACATCAAGTAAAACAAATAAATAATGTACAGTCTGAAACAACAGTGTTAGAGCCGATGCCGAGAAAGAACAAGATTTTTGATACTATAAATTACTTTTGGGTCTGTTGGGTCTGTTGTCAACTTTCAAATTCTGAACTGGACAATATCGAGTCAAGTGACCAGTGCATTCTGCAAATCCTATATGTGCACCATTACATTTAAATGCAATATTGTATAATTTCACCAAAATTAACTTTTAATAATGTGCTTTTGGGTCTGTTGTCATTTTTCAAATTCTGAACTGGACAACATTGAGACAGGTTACCACTTCCAATGCATTCTGGGAATTCAATATGGCCGACATTAATAACATATTTTGTTACAATAACAATAACATATTTTGTTCAAAAAACCTGATTTAAAAAAATCAGAATGTTGTTGTTCAATATATAAATTTGATTGATTTTGGGGGCTGTTTGTTTGTACTGGTGCGTTTGCCGAATCTAAGTCAACGTTTCTGTTTAAACAGTTCTGAGGGAGCATACGTTACTGATGGATGTTGGAGGATCTTCAGAAAATCCTGTGTACGTAACAAGGAGGGAAAAGGTAGCTGAAGACAAGGGCTGCGTTACCACTGTTCATGCAGGAGCGTTTGGGGTTATAGAATATCAAACGAAAACTGCAAGTATCTGTTCACTTCATGTATATGCATGTAGCAACACAAACAAAGCAGAACAGGTTCGTTAATCACAGGGATATCCACATGACATCCATTTTCGGTATATATTAAGTAATTTAATTTAGTTAAAATCTTTAGGTTACATGACTTATTTTATTGGTCTCTTGTTACCCCGAACATTAACAAAATACCCGAGAGCTGTCATTGTATAATGCGACAATTATCTTATTTTTGATTTACCAATTATTTATTATTTATATTTATTTTTTATATTAAAATCAACAACACTATTAAAATTATTTGCTGTTATTCAGTTTAGAATGTATCCATTAACCAGGCAAAGATAACTCATTACTCATCTGTTGTAGAAGAGAGCTCTGGTGATCAGAAAAAAACCTCTTTAACGTTGTTGAAAAGCTGCTTCATTAACCCAAAACTCCAGTGCTTCCATCTACACACTCCGATCAGGACCTCGCAAATGCATTTTCAAACTTTTTTGTCACAAAAATTTAGAATATCCGTCATTCTTTTCCCCCAGTACCTGCCATTCTATCACAAACACCGTAACGCAAGGATCCACAATGAAGACTGTCTATGTTTGAACCTACTAGTGTTACGGAGATCAAGAAACTCATCATGAAATCGCCATCAAAATCATGTGAACTTGATCGAGTACCAACTTCGCTAATAAAACAAAATATTGATGTGTTTGCTAAGTGTATCACAATTATTGTAAACAGATCTCTTTCTTCCAGTTGTTTCCCTGATAGCCAGAAGGTTGCTCATGTTAAACCACTCCTGAAGAAACCCAATTTGGATAAGGAAGTTTTCAAAAATTACCGACCGGTAGCGAATTTAAAGTACCTTGGAAAAACAATCGAGCGAGTTGTTTCATCACGAATCTCTGACCATGTTCGTGCTAATAACCTGTTGGACACATTTCAGTCAGCCTATAAACCATTTCATGGAACGGAAACTGCTCTTCTCCGCGTCAACAATGACATTTTATCTTCCATGGATGATGGAAAAATCACTGCAAAAATCCTTCTCTCCCGCCTTCAATATCATCTTGGAATACATGACACAGCCCTAGATTGGTGTAGGTCCTACCTTTTAAATAGGCCCCAGCATGTTTGTATTAGTAACGCTATCTCCGAGCCTGTTATTCTTGACTATTCTGTACCCCAAGGCTCCGTACTCGGCCCACAGTGGTTTACTGTTTATAATGAAGTATAATTTAAATTACCATGTCTACGCTGATGACACGCAGCTTTACATTACTTTTAAATCTTCTCAAGAACCTGCCGATTCCTGCATTACAACACTGGAAAAATGTATTCAAGAGATTCGAAGTTGGATGAGACAAAACCTCCTGAAATTGAACGACGAAAAAACAGAATTTGTTCTATTTGGATCACGTCAGCAATTGTCTAAAGTTTCTCTTCCATTTATTACAATTGGTGACTCGCAGATAACCCCCTCATCACAAGCACGTAATTTGGGTGTTATATTTGACTCGACAATGACTTTAAAACCTCATATCTCCAACATTGTTCGCATATCATCATTTTATATCAGAAATATTAGCCGAATAAGGAAATACTTGAATAAAAGTGCTGCTGAACAAATTATACATGCGTTTGTCACATCACGGCTCGATAACGGGAATGCTCTCCTCTACGGTCTCCCGCAGAATCAAATATCTCGTCTTCAGCACATGCAAAACACAGCAGCTCGTGGTGTGACTTTGTCCAGAAAGTCATGCCATATCACGCCAATCTTGAAAGAACGGCACTGGCTTCCTGTTTTGCAGAGAATTGTTTTTAAACTTATGCTAATTGTTCACAAATCTTTTAATAACATTGCTCCAATTTATATTTCTGAACTGCTTAAAGTCTACACTCCATCACGCAATTTGCGGTCCGGCAACATGTCACTCCTAAAGGAACAAACTTCAAAACGGAACTGGGGTGATAGGTCTTTTTCTGTCACGGCTCCGAGACTCTGGAATTATCTTCCAACTAAACTCAAATATTGTCATAGTATAACTAGATTTAAGTCAATGCTTAAAACTCATCTTATGTCACAATTCTTCAAAGATGACGTATATTTGTAATTGCATTGTAGGTACATGTATCTCAGTACATAATTTTTTCCTATGCTATCATTGTATATTGTTTGCATTCATGTTTTAGTTCTTTTCAGAACTAATTACTACTCAATAGAGATTCCACATGGTGTCACCGCAATTTGTCTTACTTATCATCCTCACCATGCAAGTTTTACCTATGTTTTATCTTTGTTTCCGCGCCTTGAGCGCCCAGCAGGGTGGATATGTGCGCGCTACAAATCTTTATTATTATTATTATGTCACAATAAAATATGAATAACCTGATATTTACTGACGTTATGGTGACGTACTTTGTTTTAGACACTAATTCACATCACAGGCTTTTATATAGTGCATGTTTTGTATTGATGTGAAGATGCTAAGTATGACATCATCATCGACAACTTTCACGTGTTAAACCTATGGGGTTTGGCGGAAACAAGAAAAATAATCGAACGAAAACAATAGGCTTTCGGCGACCAGGCCGAAACCCTAAAAATGAAAAAAATAAAGAAAAACAACATTATGTTGAAATTAATTACGTGTGATTTTATTTTTAAAAAGTATTGAGAAAGGGGAAAATAGTCTTCAATCTAAAACAATAAACAATAAACACTAACTACTCAGCCTGTCGCGTTAACCCAGCCAGTTAATCATGTTGCATTTAGATTATTTTGTCTTTATGGCAGCCATAGCGGCTGCCGCGCCACATGGCAGCACCCCTTGTTTTTGTCTTGGAGGTTCCATTCTATATTTGATCCAAAGTGCACATTGCATTTGTTTTCTTATAAAACAATTGTTGAATGTACATTTAATTATTATGTGATTATTGTTAATTAACGAATAATACATTATTTTACTAACTGTTATACCTCATCACTAAGTTTTAAATCTAGGTTATAACAGGTCAAATGTTGACAAAAATAAGTATATCCGGTTATTGCTAACGTTAGTGATACTTATTAACATGAATAGTTTTTGAACAGCTTTTTGAAATTTTTCTCATTTGCATACATCAGTCCAAAATTTTAGGCTAGTCAGACAGTCACAGTATTTCATGAATACTGTAACGTGCACCGTCGCGGTCTCAGGACCTTTTGTGTACGGGCATGAACTCTGGCTTAAAACAGTTCCTAGCATCATTAAGGTAAACGGAAACGGACAGACAACAATAAATAAATCAATTGGACACCAAGGTGTTTAGGTTTATAACTGGACCAAGTTGATTCTCAACTTACATCATTAAGTAGTTCCCGCCGAAAGCACTAAAGATGAGTTTATAATTTAGTGGATTTGTTCTAACGATGATTTCCACTGCTTGCTGTCGAAGTCTAGTCAGAACTAACTAAACTTGTTCGGTGGGAACGTCCTGTACAAAATTACACTATAACATTTGCAGTTCGCGCGCGTAGTCCCTGGATCCCCAGGTACACACACGCGCACTGTGTAACAGCGATCTAAATAATCACAGCGCCATCAAGTATGGTGGCCCTAGAGGGACACACAAGACCTAAATATTGCAAATTTCGCGACTTTTCCCCCAAGTCCCGAAATTTGACTTAAATTTTCATATTATGCGACTTTCCTCCGGTAGCTAAAATTGATGTCAAATTGCATGTCTTCGACTTCACCCCATGGCCCAGAGGAGACTCCAAAGACTTAAATATTGACGTCAAAATTCATGGAAAATGATTCCCCCAGTTGCGAAATTTGACGTCAAATTTCATGTCTGCGACTTTTCCCCGGTCCCCAAAATTTGCCGTGAATATTTTTCCAGTAAGCTAGGTAGCCCAAACATCTGACGTCACACTTCGAGGCGATATTCAAGCGAGCGAGAGACGAGACGACGCTGTAACATGTATAGTATCACACTTGGTACCGCTCAGACCACGAAGCTTACTGGAAAAATATTCACAGCAAATGAAATTTGACGTCAAATTTCGCGACTTTGGGGTAAAGTCGTGAAATTGTCCTTGAAATTTTACGTAAATATTTAGGTTTTGTGTGTCCCTCCAGGTCCACCATAATGAAGCGATCGTTTTCGTTACAATACTTTTACATGGTCATGAGATAGGAAAAAAATTAGTTTTTGTAAAATTGAAGTCAACTGTGGTTTTAAGTTTTCACGAAGTGACAGATCGCAGCCTTGTGCATGTATTACTGGATGTATTTTATTCGATCACGCCACGCGTATGTTCCACGAAGTTGACGTGTTTCTGCTGTCCCTATACTAATGCCCGGGAAACGTCAGTTTGTGAAAACTTGACAACAGCATGTGCAGTTTTCACGAAGTGATTGTTTGGTTTATTAGTTTTTACTCGTTTATAATTATTTTCTTCTACAAAACGAATACAGTTACCTATCATTTGAGATGTCAGCTTCGAGATTAAATGACATCGAAACTGCGGTTTTAAAACTTGACCAACTTTAATCGCTTATGTATCGCAACGCGATTTTACCACGACGTGGACGAATATGTCACTTCGTGAAAACAGCGACGAGTTGTCAGAGCAATACAGAGAATAAAAGAAGGTCCTCGGTTGTTGGGTATACAATGGGTCCATCGTGCACCACTGTATAATCGAGCGTCACTCACATTTTTCCTTTGGATGTTCTCATCAATACGAACAAGATGTTAACAGTGACATTTCGAGATGCATTGTTAAAGTTTGGAATTGTTAAAGTTTGTGTTAACTTTTAATAAAAGAATATCACGTGGCGTGAACAAAATAATTGACTTTAATGTCATATTTTTAATATTTCAAAGATTCAAAACTGAATGAACGAGTGGACACGATGCCATGCAATGAAGTACAACCAGTCCAGCCTCCACTGCAGTATCCCGGTGATAAACCCTTGGTAAGGATACTGTGTTATACATATTTATTAACAATAATTATCATTGGCTTCTAAGTGTAGCCACAGAAAGGTTTATTTCAATTTCAGGGAGCAAAGAATAAGTACGATTTTGTTCGCTCAGTTATCGATCGTAATGGACCTCATTATTGTTTATATATAAATCTCCCCCTGCAAGCCGTCGTTAACAGACGTCATATCTAATTGATCCATATGCAATGTTTACAGTTGTCAATTGAAATGCAATTTAATATTTTACAGTAGGGGGGTAATAAAAATGAAATAATACCCGGTATTATTTAATTTTTTAAAAACTTTTTATTATTTTGCCCCCTAAAACGTGTACAGGCCTATTAGAAACAAGACTAAATCATTAAAATAATTTATTGATATTTCACTCCCTGTACATGCCCCCTGAAAGTTTTGGTTGAAGGGCGCCCTCTGTTGCAGTTTAATGTAAAAGTTCCTTGACTCTGTATGCACTGAAGAGACATACATATGGTGGTTACCAGTCTATATGTATGTGATATGTACCATACATGTAATCTAGAATGGTTACTCATCAGGTGTTCGTGGTTTGTTCACATGGTCGATGTATTTTAAGTCAATTAAGACAATTATATATTTAGGTTAGTAAATATACATACATCATATCATATAAAAGGATTGTTTCCGGGCAAAGTTGGGCAGTGACACCGACAGAAGTTATTACATGTATCTATGACCCTATAGTTAAGGTAAGTTTGTTTTTAATATTGTTAATGTGGTATGTATACTGAACAGCAAAAGAAACGCAAGTTCCGAAAAAACGAAATTTCAGAATAGTAACCATTCGCATGTTAGAAAAGATGATGGTAAAATGATGTAATGAGTCCAGGTGATGTAATGTCATACAGTTTGGCGTCCATACTAAACATTCGCACAAACGCACCCACAGTGAAGTTAAACCATGAATTGCGCACGTGCATTGACAGGTGTTGGTGAATCACGTGGATTGTCACTCTATGGCATCCTTTATAAAGGGCTGTGTCAGAAAAACATTCGTTGTTCGCTCTAGAAGGTGTACACTTTACGCAAACGATGCCAAGACTTTCGACTGTGCAAATAGGAGTGGCCCTTGGAATGTTGCAAGGCGGTATCTCTGCAACCGATGTAGCCAGACAAGTTGGATGTCATCTCACCACCATCACACGACTTGCCCAACGTTACCGGCTGACAGGGGTCGTTGCTGATCGTCCACGTTCCGGTCGACCAAGAGTGACAACTCCTGCACAAGATCGGTTCATCTGGGTCACTCATCTAAGGAATCGTACTCAAGCAGCATCAAGAACAGCAGCCTTAGTTCAGGGACCAAGAGGACCAGTATCCACCGATACCATTAGACGTCGACTACGGGATGGAGGACTCCACTGTCGACGTCCATATGTAGGGCCAATATTGACACGACAACACCGTCAACGACGTTTCCAGTGGGCCCGGCAAAATCAACGTTGGCGACGTGCTCAGTGGCGCCAAGTTTTCTTTTCAGATGAGTCTCGCTTCCATCTTTCACATGCTGACGGGCGTTTACGTGTTTGGCGTCGACGTAATGAATGTTACGCGGATTGCTGTGTCATACAGGCAAACAGATGGGGTGGTGGCAGTGTGATGGTCTGGGGAGCGTTCAGTTACAACCACAGGTCACAGCTTCATGTCTTCCGACAACGTGAAACTGCTGTCGTGTATACAGGGTGTTAACAAAAAGGTAATCCTACTTTAAAGGGTTAATATGGCCAGACTATATGTTTACCAGCAAAAAGCATGGTATCATCTTAAAGCAGAAGCTATGTGCTTTCCAATGATACCTTGGGTTACATTCCAGGGTCACGCATCATTGAGCACCACTGTCTTGAAATTGTGGTGCACAATTGCAGTTGGTTCACTTTCCTGCTGAACAAAATCGACACAGATTTATGTTCAATCATTGGATTTTATTCATGATCATGAGTAAAACATTTAACAGCAGAAGTTTCTGATTTTCTCTCATTGGCCAAGACCCTCCACGTGTCCACCTCCCCTCTCCAAGCACAGTTGACATCGACGGCGCATGTCGTCCACAGCTCGTCTCACGGTACGTGGATCTTGTCGCAAACTGTCCACCTCACGATGAATCCTTTCATGTAAATCCTGCATGTTGTGTGGAGGGGTGCTGAAAACTTTGTTCTTCAAATTACCCCACAAAAAGAAGTCGCAGGGGGTGAGGTCTGTTGACCTTGGGGGCCATTCAACGGGGAGGTTCAGAACAATCACGCGTTCGTGAAAGAGTTCTTGGAGGCGATTTCGAACAGCGATGAGACGATGGGCTGGTGCACCATCTTGAGCCCACCACACATAACGGAACATTCCATTTTGCTGTCGCTGGAAGTGGATCTCCATCTGTGGCACAACCTCCTCGTTGATTATTTGAAGATAGGCCTGACCATTGACATTTCGCTCAATCCAATGATTGAACATAAATCTGTTTCGATTTTGTTCAGCAGGAAAGTGAACCAACTGCAATTGTGCACCACAATTTCAAGACAGTGGTGCTCAATGATGCGTGAACCTGGAATGTAACCCAAGGTATCATTGAAAAGCACAAAGCTTCTGCTTTAAGATGATACCATGCTTTTTATTGGTAAACATTATAGTCTGGCCATATTAACCCTTTAAAGTAGGATTACCTTTTTTTTGAAACACCCTGTAGAGATGATGTTCTTCGTCCTCATGTTGTTCCAATGTTTGCTGCACATCCTGAACTGCAGTTCTTCCAACAGGACAATGCACGTCCTCACACAGCAAGGGTGTCGATGGCGTGTCTCACTCACAACATCAACGTTCTTCCATGGCCGTCACTTTCCCCAGATATGGCTCCTATTGAACATGTCTGGGACGAAATTGGGCGTAGGATAGCTGCCGGGAGACAGCCAACTACAGTTGGAACAGAGATTGGTGTTTGAGTGGAACCACTTGCCTCAGGCATTCTTCCAGACTCTTGTGAACTCTATGAGGCGACGTTGCACC
Organism: Zoroaster sp. YZ-2022; assembly: GCA_029582265.1. NCBI lineage: Eukaryota > Metazoa > Echinodermata > Asteroidea > Forcipulatida > Zoroasteridae > Zoroaster > Zoroaster sp. YZ-2022. The sequence goes on along the minus strand of CM055816.1, from coordinate 91,958,514 downwards.
GCCTGTGTGCAAGCCCAAGGTGGACATACACGCTACTGAAAAGACTGTGACTTTTCACTGAGGGGGTATCTCCTTTTGGCGGACTGTGGTAAATGTGAAAATCTTGCAATGCAATTTCAACAGTCACTTTCAGCTCACAAATTGAAAACATTTTTCATTAAATGAGTGAGTAGAATCAAAATGGTTTGTCTTCTGTTTGAAAACTTGACAAGACCTCGGACTTGCGTTTCTTTTGCTGTTCAGTATATTTACCTACCATACCAGGCAGAAGTAGTAGTACTGTATGTCATGAACTTTCCATGGGGCTTTGGTGGATTGTATTTGACATGTATGGGACTCGTTATCATCTTAAAATCATGAATTATTAACCCACTGGTTACTGTCATAGAGCTGTAGTTTGTACAATCTGACATCTGACAATTCCCAAATAAGTTTAAGATTTACAACTGTGTAACCCCTGAACCTAAGTTGAAACCTAGCTTAAAATAAAATGGTGGGATATGGGATTTATTATTTGAATGTTTTAAGGGATGGTGTGTGGTTGGTTAAAACAGCTGATATTTAAGCACAATTTTGAATAATTTGTTACAATATTATCTTTCACTTTCTAAAGATAACTTGTGTAATAACACAGATAATTGATTATGTATTTCTAATTTCTTTTAGGTAATAGCTACATCTACAGAGTTAAAAAATATTTTTTATGATGTTTTCCTTGTTTCTCATAAGTTGTTACATATTTTAAGGGGGCAGATTAAAAAATTGGGTTAATAATCCCCCTCAGTAGTATATCAGATGCCGTATCTGGACCCTCCTCTTAAAAAGGGGCGGGGCTTAAAAAAAATTAAGAGGAGGGCAAGCGTGCAACTACTTAAAAAAAGCTTTTCTTAAAGAAAAGCGCATGACGTCATCAAAAATGACATCATGAAAGGTCGTAGTAAAAAAAATTAGGGTTGTTGTAAGAAGATTTAATTAATTTTATTTTTAAATCACTTTTAATTATTACAAAAAAAGATATCGGTTTTGGTAGTAAAAAAATTGAAATAATCATTCGTTATTATGTAGATTTATGGTAAAGATGACTACGAAAGCAAAGATTCCCTGCGAATGGCTTTTAGTCGGAAAACCGAGCAAGTGTTGCAAACCGAGCGCGTACGACGGCGTATATTGCTCTTTACACTCGTACCGTGTTCGACACGGTGCGATTTTACCCGTTCCTTTTCGAAAATGTAAAATGGGCACAAAATCAGCGTCAAATTTCTGCACGAAATGCGGTAATACATTAAAATTACATTTTTTTGACCGCGTCGAAGGGAAAGCTAGACGCGCGTTTAGTTTAACGATGATAGAGTTGGTTGAAAAGACGATAAAAACCTATATAATTTTTTTAAAGTTTTTATGCAGTAATATTGAAATGGACGAACAATTACGAAGTTGTATACTCGCGCTCGTTGAAGAGTTAAAATTGTTGTTTTATAATTCGTACGATACAACATTTTTTAGAATTTTATTTAAAAAAAGTTGACGCTCAACGGTTGATTACATTAACGCGAGAAAAATTAGTTCCCGCGTTTTCTTTAATAAAAGATAGAGATTTATTAAAAATAAAAGAATATTTAACGAGTTTAGCGCAAGATACGCATTATATAGATTTATATTTCGATAAATTATCGAGTATAAATGAAATTGATATAGAAAACATTTTCTTACATTTAGAAAAAAATATAAACGTTGTAACAACTCGTAGCGACTAAAAATTTAAATTATACGAAGGAGGTCTATCGGTTACCCGTTCCGCTACTTGCGAAACGGGTTTTTGTTTATAAGATTTTTGTATAGTAAAGGCTACTTTAAACTCAAAAGTTTTTCTATAAGAACTTTTTTTTCTTTATCTACATCGGTAGTTTTAACCCCCGTTTTAGCCGGCAAGGTTGCGGCTTTGGTAGAGTTGCTACGGATTTTTTCTTTCATTTTATAATATTTATCTCGTTCTTCGCATACGAGTACAAACTCTTATTGGGTAATAATACCGTCTTCGATGGCTTTTGAAACGTGGTTTACGATCGTGTTGAGTTTAGCAGCGGCTAAAATTTGAATTTCATCGTGTTTTTTAGCTTTTTTAGATAGTTTATATTTCGCGTATCTGATAGCAAACGTCGCACCGCCCAACCCTAAAGCTAAATCTTCTAAAACGTATCCTACAGGCGCCGCTAAAACGGTAGCGATACTAGCGATTCCAATAGCTCCTGCCCCCATACAACCCAATTCAGCGAGAGTTTCTACGATACTACAAGTGTTGATGATTTTATTATATTTCTTATATACGCCTTCGCGTCGGTATATTTCATTTTGTATTTCTTTTTGAATATCGTCGATTTTTTGCAGACGAAATGATTTAACATCGTCGATGGAAAGCGTCATGCTTTTTAAATTCGGATAAATATTGGTTGATTCTGTAACTACGCTCATTGCTTTTCTATTAATAGAAAAGATAATTTTTTTTTAAATTAACGGCCAAGTTTTAACTTTAATATCGTAACATATTCCCGTTTCTAAAGAACCTAAAAATTTTGCACGTATAACAACTTTTTTTCAGTTTTCTATTTTGAAGCAAAGTCCATATTCTATATGTTTCACTTTTGTACTATTATAATAATTTTGCGAACTAGCATCAGACTCAAACAAATCAGGTGAACGAGTTGGGTCTATTTCTCGTTTCATAACGTTGTAATAGAACGGTTTATCGTCGTACATTATTTTAATAAAAGTTGTACAGCTCGTTATCGTTTCAAAGATGGTGAACCTCGGTATACCGAGGTTTGGAAAACCATTCCATTTAATCTGTAATATATCGCGCAAGTTATACAACGTTTTTTCAAAAATGTTTTTATTGTTTTTAGTAGCAACGTTAATCGCACGACTCGATTCGTAAATACTCGTCATATTTATATAATAGTAAAAGATTATAAAAATTTAATTCAACGGTAATGTTTTAACTTTAATATCGTAACATATTCCCGTTTCTAAAGAACCTAAAAATGTTGCACGTATAAAAACTTTTTTGTTGTAGTTGCTATTTTCTATTTTGAAGCAAACTCCGCATTCTAAATGCTTTGCTTCAATAAAATTAAAGTTTTCATCAATATTATGAACACTATCCTCAAAAAATTCTTGATTGGTATTTATATTAGGTTCACGTTTTTCAACGAATCGGTGTAAGTTTTCGCCATTAAGTATTTTTGTATAAGTTGTACAGCTCGTTATTGGTGTAAACGCAACAAAATTTGGCCCATATTGGCTTTGCCATCCGATCTGTAATATATAGCGCAAGTTATACAACGTTTTATCTTGAAAAATTTCATCTCCATCGATATAGTCAGTTTTTTCAAAAACGCTTTTATCGTCTTCATCTTTAGTAGCACCGCTAATCGCACGACCAGGGCCGTAAACACTCGTCATATTTATATAATAATAAAATAAAAATTTAATTTAATGGTAAACTTTTAACTTTGATATTGAAACAGATTTTAGAATTTAGCGCGCCGAAAAATGTCGCCGTTACAAAAACTTTTCGAACGTTTCTCATTTTAAAACACATTTCATACTTGAGATGTTGCGTTTCATCATCTAGAAAATGAAATATCTCATCTCGTTCTGGAGAAGGGATATAATAAACATTATCCGCGTGATCGCGCGTTTGATGAAAATGTAACGAAACTATCAGTTTTCATAAATTGTACAAAAATACTACAGTACGTTGGTGCATCGTTAAACATGTAAAAGGGTAGTTTAAAATGAGCGTGCCATCCGAGTATAACGTTGTATTTTTCTACTAGAACTATCGTTTGCAAAATTTTATCTCTGTTGAAATACCCATGATGTTCGTAAATTTCGCCTGACGGTGCTCGTAAAATTTCATCACCTCCATCTTTAGTATAAACACCGCCAATCGCACGACTCGGTCCGTAAAATACTCGTCATATTTATATAATCTCTAGATCTAAAATAATGGGGAAACCGTGATTATTTATGTCTCTACCCTTTGAATCTCTAATTTGAAAACTTAACGCGTTAAAAGTATCTCTTTTAAGCCTTTTTAATAATGGGTTTTTATATTCTTTTACCATACTTTCTCCAAATGATTTGTCTTGTAAAGGAAACATTCTTAAAAGAGTGGAAGGTTTACCGTTAAAATAATTGTCGGCTGTAGAAATTTGATCGCAATGAATGTATAAAATTTTAAAAAGTTGTACGTAATTTTCTTTAGTATATTCTCCCACGGTTAGAAATTCGCTGTGAAGCCCGAGTAAATTAGCCAACCCAGAAGAAAATGTTATTGTAAAGACAGAGATTCGTTCGAAGATTGCCTTCGAGAAAATGATGTTATACCGACAAAAGAGTTGAGAGATCAAATCACGAAAATTTTTAACGAGTCAAACATTGTAAATTGATTTTAAAAACGGATCAACCTACCGGTTATGCGATTCTAGAATAAATGACTTAAACAGTTTGTTGACGAGTTGTTAACAGTTTGTTGTTAGTTCTTGACAGTTGTTGACAGTTTGTTGACGGTTGTTGACAGTTTGTTGACAGTTTGTTGACAGTTTGTTGACGTTTGTTGACAGTTTGTTGTTAGTTTGTTGACAGTTTGTTGACAGTTTGTTGACGTTTGTTGACGTTTGTTGTTAGTTTGTTGTTAGTTGTTGACAGTTTGTTGACGTTTTGTTGTTAGTTTGTTGTCAGTTTGTTGACGTTTGTTGTCAGTTTGTTGACAGTTTGTTGACGTTTGTTAACAGTTTGTTGACAGTTTGTTATCGTTTGTTGACGTTTGTTGACAGTTTGTTGTCAGTTTGTTATCGTTTGTTGATAGTTGTTGATAGTTTGTTGATAAGTAGTTCTTAATTTTACTGTTTTTTTATATAAATACTTATATTAAATGGAAGAACTTCATAAACTATTAAACGAAAGCGCACCCGTGCTAAGCCCACCATCCCCGGATGAAATCAACGACTCGCTACTGCTAAAACAAAAGCAACGAAACAAACGTCTCTTGGCCGTTGTGGCGGGTGGAGATTCAAAAAAATATTTCGGAAAAGAGTATTCCATCAACGACATTGAAACTTTATCTACGGAAGAGCGAGATGTATTATACACGCAATACGAAACTAAATTAGGTCGTGATATAACGCAGTCTTTAGGCAGCGCTATTCTAACATTGTACGCCAAATTGTTAGGATTTGGTTTAAATCGCGTTGATTTATACGGTTATCATTTTGAAATTGATGACGAAGGTAAATTAATTTCAGATTTAGAAAATGATCCATTCGTTTCGGTTATGCTTTCTGCAGTAGCGAGTGATTTATACCACAACTACGGCATGTTGTTAGCGCCGCTTAGTGCGTCGTTAATTACGGCGAAACATATAAAAAGTAAAAAAGAAGAATCTTGTATAGATAATAAAAGCGATGGATACGAACGAGTTAGTCAATGCGCAACCGTTGTCAGTAACGCCACCACGCCAGCGCCAAGCTGCGGAGACGCCGTCAACGGTAACGAAAGCTAAAGATAAAAAAGTAAAAAATCCACAACGAGTCGCGGCTGGTAAAAAACTCGCGGAACATAATAAAAAGAAAAAACAAGAATTAAAAAAGGGCGCGACTAAAACCAGAGTTAAAGCCGCTGTACGATCTACCGCGCTAGCGACAACAAACGATGTATTTGTAAAAGAAAGCGATAAAATAAACTACAAATACATCGCTCTAGGCGCCTTAGTTGTTGGAGGTCTCGCTTATTTCTTTTTTTCTAGAAAAGAGCCAGCGCCGTTAAAACCAACGCTTACTCCGTCAGAACCCCCGTCAGAACCTACACCACCAAAACCTATACCAACGCTAGAACCGTCATCAAAACAGCAAGTTTTTGAAATGGAATAAGTTTTTAATTTTTTTAAAAATATATTTAACGAATATAAAATATGATGGATAAAACAATGATCGCAGATACAGCTTATCACAGCGTCGTTTTAGGACTTTTTACCGTTTTATACAGCATGATCGGAAAAAAAAAGTATTAAACATAAATCCAGCCGATTTAGGAAAAATGAATATAAATGACGGCCTAAAACTCACGGTTGCCGTTGGATTATCTTCAATGACTCAAACGGGGTTAGTCAATCAAGGAATTTTACCAAAATCGCTTATGCCTAAAAATCCTCCCGAATAAAAAATATATTGTACATATTAAAATGGATAAACGAACGAAACTAAAGCTACGAGACGCTTATTATAGTTCAAAGAGATACTACAAAGGTCTCGACGCGATTAATAAATTAGCTAAAGAAACCAAAGTAAATAAAAAATTAGTTTCACGGTGGATAAAAAAGCAAGCGCTGTGGCAAATTTATTTACCCTATCCTAAATACGTTCCAAGACCGACCAGTTCAAATAGTACGTTTGAAAAACCAAACGAGGTTCATCAAGCGGATTTATTGTTTCTTCCACACGATATCGTAAATAAAAAGACGTACAAGTACGCGTTAACCGTCGTAGATGAAGCCAGTAGGTATAAAGCGGCTGAACCATTAACCGATAAAACCGCCGCTCAAGTCACACTAGCGTTTGAAAAAATTTATAAACGTCCGCGATTAACTTGGCCAAAAATTTTAAAAGTCGATCCTGGAAAAGAATTTATGTCAACCGTCAACGTATTAATGAGTAAACATAATGTAAAAATTCAAAGAAGCGAAGCCGGTAATCATAGAGCTCAAGGTATAGTAGAGCGATTCAATAGAACTTTAAGCGAAAGATTATTTTCGTATCAATACGCTAAAGAAATTGCGATGAATACGAGAAATAGAGAATGGGTTAAAAGATTACCGTCGGTCGTAAAAGCGTTAAACAACGAAACGACTCGCCTCATCAATTTAAAACCTAAAGACGCGATTAAATTGCCAATCGTTGAGCAAAATCCAGCCTCACCAGTTGTTAACGTTAAAAAGAATGAAAAAAGAATCCCGTTAAACAGTTTAGTTCGGTATTTATACGCACCCGGTGAAGTTGAAAAAGATACGAGACGTCGCACTACCGATCCTATATGGAGTATAAACATTTATAGTATTCGTCAAACGATGAAAGCTCCTTATCAACCCATCTTGTATTTTTTAGAAGCGGGAGCGCCGATTCGTAGTTTTGTAAAGGAAGAATTACAAATTGTTCCGATAGATACGGAAAATCCTCCCATTAAACTATTGTAGCGTTAAGACTGTAGTGACCGTAAGCTAAAGTATGTATTCCGTTTTCTAAAATATATTTCTTTGTGTCTAAAGGAGATAGCGCTATTTAATTTACTCGCGTTGTATATAATCTATGTTTTTCATGCCTAATAAAATTCATATCGTGATAAAGCGTATTATTTTTAGATAAAACATGTTTATATCGTTCGTGTTTAATTTTCTTTTCTAAAACTTGTTTTTTAACGCCTTTAGCTTTTCTTATTTCTTTTTCGTTAGATAAAAGTAACGAGTACATTTTTGGTCTTAAACCTACAATTTCAGATATTGGAGTTCCCGCTGTCTCGTCTTAAAATTTTCCGATAATCTTTTTATTCTTTTCAGAATGTAAAAAATTATCTTGTTTATAATTACTAAAATCGTATAAAGATTTGTTTTTATATAAATCTTTATATACGTCGCTCGTTTTAATCTCGAGTAACAAGCTATCCGTATCCGTGTAGAGTAACTCGCATTTCTCGTTGTAGTTCTTTTTTAAATGATTGTAATAAAAATCGTACATTAAATGTTTAGATAAATCCAGTACGCTCATTCCTACGTAGACTGGGCGATTGAGCGCGAGTTTTATTTTATGCATGTGAATCGCCACTAAATCGTTATCAAAAATCCTAGCCTCTGCGAAATTTGACTTTGCGATGAGTGAACGAATTTGATTTTCTGCTTTTTCATCGTTTAACCGTTTCAAATTCACGTTGACGCGATTTCGTACATTTTCCATCGTTTTTCAAAAAACTGAATTGTTCATGAGTTTAAATAAATCTTTTTCAAAATCACTCGTTGCGTCTTTTCTGAGTTGAGTGTTTAAATCGATGTAAGATTTCATCCACGGCGATTCGTCAAATTCTAATACACGATTAATTTTAGTTAGTTTCATACCGAATTGTAAATACAACTGCAAGTTGCGATAATGAAGCACGTAGTTGCGTTTATCGTATAAATTTGGAACTAATTTTGCAACGTTTGGAGCGGGTTTGTTGTTTAATAACTTTTTTTGATACGCCGACATCCATTCTTTCGGCACCGTCAACGTCTCTGGCGCGAGTGGAAAATCGCTGTGAGAATCGTGTAATTCTTTAGGGTATTCTAAATCAACTTCTAAAATGCATCCTTTATTATGTTTTAATCCTTTACTAGAAAGTCTATCAATTTGTTTTTCACTCAACCATTTAAATTTTCCGGTTGGTAAAGGTTGACTCATCGCGTACCCGTATAAATTATTAGCGTCTAAATATTGTATATAACTCGTTGGTTTTGACTTATCGTAATCTAGCAAGTATTTATTATTTGCTTTCGAGTATCGTTTGCTTACCATACACGTTCCTCCTCTAGTACCTTTTTCTATAAATAAATGCATGTCAACATCCGTAAACAATTCTAAACGAGCTCTCGAATGTTTTAACAAAGCGTCCCAACTTAAACCCGGACTCGTATAATAATTAGCCGGATCCAAGCCGTACTCTCGTATACAAGTAGCGCGGAAATTTTCAAATACGTCAGCCAATAAGCAAGTATCCGTACGCACGTACAAATCGCGATAATCTCCTAAATTTTTTACAATCAAACTTGTTATAAACGTTTTTAGCGTGCTCGTATTGTTCTTTAGTAATGTTATTATCGTTTAAACTACTATAACATTTTTCTTTCGAAGGAAGGTTGGGTTCTTTGAAACGCTCAAAACTATCCATGTATTCGTACGGATAAATACCCTTTTGTTTAACGAGTTGCAATTTGTTTTCGTCGGATTGAAACTTTTTAGTAATTGGAAAAGAATTGTTTGATTGTACGAGTTTATCTAACTAAGTCTGTAAAAATTGCGCGCTATCGATAAATCGTAGTTGCCCGATTGAAAAAGAAATATACTTTTCTATATTATTTGCGATACACGTTAGTTTTCCTCGCGTTTGGCTCGCGTCCTGCATAATAAGATGAGAGTCGTAGCCTCGTAAATTATGAAATAAGACCGGAATAAAAGTTTTGCCTGGTTTTAAACTTAGTCTTAAATTACAACAGTTGTACGCGGCGCCTCTATACTTGCCGGTAACGTGACAATGATCGCGTACTAGACTAAACTCTTCATCGTCTCCAAAGAATCGTTTTTCGCATATCCAACACTTTTTAGCATTTTTATAATCTTCTACATCTTCATCTAACATTATTATTTCTCGTTTTTAAAAAAATATCTCGTTGATGTTTTCTACTTCTTTTTCTAATTTGTTTAAAAAGTGTACAACCGCATCTTCTCCTCGATATACAACGACATCGCGAGTTTCACCGTCGTGTCGAACGACTACGTACGAATAACCGCAAACAACGTGTTCTTGCAGTTTTTTAGTATTAGTTGTAGCGTCGTCTTCAATCTTTTTAATAATACTTTCAAAGTCGGCGTATATAACGAATGGAACTTTCATCTTTTTATGAAAATTTATAAATTTTACTGTATCGTTTTTACCCTTTATCGGCATAACGATCGTCGTTGGTCTACCGTTAACTCCATTACACATTTTTACGTGATTTTCGAGATACGCTTCCGTTGAAAAACCCTGTAAACATCTAAAACAAAAATGTTGACGATGTTTATGGTTTGTTTGATTGAAAAGTAATTTATTAAAATCCTTGATCCAAACGTAGTGAGATCTAGTTCCTTCTTGTTCTTCTTTATGAATTAATACTAAATTTATACGATCTAGTTTTGCCGGTTGATCGCTAAGTTTGTAAACTAGTATCGATTTTGATTCGCGCTCCGCGACAACGTAACCAAAAACGTTTATCGCTAAATCATTTAGTTTCTCTACACGCTTAATTTGATTAATCGGAGTTGGAGCATCGATATTAGCAAAATTTAAACCATCCTCCGTCGGATATGACGATGATCTATCCACATGTTTTATTTTTATTCCTTTTTCTTTGCTCGTGTGAAAACGAGCGGCACGAAGCGCCCATCGTAAACAATCGTCGTCTTTGTTTTTTACGTTGATGCACGCTTTTTTATTTTTTATATAGTTTGGTAGCTCGATATAAGAGCCACCTCTTAAAGGTTGATACTTTGAGTAAGTAATATTCATATCTTCGATACGATCTAGTTCCCATCCAGAACCGTTGCGCGTCCATTTTTCTAAATTCTCTTGAATTTGTGAAAAAACAGTATTGAGAACATTTTCGACGTTATCCAAGCTCAATAATAAAATCTTTCCATTATTATGAAAATATTGAGTTACATCATCCATAGTACCGTCTAGTTTTTCTTTAAGTAATTTAATGCTTATATATATCATAAACTTGTACTGTCCAAATTCTTCTAAATCTAAAGCGAACTTTTCGATAATCTTTGGTTTTACCGCTTCCCAAAATATGTTTAAATCTTTTTCTTTGCTGTGATTGAGCGGAACGAGCATTCTTCGTTCACGTAAATGAATTCCACCGTCATTAGGGGGGTTAAATCTCAACTCTTTTTCTTGGCCGCGAAACCTTTTAATAGCATCGATGTAGTCTTTTTTTAACGACCGCCCTCTTTTCCCCGCACCGCGTTGTGATAAATTTATATTTGTAGTCGCTATACGCTCTCTCAGTTCTGTTAAATTTAATTTAGTTAACGGCTTTGGTTTATGTCGTCGTAAATATTTTTTAACCGCGTTGTAATATGAACGTTTATTAACATTACCTTTGCTATTTTGTACCAAAACAACTGGCTCGTGCTCGCGCGTAAACTCTTTCAATTCTCTCAATGTGTATTTCGATAAATATTTTCTTACGTTTTCCATATCCTCTTCTCAATATATATCTACATAATAACGAATCATTATTTCAAATTTTTTTACTACCAAAACCGATATCTTTTTTGTAATAATTTTTAAGTGATTTAAAAAAATAATTAATTAAATCGTCTTACAACAGCCCTCTTTTTTTTACTACGACCTTTCATGATGTCATCATTTTTGATGACGTCATGCGCTTTTCTTTAAGAAAAGCTTTTTTTAGGTAGTTGCACGCTTGCCCTCTTAATTTTTTTAAAGCCCCGCCCCTTTTTAAGAGGAGGGTCCAGATACGGCATCTGATATACTACTCCCTCCCACCTAAAGTAAATGTTCTACGAAAATCAATGAAGCAAATAATATTGTTGAATAATAGTGCATTGTATTGTTTGACTTATCATAATTTTAACGTTGTACCTTTTTTCAGTCGGACATAGCCGTTGAGATATACTTTCGAGAACTAGCTGACAAGCTAGGACAAGGATGGGAGACACTGGCCACATATTTAAGCATACCGAACCGTAAGTTAAAAACACTGATGAGGGATAATACAGGAAGCGTCAACAATCAGATATTTGACATGCTTTTGATATGGATGGAAACATTTGAATCCTTTGGAGACATTGCCTTCAAAACTCTTGCTAGAAACCTTCAGAGGGTTGAGCGAAATGACCTTGTTGAGCATTTATGCCGAAGGGTTACCAGCATGCTGTTCTTTCAAAGGTCGCTGAGAAAGAGAAAGGAAACAAATAACCGTGTCTTTGGAATTTGAACAAACGGTAAATGCTTGTGTATTCTCGGGTCAGTTCAAAAGAGGCACATGTTATACATCGGCCTACAGGAGGAAAAAGAGTTTTCGCCTCAGAAAAATAATATAATCTATTAAGTGCAACACTGTGGCACCCTAGATAGGAAACTGTAACGAGAAGTCTGCCGAAGCAAGAACGGTAACCGGTCTACATAGTTCCCAAGCAAACCATCAATTACCTGAATGTTATGTTCGGGTATACGAGATACGACCTTGCCACACTGACTGTTTTATTGAATGGTACAACACTGGTAAATAATTATTGGCAAACACTATTGTACAAGAATGTGTTAGCTTGGTGCTTTGTGTGTTAACGAGATTGGCAAACACAAATTCAAGGATTGATTCAAGTACATTGATTCAAGTGACACAAGTTCTAAGATTCTGGCAACTTGGCCATCAGACCACAAATCCAACGTAATAAAACGCTCGGCCCTAACAACCTGTACACTCACCTTTTCATAATAGCTTCTTCCATTGTAAGCTGTTGAGAAAACGTCACCAAATAAATAGTAATATCACGTCCAGTAGAATAAGTAATCGGTATGACAACCTTTTGAAAGTATGTTTTTTTGAAATACTTTTAGATAATGATTATTACGGTGTAGTGAATTTTGGACAAGTTGGAATTTCAAGTTCTGAATACCCTTAAATGATGTCCTGGCAATATCTCAGATATTGATTCCACAAAAAAATGGATTATATACTAAGCATCAAAAGAAACTTATCAAATCTTTGGAAGGACACTCATTAAAATCCGTCTACGCAAAAATGAAAAATATTTCAACACCAACTTTACCTGTGTTCAAATATTTTTCATTTTTCCGTGGAAGATTTTTATGAGTGTCCTTCCAAAGATTTGATAAGTTTCTTTTGATGCTTAGTTTATATTCCACGAAAAAGTGCTGAGTCATCGTTTTTTGTGTGAAAAAAAATGTGTATTTTCTGTTTGATTTTATGTATGGAAATACGTAAATACAAATAGCCATTTCCAAGAAATTTAATTTAATTTCAGTACACAAACAGGTCTCTGGTTTGTGTCTTAATAATATGGTCATTTGGGGTTAGTGTCATGGTAAAAGAAATGTATGCATAAAACACATGTCCACTTTAGCCATTGTTGAGTCTGCAAGTTATAGTACATGTAGTAACTGTAAGTATCATGTCAGTATATACTTGCAAGGTCGTTTCTTTTTGTAGAATGAACACGCAAAACCTATAGAAGAAGATACGATGTTGTTGCAGTTAATTGTTTTAATGTATGCAAATTTATGCACTATTGCACATATGACCTTGTTGCATTTTTTTGATACGACTTGTTGTTCCGACAGGACGATTAGTTTGTATACTTCTGAAAATGGCCTTTGTAATCGAAAAGTTTACCTTTATCTAAATCAGATAATTTAACAACTATTTCTCAAACAAACAAACTGTCGTCTCTTCGATTGCGTTCATTGACCAAAAAATTTGACGATCGTTCAAGCCGTTTTAAAAATAACAATGGTTCAATGCAATTACATTCCAAGCTATGTACATCATTACAATTATTGATGGTGGAAACTATATTTTAAATATATAGTAAAAATATTATTTTGTATATATCAAATCCAATTAAAGTAATAATAGTTGGGATTGTTTTCGAAACAAAATCACAGCAGGTCATAGTATAATTTCAAACAAGGAATAGAAAGTCAAACGTATTTTGTCAATATTCATATTTCTTTAATCTCTGTAAATAATTGTGTTTTAAACTTTAAATACATATCCTTGTATGTACGGTGATGTATCTGTTTTTTAAAAAGTCAATTAAGGATAAGTGAATAATTATGTATTTTAGAGTAGGTAAATTAATTATTTTTAATTACTCCTTAATTAATTGTTTAAAAAAATCAATTCTCCGTAAGTGCTCCCTCCATACCAAAGGAAAAAACATACACTGTAAAACCGGGGAACACTTGACGCGTTTATAAATTAAACAGTGGTGATTATAAGGTGTTTAAAATCTAAACGGTAATGTTTATAATGTGTTTATATAAAAACACCAGTGTTTATAATTTAAATAAGAATTCATTCAGTTACAAAAAGACAATCGAGGAGTGGTTGTCGTTGCAATCGAACGGTAATAATACACACTCATTCCGATAAGCCATTATTCAGCGTAAAGATTTTTTTTTAAAGGACCACATCTCTTATTTAAGCATTCACATTAGTGTATCGTTTCGGTTTGCGGTAACACCAAGTGTACCAAAGCCTTTTGGCAAAAGGATGTTTATGCCAAGCTTAATTTTAGGCCTAGACCTCGGTTATGCTCTGGGGAAACAATCGAGACCACGGTATCAAAACACATAAACACTCGTGTGTCACACACAAACACATTGTTTAACCAAACATAAAACGTAGCGTTTACAATATTCGCAAGGTACGCTGGGTCGCATGCGCAACACTATTCGCAAAGTACGCTGGGTCGCATGCGCAAAAGACTGTGCCACCACCTCGTGACGTGAATAGCTCGATGATCCTTTGACGGGTACGCTTGGTTGGACGAAGACGTGAACATTTCAAACACAGGTTTGTGCTTACTTGGCATGTTATGGTGATAATTGTAGTTTTACTTATTGTCAATGCTATTTCTGTAAAAAAAAGAAACGTATTTTGGGAGGGTTAGGCAGGTTGACTTTGTACAATTGCACAACTTTTAGTAACTTTATAAGTTATGTCCGGATACTGGACACACAATATGTTTCTGTACTGTGTAGGCTCACTACCATTCTGTCGGATACGAATAATTTGTACTAGCAGCTGTAGGCCTACATATGTCATTGTAATGTCAGGCTACTCCTTTTTAACGTTTTATGAGCTTGAGCCAAGGGCAGGCTACAACTGAGTTGCAATGTCATAATTGAGATGTTCTTTGACTTTGTGTTTTTTTGTTTTACTACAAAGCCGTATGACAGATTTGTGGGTCATGTTGTTCGCCTTCATCGAAATGATCCAAATTTCATTGTATTTTGTTCTGTTGGTAACTGTTCATATTTAAGTAAGAGTTGGGGGGCATTTAAATGTCACATGTCAAGGAAGCACAGAGATGTTACCTATGTAAACACTTTTATTCCTGACAAGTACGTTTCATTTTGTACACTGAAAAAAAAAAACATACAACTTACATCAGATATGTGTGTATAATTCATTCTCATGTTGGTGTGTGTAAATTTTATAGACATTACTGTGAACATTTAACAACTGCATTTCATTTGCAAATCAGACAAATGCACAGAATTTGCTTTTTCCTGGGACTGCCAACCCCCCCCCCCAAAAAAAAAGGGGGGGGGAGAAGAAGAACAAAAGAAATGAAGTAAAATAAATAAGTAAGTTCCTTCCCAATCGCTGTGCAATATAACTCCAGTGTAAGCAGTAACTGTCACTATACATGAACTGCAACCTGTAAGAACATAAGTGTCCAGTTTCCTGTAATAATTTGTGGATTGCTAAATATGTCAATATGTCAAGGTCATGGAGGTGCTGATACAACAAAATTGATCAAATCTCTTTGAAATATTTATTTGTGTTAAATTTTGTGTTATTTTGTAGGACATACCTGATGATGATGTACAAGATGAACTAGAAACCAACGACAAAGATCCCCCGAGACTGGTAGTCTTCCTGAGGCTGAATAAGCTGCATGCATGGTTTATTGTCACAGATGGGGTCAGCATCATGTGTGACACACAAGGGACAACTGGGGCCTCCGCTGTTATTGGTTTAATGGCTGTGTACTATTTGTTTGATTTGGAATATCCAAAAACCTACTCACAACTCCCGGGAACCCTTCAGAATCACATAAATAAAGGTGTGCCGTACGATGGTCAGCAAAGTGCAAAATTCAGAATGTTTAATACAGCTTTACACAGAAGAATGAAAACAGCATCAGGTGATATATAAGCTCCTGTTTCACCAGTTGACACCCCCCATGTGGAAAGAAAAGTAAGAGCTGCCAGAGGCAAACTGAAATTCATTGGGGGAAATTAGTGAAACTTTTAAACTAAAGATGGTTGCCCATAGAGCAACTCTGAACTTTTTTTGTCTAATCAATTAAGGTTTCATTACTTTGTCATTTGACATTCAATGGTTTAAAGATTTTCTTTACAATCTTCTCAAATCTAAATTGAAATTTATCAACATGTCTCTTCGTTTACATTTCATGTAGCCAGTTTAAGGTAGCAAAACTATCGAAAACAATACAGCCTAAAAAAGTATGATTGCACAATTATTTGTCCACATAAAATTGCTCATCTAATATTGTCGTTTAATGAGTATAACTTGTTTTGAAACTGGGAATCACAAGACCGCTACATTGCCTGTAAAACCCTGCTTGTGACATTTTGTGAGATACATTGATTTAGTTTGAAGAAACTTCTATTTATTTGTTTCAATTTGCCCAAGAGGGAAAAACAGCTTTTTTCCAACTAACAAAACACATGAAAAATATTGTTTTTGTATTTTTTATTTATTGTATTTGTTTATTACCAAAAGTAATGTTCTAACTGACAAAGAACAGGGGAAATATTTGTTTGTATTTTGATTTATTTTATTTATTCATAAAATTTTTGTTCTTTCTATTAAACACTTTTAAATAGTTAAACACTATTGTGATTTATAAACGTGTTGCAGTGTTTATAAACTGTTGCAGGCTGTAAACGTGTCAAAGTGTTTATATCTAAACACTTTAAAAACACATCAAAGTGTTTTAGTCAATAAACAGTATGTTTAAGAATTAAACATTGTGTTTATGTGTGTATTCCTCCAGAGTGTTAAACGGTATGTTTAAGTCAATATAAACACCTTTCAGTTAAACGTGTTAGAGTGTTTATAAACTGTTGCAAAAAATGCGTTTATAACTTAAACACCTGGTTTTACAGTGTACTGAGAGTTCAGAGAACTGGGTCACTGCGGTCACCATTAAAGCCAGCCACAAAGTGACATGCCTGAGGGGTCCCTATGGGAATTGTGTACAGTTTGGCTTAGCATTGGGTTTCATCACAAGGTCATAGGGTCAGATAACATCTATAAAACAAGCTTGATATCGGCTCGGGGGCACCCTCAAAGGCCTTTGTGATTGATGTTTGACAGGTCTTGTGGTATTTTAAGCCAATTGGAATCTCCAGGTTGGGGGTGTATATTGGGGTGTGGCTGTTGGGGGGGGGGGGGGGTCGGAGGATGGTGATGTCTTGGTAATTGATAACCTTGGGTGGCAGGTGGCTGAATGGGCCAGGGGTTATATATATATAGCTGGAGCTTGTATTCTGTGGGTAGCAGCATATAAATTACAGAAACTGTGCTTTTAAATAAAGGTAAGACACGATTTTAGGAACGTAGTGTTAATTAACTAATTAATTAACTAATTAATTAATAAGGAAAACATTTAAAAAAATAAAAAATTTGTTTTGATAAAAACATCTGTAGACCCTCTGAAACAAGTTGAGATTCATAAAATTGGGAAAATCAGTTAATTAACCCAGGTAATTAACGATTTTATGACCTACTGTAAAAAACAGTAGGTCTCGCGGGACTGAATTAAGTAGTGTTATCAAACGCACCGAAGAGTTTTAAATAGTCGATGTCATTCAGACTAAGTGGGATTTTACATTTGGTGTTTTTATAAAAATGCCAAGTTATATTATTATGAGGACTGTGTTTGAATAATACAATGGGTCTGCCGCTACTGCATAAATATATCAGTATTGCATGTAACCATGCAGCTTTCACATGTTATAAGCGTTAATTAACTAAATATTGTCAAATATGCCGCATGGGTGGATTAAACTAAACCCAATGTGTTGGCCCAGAAATCTACTAAACATTTGTAATATATTTTATTTAATGTTCTTCATAGAAAAGTTTATTGGCTGCATTATTTGATCAAATTACATGCAGTAGATTTAGGCATATCTAAATAAAACAGGATTAGATACAGGCCATGCTAATCGGAGTTGTACCTTTCTCTACATCATTAAATCCTGATATGTTAAAGAATATATAATTATTTCAAAAACAATCTTATTTTGGATTGCATTCATAAATAAAATCAAACGTGAAGATTGTACAAGCCGTGTCCAAAAATAAATATATAAAAGTATATATATATGCTCTACCAACTGAGCTTCCCATTCCAAAACATATCTGCCGAGTAGCCAGGGATCAAGCCTCGGTCAGATGCAAACAACCCGGGTAACGGCAGTAGCGGGGATCACACAACGGGACACCAGCCTGTATATGGTTGTACACAGAATAAATACATAGGAGGGAACTGACCTGAAATATTATATAAACGAGAAGCGAGCAAAGAAAAGTTGGGTGATGCTGGACTTGAACCCGCGACTTCTCGAATACCATACGAGTGCTCTACCAATTGAGCTAGCCAGCCCCTATGATGGTGGGCGGTCCACTTATTCCAATTATCTATGCTCTGTGGGGCAAGGTCAGAGGCCAAACCATATCTATCTATATATATTTGCTCGCGAACCGTTTATAATATTTCAGGTCAGTTTCTCCATATAAATCTACTTTGTGTACAACCACATAAAAGGCTTGTGTCCCGTTAATTGTGTGATCCCCGCTACTGCCGTTACCCGGGTTGTTTGCATCTGACCGGGGCTTGATCCCTGGCTACCCGGCAGATATGGTTTGGCCTCTGACCTGGCCCCATAGAGCAATAGATAATTGGCATAAGTGGACCGCCCACCAACATAGGGGCTGGTTAGCTCAGTTGGTAGAGCGCTCGTACGGTAATCGAGAGGTCGCGGGTTCGAGTCCGGTATCAGCCAATTTTTCCTTGCTCGCGAACCGTTTATATATATATAAATAATAATTTACGTTATTGCATTTTTTTAAATTATATTTTAGATGTAATGAAAATTAATGTGCATATTATATTAGTTTGAAGTGATGTTTGGATCTACTTATAGTGGAGTATAATAATTTTGCAAACAGGAAATAGAAATTCAACTGATTATGCCAATAAGCCTTGCTTGTTCACATTTCTTTAACACTATCAAACCTGTTATTTTCTCGTTTTCAGACTGGGAATTGGGGGGGGGGGGTGACTCTTTGTGCCCCCTCCGTATTTTGTGTATTCTGCAGCCGATTTTCATGAAGCATTTGTAGGTCACTGTTAGCTGCCGCTATACCAATTTAAAAAAAAAAAATCCTAATTGTGGTCTAAAATAGTATTTTTCCATAATTTGCTGAGATTGTATTCGATGGCCTTGATGAAATTAGGCACAAAATTTGCCCAGAACAAGCAACAATGTGACGTCACTTAGATCACTGTTAGAAAAAGAAAAAATCAGCATAATGTTGTTACAAAAACATGATTTTTAAAGATGTTTACACTAAATTGGGTATAATGAAGGCAGATATAATAACATCCAAGGTACTATTGATGACTCCAAATCAGTTTTTTGAGATTGCTAGAAACTATAGTTTTGAATAAGAGTGAGTTCGAAAAATGGTAAGATAATATATCTAATTGTGCCCCCTCCCACACAGACTAGATAGGGTTAATCTCTGTAGCCAATTGTATTTAAACTTAAAAAGCATGTTTTGTTTTGTATTTACGTTGACAGTATAAGTCAATATTGCTGTTTGATTAATCGATATCTAATGAGATGAAAATAATGCAATAATACAATAAAAATACATGTGTTAATATGCAAACCAATGATTTTGAGAGATATGATCTACACACTTTGTTGTGATAACCATGTGAACGGTTTAAATACCACAGTGATGAAACACGTTACAGCATTATTAACCAATTCATCTTTGTTTCAAGTTCTTATTACTCAATTTGATTTAAAGAAATATATTGTTTTATGAGAACAAATGTAGAGAAATGAGTTGGCCTCTGTAATGGAAGGTACTAGTACAATAGCATGTATTCAAGGACTGTATATATGCAGTACACGTGCCCGGTAAAGGAACGTAAGCGCGCGTTTAACCTAATCTGTTCTTCTTCCGGGCACATTGCGTTATAACGTAGATAAAAAGCCAATATTATTTTTTCTTTTGCTAATGTTACTGTTAACCGTTTAAGAGAATATTGTTAATTTGATTTTTTTAATGTCATTCCCAGTGACGTCCTAGTCTCGTTTAATATTATAATTAATAAAATTTGTGTACATTATTTGTAAAAGGATCCATGCGTTAAACAATTACCCATGCATGTACAGAAACCAACCTGTACAATGTTCTATTCAATTATAGTTTCTGACCCAAACACAGAGTTATACATAATTTGGATTACCGTGAATTTTAAGCATGTTATATTCGTTTACTCTTAAAAGGATAATTTAGAGATTATTAATGTGTAGGTTATTTTGATAAATATTGCTCTCATCAGGGGTTTATTTAATACATCATACATTTAATACAATGTAAATTTGTGATATCATATTGTACACAATTAAGACACCCAATATTTGTGTTATATAATACACAAATAGATTATTGTTAATTTGTGTTCATAAATTGTGAATAAATAATCGGCTACTCTACTCAGTGTTTGTGGCTTAAAATAAAAGCTCAACATTGGTTGGTTTAACCGAAATATTGTTTTCTTTCAAGCACGTAAACATCGCTCTGGCATCAATCAATATGTTTACTTCATCGATTCTTGTGTGATTTACAGCCTAATAATATTTGAATTGCATTGTATTATGGACGATTTTGTTTGTATGTTCTGTATGGCCGTTCTGATGGGGAAAACTGTACTGCAGATCCAAACATTGTACCCGGCATCTCGTCTCCTAGGCTTTGAGTAATATTGGTTGTCCTCAATCCCACTGCTTTCTCGCTGTGGAACCAAATGATTTAATTATTTAATAACAAAAAAAAATTAAAAAGAAATTAAAAATGAAAACAACAAATTATTTAAACTGGTGTTACATTTTATTTTGTAGTCACCAATCGGCATGAAGTGTACTGCAGATCCAAACATTATACCCGGCATCTCGTCTCCTAGGCTTCGAGTAATATTGGTTATCCTCAATCCCACTGCTTTCTCGCTGTGGAACCAAATGATTTCATTGTTTAAAAAAAAAAAAAAAATTAATACAAAATGAAAACAACAAATTATTTAAACTGGTGTTACATTTTATTTTGTAGTCACCAATCGGCATGAAGTGAAATATTAGTCGAGTTTGTAAAGTGATCTTTAGACTGTCCTAAATAGTAAATGTTTATATAAATAGTAAATATTTAGTTTAACAAATTCATCTTTGAAATTTAAGTTAGTACACAAAGTGAAATTTTGTTTACAAAAATGGTCAATCAAAAGACAGAAACATTTTATATGCCAAAAAGTATAAATAATAACTAAAAAACCCAGTAAAAACAAGGGTAGAATAACATGAGAAGCTAAGATAGTAAAAACAAACAGGTGATAGTTTGCTCTTTGATTCGTTAATCAATCATTAGGTTTTAGTCTCAATTCTCCGTATTTACATGTACTCTGTACTCTAATAAAATACATAATTTCTCTCTACCTCTTTATGACAGTTTAGATGCCTTATCAGTGTTGATGTACTTTAAGGGAAGGTACAGCATTGGTTTCCCCTTTTTTGGGAAGTGTCCCCTTTTTGCCGTGTGCCTTCTTTTTTTGAGACGTTGACGTACACACAACCAGTAGCTAGCACGATTAGAGTCAAAGAGCCAACAAACCGGTGCCCGCTTGAATTACATGGCGTCATATAGCCGTATAAATTGCCCCTAATGTCCCTGTGCGAATATGCTTAACAGAACTAAGCGCAGCAGCGCTTTACTTTAATACAACTTCAAAACTTTCCATGTTTATTTGTGATGACTTTAATTGCTGCAGCCACCAGAATGTCAGTTGCTCCACCTACCATGATGCCTGCCTTCGCTATGGGAACATCACTAAGGCATATCAAGCAAGTTTATTGTCAGGTTTGAGTAGCTCTAACCATAACATGAAGCAGCTTATTCCAGTTTACCAGCCCCGAATGTGAATAGAATCTGTGAGAACATTCCGTGTCAAGTTCTGGTCAAGTCAAGCTATCGAGGCTTTAAACGGATGCTTCATTGGATTGGATTGAAACTTTTTCACAGATTCTGCAGCGAACTATTGGATCGACGAAACAGTTCATATTCAATTCAATTCAATCTTACATTTATTTCCACACAAACATAGTCAAATGCATGTGTAATACAATATTTAAAAAATAACAATTGCGTATGGAGGCACAGCCATGATAAGCCAAGGATGGTATTGGAATACTGTCAAAAGTATTTCCAATTGTATATAGATATATAGGTATAGTATCAAACTTTTCGTTATATGATATTAGCGAATCGATCGCGGATCGATCGCGCATTAACCAACGATCGCAACTGAAGTTTCTTCATGTGTACACAAAGGCATGTGTTACTAGTCTGTTACGCGAGAAACGCGTCCACCTTCTCTTAATTGCATCGCAGCTGCCTCTGCTCCTGTAATTTTTCTGTTTTTATACGTTCCATGGGTTCGTTTTACTTTTTTACATTTTTTTTTTGTAGTAACAGTTTTGTGTTCGTGGTGTTGATTCGTCTCTTCAGTTGACTTTTTTATTTGTATTATTTGACGTTCATATCGCCAGTAGCCCTGATAATCTTCTAGCTGTTTGAGCCACCATGTTTTTCTATGGGCTGTACATACTACTATAAGAAACTAGCAGGTCAAAACTGCAAACAAGTTTCACATTACCATTTTACCACCAGAGGACATTGTGAACAACAACCGCCAATTCATATCCGTGGCACAGGACATTCCAAAACTTGATGACAGTTTTTTACCTGCTTACCTACCTTCTGCATTTCCACCACCTACAGTGTCTCCACAAGACGTGTTCAAGAAACTCAAGAAATTAAACATTAATAAGAGCGGTGGCCCCGACTGTATTCCACCTCGTGTGATCAAGGAATTTTCTTATGAAGGCGTTGTTCCTGATATTTGGAAATCTGTCTTTGTTATACCATATCTTGCTTTCAAAGACTACCACCTGTTGTGCCTCGTTTTCAAATTGGTAATTCAATCATTAATGCAAACTAATTGCGTTGAACTTTGGGGCATCCACCTGTAAGAGAATCTTAAATGGGATACTCAAGTCGATTACACGGGCAAAACTTTCAACCAAAAACTTTAGTTTTTACGCCAATTGAAACGTTGTAACATTCCAATTATTGATTTAAGAACAGTGTTTTTACAATATGTCAGACCCACACTAGAATATGCATCACCTGCATGGTTTTGTGGTTTGTCTAGAGCTCAGAGGGAGTGTTTGGAGAAAATGCAAAGAAAGGCATTTCGTATAATCCTATCGAGTGACCTTTGTCAATATCAGTCGTACACAAATATATGTGAGGTACTGAACATTCCAGTTCTCACTGAGAGACTTCAACAGCTTTCACTTAATTTTGGCAATCTATTTTTAAATTCAAACAAATATAGTAACTCCCCCTCCTAGGAACGATAACCTTAAAAATTCGGACTCGCTGTCCACAATTAGATGTAGAACTAACATATATAAATGTAGCCCTATCCCATACCTGACAATCATTCTCAATAAGCAGAAGTGATTTGTCCCATCGTCTCCCAGCTTGTTTCATGGAAAGTCATTTTGCCAGTTTATTCACATTTTTCACCTGTGATCTTTGTTATGGCCTGTGGTATTTGTTTATGTTTTATTTTATTTTGGTAGACATGTTAATATGGTAAATGTAGTTCTGTGTGCAATCTGTGAGTTTGCTGTAGTTTTGATGTGAAATGTTCATAATCAATTATTTTTTATCATAAATAATCCTGTAGAATGGTTCAACTCTCCCCCTTTATTATTTCATTCATGCCTTTAGTCTGATTGTCCTTTATTATCTCATTCATGTTTTTAGTCTGATTGTCCTTCATTATCTCATTCATGTCTTTTGACAGAGCGGTGATCCCTCAAAGTGGTAGGATGAGGCTGGCGTTGGCCAGTACAAATAGACACCCCTCCTCATTTATTCCACAATGTATGAAATTTCATAATTCAAATGTTAAGCGTTGATTATGCTTGCCTGTTTGGTACCTTTCATTGGACCTGTTTCGACCTTATGCCATTGTGCGATGTCTTTTATTTGTTTTCTTATATTTGCCTATATACTTCTATTTTTGTACTTTTGTATTTGTATAGAATGTATTTTTATAGAGTGTACTTGTGCTTTATTGTCTATTTTTATTTTATTTATGCGAGCATTCAATTACCCTATATGGAGTTTAATAAAGTTGATCTTATCTTATCTTATCTTATCTTGTCCGATTGTCGATCCTTTCAAAGACTGTTTATGTCCCTGCTTGTGTTTTTATTTTTTCGCCTACTTTGATGTTTTTTTTAATACAATCATATATAATACAAGTATAATGTAAATAAGTTATAGTATTGTGTTTTTGTATATTGATATTTAATAATCTTTAATATTTTAATTCCTCTATATTGTAATTATCACTGTAATTAAACCATTTTGGCTGCGATAGTGAAACAAAAAACCAATAATATAAAAAAATCAGTTTGGTCATTGATGGTGTGCCCATGTTTATCGTGGGCCCATGTTCATCAGTGATTACTACATGTAAAATAACACTTAATCGTATTATAATGCTGGTCCACTGCTTTTATTTTCTGTTTCTACAAGGGTGTTTTAAGCGCGTTTAATGTGATTTTATACAGTTTTCAACATCACAATTCCATATTTTCTTTGTGTTCGTTAAATAACGATATTAAGTTTCCAATTTCGTTAGTTTACTACATGTTTTGTGTCTCTTGAGCTGAACTCGCGCGATATCTATGTTTTTGTTCATCTTATAGGATGCTTCTGCGAAAACGCATTTTGCAAAATGATTTAATTATGGCCGTGCTTTCAGCGCAGCTATGGAGAAAAAAGACAGACAGTAGCACATCATGAAATGTCTTCGAACAAGTATTCTATTTGTTCAGGGAAGCTGACGCGTGAAGAATGCGCAGAAGATTTCTGCTGGCATCCCAACATGCAGGAACTACGTCAGGCACTCCCCTGTCTGATGTGCTGCGTTAGACGGTAGCTTGACATGCCAGGAACAAGCGCGTAACACTGTTTGTTGAGGAAGTGAAGTCAAATTCGAAAAAAGTGTTATCGTTACAATAAGTAAACGGACATCTCTCATACAAACACCAGCGTTGAAATACACACTGCATTACGCACACAGACAAGTATAGACCAAATGCATATACCCTCTATTTTATCAAACCCATGCTCCCAAAAGAAACAGGTACTGGACATATTAACTGTACCCCATGCAAATTTAGTTTGTCTACTTGCTGTAGAAACCCAATATTTCTGCTTTTGGAAAATTTGTACATATGTACCCATCAAATTAAAAACGACAACTTTTGCACTTCAGCACTGACCTTGTCACACACGAACATTAACAATACACGTGTTCGCGGTGGTAAGACGCTCCCTACATGGCCTCCAGTGGGCGGTCTATTTGCTGTTCACTCATGTAGTTCATTCATAAAGTAACTGCACAGTTAGTTGCTGTCGACCCTAATGAATATTCAAACAAAGTTTGAATGAAATTTACAAAATTTTACTGTATGTACCTATGTAATATTCACAGACCACCGAAGTTGATCGACTGCATTCTTATGACACAGTTGTGCGCCTCGTGCAATTTTCACGGTACTGCATGCTGATTGGCTAATCGACGCGAGGAGGTCACCGGTTCACCGCGTGATCATTAAATGAATATTCATTACTTCCCAAACCACTGCGTGCTGTAATTAGCTTATGTAAATGAATGATGATGTCATATAGCTCGGTAAAACTTGTAGCTTTGCATGGTGAGTATGATAAGTAAGACTAATTGCGGTGACACCATGTAGAATCTCAATTGAGTAGTAATTAGTTCTGAAAAGAACTGGAGGTACAACTCGACGTTTCGATCAGTATGCTCTGATCGTCCTCAGGAGAAATCTGATAGTCCTCATTCTCCTCGGGACGATCAGAGCATACTGATCGAAACGTCGAGTTGTACCTCCAGTTCTTTTCAGAACTAATTACTACTCAATTGAGATTCCACATGGTGTCACCGCAATTAATCTTACTTGTCACATAGCTCATTAAAGTTTGTCACTGAGCCCGTGCTTACTTATTGTAATGTTGTAAACAGCATTGGAGTTACTTATTTCTGAAACTGATTTAACTAGGTCACGTAAGAGAAAATGTTATCTGTGTGGTACTTAAGTACAATTTGTACAACCTCGTAATAAAACAATAAATGTTATTAAATATCTCCTCAAACTTGTGTTTTATATTTTTAATGCATGTAATTTATACAATACAAATCATGTTATTAATTAAATATTCCAAAGAGGCAATAATTGTTATTATTGACTGTAGCTCCATTTTACATAACATTGCATAGGCGGTATTGGCCATAATGTTTCAATGTTCAAGTTGTTTATCTGTTTGTAGGTTCTGTAATTATTTTATTTAGTGTTTGCTCATATTTGCTTTGTATTTGTTATGTTTGTCATTGTTAGTTTTGATATGTTCTTTTATTTCCTTATGGATTTCATTTCTTGTAACAATTAATTGTATTGGGGGACAATACATGATGGAGACATAATGGATGATATGTGTTCATAGAAGAAAATCGTGTTAAGGAGAAGAACACGTTCTACTGATAACTCACTTTATAATAATTATTTTTAAAATGGAGACAAATTGAGAGAAAGACTGAATCAAATAGAAAGGTAACAGATACTAAAAAGCATCAAAAGAACATTGGTAACTATTTTAAGTGCTCGGACAACGTGGGGTGTCTGTGCAAAGACGACACCCATCCTTAGTAAATTCAAATCGGTGCCTTCAATGAGCGGTGACGTTTGCTGCCGTCAACAGAGTGAATTATTCACCTAATTTCAGGCATTCTCCTGCATCGGTGATGAGGGCGACGGACATACCTCCACTGCCTGCCTTCCACAGGAAGAGGACTGGATGGAGTTAAAAGCCCACATAGAGGTTATAAATCCTCAAACAACTTAATGAACATGTACTACTCAAACGAGACGGAAAGCCTCGTATCGAAAGAATGGTGGATGCGACACACATCCAGGCTACATCATCGTCTCCACTGAATGTGTATTATTGAACCGACATCACATGAATTTCACAAACGATGTATTCTGTTACGGGTAATGTTGTTACTGCACTGGATGGGTCCTTGCTTATTAAAATATTTGACGTCCGTGTTTTTCGTTAGATTTACTGCAATTAAAGATGTATGGGCCGATTGCACGGAATAAATGCAAATACACTCACTGGCCATAAGTATTGCAACATCCCCAAAGTTCAGTTTGGGGAACTGTGTTACAATAATTTGTTTTATTTTATTTACACTACTTAAGACTTCTTGAAAGTACCTGTGTTTTGAAGTCAATGTTCTTTTTTACTGTTCTTGCTCGGAAATTATGTAATACACGATCGATGAAATTGGATTAAATGATCATCTCACCTGTTACTTGTAAAGTGCTATTTTGAGCATGTTGCAATACTTTTGGCCAGTGAGTGTCGGTGTTGAATTGCTAAATTTATTGGGTTAAGGAGTTATATGCTTTCATTTCAGACGTTGAACGTATAATTCCGTCAAGAATTAGTAACAGTAAAATACTATTAAAAGTATTCTGATGACATTGGTGATACAAAATGTACTTTGTTTATGTATTTTATGCAGGACTACAAGTGTTTTTAACCTATTTCGTATGGTCTTCGTCAGCATTTATGGCGTGGTTATGCGGACGTCAGATGAGTAACAATCAAAAGCTTTTGTGTGAAGCTCGGGTGTGCATCATGATCATCATGTATAATTTCCATTGGTTGTTCGTTGACTAAGCCGAAATGCGTCCTTGGTGGCGGTTCTGGTGTTGAGCAAGTCGAAAAAGCGCGGGAAGTGGTTGCATATAACAGGATAGTAAAACCTACATGGAATCTACTGTACGATCCAACATGTGTTTCTGAACGTGGTACATTATTTCACACAAGGAACAAATTTGGCCACCACAATCTGAAACCAAAGGTAGCTGATTGTGTCAACAAAGTCAGTGATTGTTGAAAATGTCCATGTATGGTCATTTTGCCAACATTGAAACTTCTCAATCTAGTCATACTAAAATGATAAGAAATATAACAGCTGTAAACATGTTAACAATTATTAATTAAGAGTACAAAGATTACGTTGTTTTTCATTTGGGAGGTTGGGGGTTGGGTCGGGAGAAAGGCTGTGTAGATTCGCACTTTTGAGCGCAAAACTACGCACGGCAGGTTGTTTGGGGTCTGCTTAATACCTACCACTTTATTCGAACGTGGTACCTGTCCACTTTGCAGTGGCACCCCTATTAATGATATTAAAAGTATTATCTATGCATTCCCAATTAATTTGTTACATCCAAATGACTTCCACACATGCCCTGCTATGGTCTAGTATTATTTACAACCCCAGATGACCTACCATGGTTCAGGGTTAGAGTTTGGAGACTCCATAACTAGACCTGTATATGCCTCAAAATCTTCATTGGTTCTGCCCAGAAATAGTGACAAATCCAGGTTGTCGAGTTCATCGTGCTTTATTGTAGTCATTGTTGAATCTAAAATGATCATTCTAGCCATGTTAAACACACATTGGTGCAATCATTTAAATTTATTTGATAACTGTAGTTTATATTTTTAACTTGCCATTTTTTGGACTTGACATAAAACGGTGCTGTGGTGACACATAACTTATGCCATATTTAACGTCAAACCACATTGTTACTTTTTTGAAAACCATTTCAACAAAAAATGTACGGGTTTACAAAACATGTGATTCTATAAACATATGTGGAACATTTAGTTAGGGGTATAAACGACAAAATCATTTCGTGCACTCGAAGTTATTTCGTGCGCTCGAAATGATTTCGTGCACTCGAAATAAACTATTTCGTGCTCTCGAAATCATTTTGTGCTCTCGAAATCATTTTGTGCTCTCGAAATCATTTCGAGCGCTCGAAATCATTTTGTGCTATCGAAATCATTTCGTGCTCTCGAAATCATTTCGTGCTCTCGAAATCATTTCGTGCACTCGAAATAAGTTATTTCGTGCCCTCAATCATTTCGTGCCCTCGAAATCATTTCGTGCACTTGAAATCATTTCGTGCTCTCAAAATAAGTTATTTAGTGCCCTCAATCATTTCGTGTCCTCGAAATCATTTTGTGCACTCGAAATAATTTCGTGCTCTCGAAATCATTTCATGCCCTGGAAATCATTTCGTGCTCTCGAAATCATTTCGAGCGCACGAAATAATTTATTTCGAGTGCACAAAATAAAGAACTCAAATTATTTTTTCGCACGTAAATTTGTTTTCATCATATGTCCCTTTAGGGGCTCTGTACCCACATTGGTGAAAAACATGATTATTGTAGATGAAGCACACACTTATTTCCAGTTTGTGTGAATTAATTTTGAATCATGAAGGAACATTAGTTTTTATAGTTACTTTTTGTGTTCATGCAGCTGCCTTTTATTTATATGAAGAACATATATTTATAAGTTTAGTTTTCTATACGTTTGTGGATGTATCAAATGAACCAATAAAATGTGAAAAAATTAGAACAGTGCCTGTTTAACTGCCTATTTAATTGTTGTCAATATTTCCTCTAATTTAAAATAAATAAGAACTAACGTTACATGTATTTAAACAGTTATTTAGATAAGAGTTTCAGCTAAATGATTGTGAATGTTCCCCATAATCAAATTTAAGTTCGACTTCCCCACCCCTACTTGTCTGGATTTAGTTTATTTTATTTATTTTATTTCATTACATTTTATACTGGCAATCAGATTACATCAATTAAATATAAAACCATCTCCTAATAAACTACAAATACACAAAAATTCATTTTAAACAATTTGTTCATTCCTTCCTTCATGGACTTATTTCCAACACTTAATATGTTAAGAAACCTTTAATTTCACGACGACGCGCGCTTTAATAAATCATGTTGACAAAAATAGTCTGGTAACAATTCTTCTGATTTCAGTCTTAGTCTGTTACTCATGTATACGTTAGGTACCATTACATGCTTCGCTGGCCTAAGCTTCACCGTTCGTGAAATGTGATTGGTTAATACGTGCCCTCATTCCACGCATTGACCAATGAGATTCACGCTCTGATCCATGCATATGACTCCATTGTGTAAATTTAAACGTGATTTTGGAGGCTTGGACTTGCGGATTTTTTTAGGTGCTCTTGACTGTTTCGCAAAGTATCAAGACATATTATCACATTTCCAGGGAAGATGAATACTTAACTTACATATCTATACATAAGTGGTTTCTGCCGGCTATTGTTAAATGTAAAAAAACGCCTTTTTCATTGACCCTTTTTTCTTCACATCAACGTCATTGTTTTCGTTCAAAAATCTCTCGAAAAAATATTCAAAAAAACCATTAGATAAATTAGAAGGTAAATTTGAATCTTTATTTCTATTGTTATTCACTTTTATTGGTTTTATAAAGGCATCTTCATATTTTAAATATTAAAAAAAAAATGGGACGTCTAAGCTCATTACGTATGCAGAACCAAACGACCATGCATACGTAGAAAATAAACGGAACGGCTTTTCAACAGGCTGCGCGCTGACTGACAACGGCCGTGTGTATTAAATTATTTCTCAGGACAGAAATCGGGTAGAACAGTTTTTGCCGTTTGCATCGTGCTGAAAGTGGTATACATTTATTTTTAATATTTGCTTGTGACAGTAGATTTATATGTCTTATTTATTTATATGAATCCTTTGTGTGCCACCATTTCAGCCAAGATCTTTGTTGAATTGGTATGATTGTATTCTCCTTGTAAAGAGAAGCAAATTGATCGCACAAATAGCTGAAGCAGAGCCATGAGTTGACCAGAAAAAAAACATGTTTCTTTTTCAGAAATTCATTTTATTTCAGTTTATTCATGTCAGGACCAATCGTTTTGTGAAATAAGAAATAAGAAATACGATATTTCAAAGTAATTTACTTAATTTCTACTTGGAAAAGAGCAAGAGCAAGAACAAGATTATTAAAAAGCAATAATAAAAATAATAAAAACAAATATAAACAAATAAAAAAGGCTACAAAGGCTTTAAGCGTTCATGGTGCTCGTGTGACTTGTAGTAATGGGAGACTTGTTCATTATGCACAAACTATATCATGTATACACCGTGACCTTCACTAAATAAAACTTCAAAAAATGTGGATTTCTTACCCCACAAACAACACACACATCCTTTTTTGGGGTATTAACCAATGACCCCATAGTGTTCCCCTCTATTGTGATATTACCCCCGCCCCCTCCACCCACACACACACGTGTGTAAACCCATAAACCGAGTATACCTTCTAACTCCCTCTACTGTTTCGCAAACCAATTGTCTCGGTAATTCAGACGCACATTGGAAATGGTTTAAACCAAATACTTCTTATTGTTTTTCTCTTTTGTTTCCTTTGTTGTAAACTTGTTTAGGCATGTCGCAATGATATGGTAAAATCATGTTGTAAAACATAGCAATATTAAGATAAGAGAACAGAATTAACTTTCCAAACCCATTAAATAAGTGTATTTTAAAAAGTACATTGTGTACACCGTTAAAGTAATATTCCAAACAAAATAATATCATGGTACTGGTACAATATCAATAATATTGAGTGGTACATCGTCGCTTTGATATTCTGGGGGTCCATCTGCAAATCCCGTTTACGTTTGCTCATAATTATATAGCTATTTAAAATAGTTGAGCCAACTAGACAAAACACGTTTTACAGTTACTAGCGTCAGTTTATACAGGCAATAAGTAAATGGTAACCTATGGTAAAAGTTAAAAGTGCATTAACCTAGTCTCATTGGTCTACCTTTACATATGATACACAATATTTGTAAAATATGGGGAAAATGACGTACAACATTGGCTCAAATCCAGGTATCATCATAAAACTAACTTGTCAAATTTAAAACAAAGAATAAAACATTTCCACTGCATAATATACCAATTTAACGTGTATGTGTTGAAATAAATCATGTAAGTCTATTTGTATGACTTTTTTGTCCACAATTAATCGAGCAGGATCACATTTAAGGGCAAATACTTTTGCATTCTTTTCGTAATCCGAGATTATGATGGTTAAGTTTTAATGATAATGGTGTAAAATAATAAATGGGTTTTCATAGAAACTTTATTTGCGTTACTTTATTTGCGTTACTTACATATGAAACCGTTTGGGAGTTATGTATGATACATCCTTACACATATTTTTATAAAAAAATATCAAGTCTTAAAAACAGAAAGAAAACAAATTGATGAACATTAGCTTTAGGAGAAAATTGTGGTACGAAGTTGCATTCTGGGATGCATATCTGTTTATAACACTATTATATACAACATACTGCAGTAAATATTTCACTATGTCATTACAATTTTTATCTTTTGGAAAATTAATATCTTAATTCTTGTAAATGTTTTTCATTCTGAATATTATATAGATGAAACAAAACAAACTAACAGATAACAAATCGTTTTTGAAGACTAACAGCAATCTAAACAACTACGGTATATTATCAACAACAAAACAATTATCTGTACTAATATTTCACATATTACTGAGAAATAATCAATTACTCATCTCAAGAATATATATTTAAACTAATGAGTTAAATGGAAGGAATAACATTGGTTGTATTGGTAGACCGCCTTTACGAATGCTGACTTTTTAAATCAAAATATACATTAAACTACTAGCATATGGAAGTTTCGGCTTATTACGTTGTGTGAGAAAATAAACATCATTTTGGAAATAGTACTCTTTCCTGAATTTGAAGTGAAAATTATGGCAATTTGTAAAGTGACAGCATCTAAGACATCATTTTATTTTATTATAAAAAGCACATCATTATCCCTATCATTTCTTAAATTGCAATGTGAAACTTAATTGGTGTAACGAATTACAAGTTCCTTGACTTTATGAGATCCTTGACGAATGTTTGTTTCATATAACTGAAAGTACTTTAACTAGTGTCTGTAACGACTGTAACACATGTCCGAGGAAATTGTTTCATGAGGTGATTAAAAGATAATAAGATAAATGTTTCTTAACGATAAATGTTTCTTAACGATAATGTACCAATAGTCTTCTGTTAAACTTGAATAAAATGGCATATAGGCCTATAGTACAAATATGTTTGTTGTATTTGATGATATTTAATATCTAAAAGAATAATTTTCTAAAAAGACATTATTTGACTTTACAACGTCATGTTGATTTATAAAATTTAAGGCAGTAAACATTGTATACAACTTATTCACCTCGGCTTTTATGAATTTAATGTAGCTTGGTAAGAGACTCGATTTCCAATTACACAAACCATTAAACTTTACTCGACTTAATATTTGCAACACAACTGTAAAGAGCATCCATGTGTAGACTTACCTGTCAAATGCTACCTTGTACTGACTGTGGGACAGACCCCAGCTCATCAGTGCGTTGTCTGATTATTATTGCTTAGAACCTGAACAGCTTCGTCGATATGGAGACTTTTGAAAACCCCTTTCAGATAATCAACCGCTTCCTCATCTGTGCTCTGATTTTCTCTACAAAGAGAGAAGTAGATCTTCAGTACTTCTTTCGTAGGGTGCTTGAGTGTTGTGCATGCCTTCTCTATTCGTATGTGTCCTGTGTTAGTGAGTCTTTCTGCCAGTTGTATCCAGTTGGTTCCTCCGTCTCGTTCAATGTCGAGTAACTCGCAAATCTCATGCAGTGTATTTGTTGTTAATCCACCGAAGTCGCCATTCATCGATCCATGCACTTTCTCAGCAAAGGCGTTTGCCATAGTTTGCTGGATTTGAAATTTACATTAATGCATATATTAATGAAACTTTAAACCGATACTTGGAAATGGTATTATGATTAACTAATTTTAATATGCGTATAACTGTTACTGAGACATCGTAGTGGTTTAAACATTGAAAAATCTCCTTTTGTAAGCCATGCCCCACGTCGTATAGTCTGTTTTGTTTTTCTTTGCTGAAAATACTTCTAATGACTCCAAATTGCCAATGTATCTGCACAAGTTTGGCTGAAATTGGCTACAGAATGTGACAGAAGAAATATTTCTTGTGTTTTCACTACATAATATGGTAGAAGAAATATGTTGTATATTTGTATAAAACGACCACTACTGACTATTAGATAACATTTGGCACAAATCTTCAATGTAATGCTGGATGGAAACATTATTCTAGTTTTAATATGTAAATTACAACGCATGAGTCATGCGGCCAGTTGACCTATCCCCATTTATAACAGATGGCTAATCACAACGCTGATGAGGCATTATGACAAGTAAAATAATCAAACACACGTCACCTACACAAAACACGCCTGACTTAATATTGCCATATGAACCCTATTAAACCTGTTTTTTTCGTTCTCAGACGTGGGAGGGGGCTCGTTGAGCCCCTCCATATTTTCTGTATTTTTTTTCTAATTTCATGTAATTTTGGTATGTTCAGAATGACACGATCTACCAGTTGAGACTATGAAACATCTATATGTCACCGTTAGGGGTCGCTATACCCACTGTTAGTAAAATTATATTTCCCTCTTAACTTCCTTAATTTCCATCCGTTGGACATAACATTGGTCACATATGTTGTAATTATTACAATCAATAATATGACGTCACTTAGATCACCACTAGAGGGTGCTATAACTTACATGTTGATTATTTTTTCCCAACAAAATTGTTTTATAGAATTTGACACAATATTTGGATTTGTTTAACAACCCTGCGCAGCGCCGGCACAAAATTCATGCGCGGTTGCACCGTGGTACTGTTTGAAAAAGTACCTGGGGGTTTGGGCGTAATAATCATGTGGGGTGAGCACAATCCTTTATCAAAAGTGTTAATTATAAGAATAGAAGTAGTCTGGGCCCAACCCAACAGATTTTAGCCAAAATTTATTTTAATTTTTTTTATAAAAATAATGAATTACTGACAAAAGTCAGATTTTTTTTCTAAATCAATTTTTTCCGACTTTATTGTGATGCTTATCTGACTGGAACAATTACAGGTAATAGTGATCAATTATTATTTGCAAATAATTATTCCCAATCCCCACCCCTACAACCCCCCAGTCAACAATAACTATCCACAGTCTGAGGTTATTTTTCTAGATCAAAGGTCCCTATGAAGCGCAAAACCAAAATCCATGCGCGGTTGCACCATGGTACTGTTTGAAACAGTACATGGGGTTTGGGCATTCATGCAACAGCCGCCGGCTAAAGTAAATACAACCCTAACCAAAGTCTGGCCCAAGCTTGATAATCTGAGCTTATTGTGTACACCAAAGTACCGACCACATGCCTTGAAGGTTTATTTCCATTGAGCCAGTGACAGGATGATTGATTGCCTGATAAGCACTTAGTGTAGAAAACATATGGCAGTAACATGATAGTCTGGGCTGTCTGGGTTGTGCCTCGAAAATCTGTGTGATGTTGACCACTGAGGTTAACGGGGCTCTCACTATAGTTCTAGCTATGTCTGAATAGGGAACTTACGGAGAATGAAAAAAATTGGCCCAGGCAATTAAGAGAAACCCGTTAATTACCAAAAAACGACTGTTGTAAACAGTACATGCGCTGCGCTCAGGGATCCACGGGACTACTCAAGTCATAAATTCAATACTTAGCAAAAAAAATGAAAAAAAAACCTTTAAAAATCTTGTTTTTATGACTAAATATAAGAGTGCATTGAAACGTAACGGCCGTCATACTGGAAGTAGTCACAAGAACCAATGCTGCCCATTTCAGAGTTTGAACGTTAACAACAAACCCAAAACACACATTAAATGTCTTCTAGTATCAAACATTTGGTATTGTTAACTTAATTAGACCTGTTCAAAATAGACGGTGTACGTTGCAACCATGACACCCATTATCGTTGGTGTTATCATGAGAGGGTCACAAAGAAAAGTCAGAAAATGTCAGCGTGATCGGACAGAGTGTTCTGGAGATATTATATTTAACAAAAATGTCATAAGGGGCACATTGCGTTAAACTCACCTTGCATGCGGAGCAGAAGTCAGAAGCTGCACCCTAAATTGAATGAATGTCAATAACACATTAGTAAGATGTGAGTCCCTGAACAGTGGATGCTAAAACGATACTCAATGTGTAAAGAAACATTTAAATAATTTTACAAAATTAGTTACAAAATAAGTATAATTTTATAAATATGGTATAAATTACTGTTTTTAAAGAAACACATTCCGTTGCTCATTTTGATTTATTTGGAAAAATAAAAAAGTGAATATTTTTTTTCAAATGTAGATATATACCCGAATATAAACACTGCGTCAAATCCTTATAGAACAATCAATATAGGGTTGATATAAAGCATATTATTTTCTTTACATTTCATCCTTGCTGTGCAAACTACATACACTGGACAAGAGATATTGCGCGGAGAGTACGCACTGCTCTTTACACTTATTCAATGTAAACATAAAATAGCATAACAATGTTATTAAAAATATGCAAAGTGAGAAACATACTTTTTTTAATTTAAAAATGTCTCTTAAATATCACCTTATATGAAATAGAAAAATTATAGGTGGGCTTTGTATATTGTCTTGTAAAACTGTTTAAGGTATTGTTTCCATTAATTATTTGTGGAGATAACAGCTATTCTGTTCATGTTAGTACTTAAAATCCATCGGAAAAAAACATCAAGAAAGTGACGTAGGCCTAAATAGCCAGTATCTTACCTTTAAGCATTGACAGGGTCTGCAAGAAGTCTCTGGTTTCGATGGTCCATTCGTTTCCACCTGAGACTGAGAAACCAATGGTAACTTTATTTGTATGCTTCATAATTATTCTTGATTAAGGTACCACCCTAGCTTATTAACTGCACATTCATTCTCCCGAGGACGATCAGAGCATACTGATTGAAACTTTGAGTTGTGACCTCCAGTTCTTTTTAGAACTAATTACTACTCAATAGAGTATTTCACATGGTGTCACCGTAATAAACCGCACATAATTATATTTGTTCTTTATTTGTTTAATTTATGTATTTACTATATTAAATACTGCCATCGCTTCTTGAACTTGAAAATGGTTTTTTTCTGCAATCGGTTTGTATGTCAAAGCCATTCAAATTACATCGTGACTATGTCCATTTTCCGTTACCTTGTTCTCCAGTCTCTCGGACAGCTATCGTCCAAGTCATGCAAGTATTAATATAACATTGTATTAAAACATTCGACTCACCTTAGGTCTGATAGATAAACGGACATTGTTTTCTGTCCGTTCTCCTTCAGTTTCACAAGTTAGCTGATAGCTGAACACATCACAGCGAAAGTTACCGGCTAGAGTCAAGTAACTCGCTGTACTTGACTTTTCTGGAGTAAAGTCAAAAGTCACTGAGCTTGATGGAAAACTCCACAATTTTGATTTGGGAATGACCTGTGTCTGCAGAAAAAAAAGTGTTCATAAACATGAACTTATGTTTTATGATCAATTCTAATTGAGTAATATTATTTTCAAAAAATGTCCTTTCACAGTTCTGTTTTTATGATATGCACTGATCGTGAAATTTCAAGATTGAATAAATACTGTGGCGGGAAACCCCAGGCCTGATCACTTTGATGGACCGGACATCACTCAGAGGCCAAGGCCAAGGTGCAAGTCCGTTTTGGAGGAAATCTTCCGCCGATTGGGTATTGAATGTCAATCTATATGTCGGTACACAGTTACTTCAATTAAATACACACCTGATCAATATTTGTCATACAGCACAACAAATCAACTGTTTTTTTCATCAATAAAAAACATATAATACGTCCCCTAATTATACACTTCGCATGCAAATCAAACTATTTTTTATTGTCCACCCTGCAGTAATGCATACACATCCAGTACAGGAGACATACCCGCAATGTGTGAGTAAGTCATGCACATTCTAGTGACCAATTCTAAGTAAGTCATACACACTTCAACGGGTAATGTGTGACAAGCAATTCGCTTCCATACGCTTGCAATTGCCAAGCAGCGGCGTAGCACGGGGGGCCTGGGGGGAACGTTCACACCACAAATTTCCAGTGCCCCCCCCCCCAGGTACCCCCCACGAAAAATCCTCATAGTGCCCCAAAAAACAGAAAAGAAAAAGAAAAGGGAAAAACTCATACCCTGTCCCCCCACTGAAAAAAGTCCTGGCTACGCAGCTGACGCAGCGCCTCAGTACGTCATACACATAGCTACACCAGCGTGTGACAAGTCATTCACGTAATAAGCACAACCAACGTGTGACAAGTAAGACTTATTGCGGTGACACCATGTGAAGTTCTCAATTGAGTAGTACTGGAGTTGTATCTCCAGTTCTTTTCAGAACTAATTACTACTCAATTGAGAATTTCACATGGTGTCACCGCAATAGTCTTACTTATCCTCCTCACCATGCAAAGCTACAAGTTTTACCAACGTTTGACAAGTACGTCCCTTGTAGTCTCGCTCACTCCAAGTAGCGAACTATGGGTCGAGCACACATCCCAATCTGACTATGCGCAATTAGAACTAGCAGAACAAACTGAACTAGCCTAAATTTACAGAGATACAACAACTTATGTCTTTCTCTGTCGCTTGCAACAAGCTACACTGATGACCGTCTGACATTGCACAACATCGCTGCATGTGCACACACACCACTGCGGTCACCGCTGCAGGCCTAAAGCACGCCCAAAGCACGCCCACAACATACACGATAACCAGGTTGCTCACACTGTCCTGTTACAATACTTATTTGATCTGCCAGTGTCAAAGTGATATAAATATCGGCAAAATATATTCCAAATAATCTGAATCTTACAATACCTTCAAAGTCTTTGCGTCCATTTCCCATCCATCCTTTAAGTTGCATACCTTGACAGTCAAATCTCCTCCATTAAAGAAAAGGTCAGTGCATCTGTATGCATCCAACAGCTTTGACGCCAATTGGTTTTCAATTTCCAAAACGTTCTAGGTATTTAATGGAAAGTAACATATAATATTTAATTTCACCGTTAATCTAAACATCAGTTTAACACACATCGTCGCAGTTTTCACGAAGTGACATATTCGTCCACGTCGTGGTAAAATCGCGTTGCGAGATGTAAGCGATTAAATAGTATATAGTATATATAGTATTATAGTATATAAGTTTTAAAACCGGGGTTTCGATGTCAATTTAATCTCAAAGATCATTAACTTGTACTTTGTTAGAAAGCTGAAATCTCAAATGATACGTAACTGTATTCGTTTTGTAGAGGAAATAACTATAAACGAGTAACAAATTCATTAACCTAACTTCGTGAAAACTGCACACGCTCTTGCCAGGTTTTCACAAAGTGACGTTTCCCGTGCATTAGTATAGGGACATGCGTTAACTTCATGGAACACACGTATGTCGTGATCGAATTGTGTCACTTCGTGAAACCTTAAAATCATGCCGTTCGCATAAAATACATTCAGTAAGTAATACATGTACAAGGCTGCAATCGGTCACTTCGTGAAAACCTAAATCCAAAGTTGACTTAAATTTTACAACAACTTCATTACTTTAATTAGAAAACTAGATAGTTTAAGGATTAAAACTTGGTGAAATGACAGATAACACAATTTTAAGTCCAAATATTGACTAAAATCATTTTCCAAAAATATACGATTTTTTAACAATCCGTCACTTCGTGAAAACTGCGACATTTATGAGAGTTGACTGGGGGAAAATGCCATTTAACCTTTATCAATCTATGCAAGAAAGTGCATGCATACTACTAAAACCATTAAATGGTACAAACTACATTACCTGCTTTGCAACTTCATCATCATTCCAAACGTGTACACGAAAACTGTACCAATTCTCAGACGGGTCAAAAGGGGCCCCAAATGCGCCAATCTGTACCATTTTGCAGCTGGAGGAAGACACTTGACCAACCACAGCTACTCCAGTAAAATGATTCAGCAGGATAATGGCTTTGTTGCCTGTGGACGACACCAATATGCCATCAACTTCACCATCAATAGGATGCCATGATTGTGGAGCATTATCATCATCACTGCACATCTGAACACTAAGCTCCCATTCTGATTGAGCATGATGAGGAAAAGACAGCACAACGCTATCTAAAAACTTCAAACCAGGTGGACCACATTGGATCATTGGCGAGAGAACAACATCAGGATGACGTATTCCTACAACAGGTGGTGCATTGGGGTTGACATATATGTACACCTGTTGTGAACCGCCCTGTGGTATTGCACCACGCGGAATGTAGAGGTGAACATTATACTTCTCCAGAGACAGACTTCCCCCTTCGTCGGTGAAATAACTAATGGCTATGAACGGTAGCTGAAAAATACGCCCAATCAACTCTTCTTTGGTAAAGTTCCGTGTCAGTTTGCTGTACTCCTGCAGTAGCTTTTGAAGATGTGTTGTAGAAGTGTCTGTAGTTGAAGTGATGGGAACACATAAAAATGTATACATATGTAAGGCTTTATTACTATACTCTCTCTCTCTCTCTCTCTCTCTCTCTCTCTCTCTCTCTCTCTCTCTCTCTCTCTCTCTCTCTCTCTCTCTCTCTCTCTCTCTCTCTCTCTCTCTCTCTCTCTCTCTCTCTCTCTCTCTCTCGGTGGTAAGACGTGTGTTTTTTTGAGCTCCGGTAAAATCGCTTTTATTGGCCGTTTATACTTACAAGTTTACTAATTTTTGTATATCATTGTATTTATTATTATCTATAGCATTATATTATTCGTCCTTCTCTGTCAGATTATCGGTATTTTGTATGGTTTTTGGGAGTTTTTTGGTTTGGTTTTTCGGGTTGGTTTTGGTACTGTGGACGGCCATCATGGCCAACCAAGAGCCATTACAAAAGGGCGGTCAAGCGGAACAGCTAACACCAACAAAGACCCTATTGTTCCTGGTGGTAGCTTTCCTGGGCCCGTCTCCAGGAACAATGGGAGTTGTCTTCTACGCACAGGACAACGTTTCTGTGTACTTACATTGACCATTTCTCAAAATCTATTTCTCCCGCACATATAACCGACGCATCACGTATTAGAAATGGCCGCATTGCGCTCTACATGTCCTCGGAACGGCAGCCTTCGAAGTCGTAGAAAATGGCTTGGAATACGACGGCTCCTTTCTGAGGTCATGCCGCTTTTATCCGCCCCACCACTCGCATGACTTTATCAAATGTTTTCCAGAAATACCAAACATGGTGTTAATTAGCAATCTCTCAACTTTTTTGTAAGGTGGTTTCACAAATTCGCTCTGTTCCCTGGGTTTTCAAACAAAACAGCTAGCTCATATCCGGTCCTTCAGGAGACAGGTTAGCGTGTTATTGGACAAGAACATCACACCGCCGGCTTACATCAGTTTTACATGCCGGCGAAAACTACCGGTTTTCATTTCAACAGAGTCCACCCGGTGTTTCCAATGTGGTGAACTCGGCCACATCGCGCGTTCGTGCAGGAAGGGAAACCTGACTAATGACAACAACGACAACGACAACGACAACAACCCACTAAATCCACGTCCAGTTTTCATTTCATGGTAAGTCTGATCCCAAAACACCCTCCCAAACAATCCAAACCTGTCCCCACTAATTTGACTGCCCCGTCTGATACCGATAACGCTTCCTCGGGAGCGACCCCTTGGTAGTGGTGTTGCCCCGGTCGAGCTACCGGCGACGGCGGATCCGGTGGCATCACTGACCTCGAACCCTGACCTGCAACCCTTTGAGGTCCTCGCTCGAGGCGTCTCCTCGCGGAGACGTAACCCCTCCCTCACCGCCCATCAACCTCTCTAATCATATCTGGGGTACGCCCCCTCGTCCCGCCTGCACCTTCTCTGAAGTCCTAAAAAGGAAATTAACGCCTCCCCAACACCTCTGACCCTCTCCAACAAATTCCTCCAACCCATTCCCCCCCC
>CM055816.1:91713235-91916065 GCA_029582265.1 Zoroaster sp. YZ-2022 | reverse complement strand
GTTCCCTGAAAGCATCGCGAGTTTGCTGCAAACTGTGAGTTTGGTGAAATGTTGTAATCACGAAAACTCGCTGTTCAGTCATTAGTTGTACCATCTTTCCAACTACCTGTCCCTAAACCCAGGCCCTTCTTAAATACCCAACTTGAAGAAAAGGATGTCGTAACAGACGATTACCGCACCAGCTTAAAAATCTTACATAATCATCTAGGCAGTCAAGTGATGCGTCCATTTCAGACTGCCTTGAACTGATACCCAAACTTGCAAAAATGCGATTTGAATTTGCCATTTTCAATAACAATGTACTCGGCCATGTGTGACAGCAATGGATCGATACAGGTATCAATGGAAAGCTGAGGAGTTCCTCTTCTTTGGTACACTACATGTAAATTGTCAAACTAAATAACCTTGGCATATTAACGCCCTGAATTCGGATTACCTTTTTTTTGATACGCACTGTATAGTTGGATTTACTGTTTTGAAAATGATCATACTTGCTTTCGGGAAACGATGGAAAGCCAGGACCTTTCAACCTTTGTTGTCATGAATGTCGTCAGTTGTGTGTATTGCTTTATTCTCATTTTTAATTTTTTTTTATTCCTACGAAATTTAAGAACCATCATTTTATTTCTTTACTCCAAACGAATCCTTACTTTAATAAAAATAAATATGGCCAGTTGGAACTGCAAACAAATTCAAGACTGTTTTAATGTGTCTTTGTAATTTAACCATAGTACAGCCCCTTTTTCAAATGATTTTTCAAAACAGCTTCACTTAAAAAATATATATGTATATTTCTCAGGCCCCCGAAGAGAATCATGAGCCTTATAACTATTTAAACCACGAAGCGATACGTTTTTCGTTTTTAGCATGCATCTCACATTATTTCAGCCCATCCAAGAAGACAACGTATTGTCATCATTGAGCATTTTAAACTATCGATGATTTTTAATTGATCGATATAAATATGCTAGTATAGTGAATCAAAGCTACATACGTTCACAAACTTGATTATTTAGGATAACTAGTTGTTCCTATTTCCAGTATGAATCATCATAATTATAGGCAAGGTTAGGGTGGGGGAACATTTATAGGGAAGGTGTGAGAAAACAATTAAGATTTGTGAAATATCTATATTTTTCAATGTAAACTTTCATGTATGTTGAATAAAAGTCTAGGACAGAAACCAATAAACTTAAATATGTAGGATAAGCAGTTCATACAGTTTAAGTAACTGTGTGAATTATCTTATAGGCGAAAGGGAGGATTTGAAGGACAATTGAACATATTTGTGCTGAGTAATTTCTGGTTCAATCGTGTGATTCCGTTAATACACCACAGTGTTGTTTGTAATGTGGTTGTTTACTGCAAAATTTGGTAAAATTCCAATATTTCAAGAAATTAAAAAGTGACCTTCTTAATCATTCCGCTAGAGGGCGCTCAAAACTGCGATGGCGTCACCAATTACATTTTTTTTAAAGGTCTGACCCCACTAAGTCTACCACAGGTATTTGTATTAACCCGTTTTCTCCACAGGTATTTGTATTAACCCGTTTTCTCCACAGCTCTTTGTTTTTAACCCGTTTTCTCCACAGCTCTTTGTTTTTAACCCGTTCTCTCCACAGCTCTTTGTATAAACTTGTTCCCTTTCAGGTATTTGTTTTAACCCGTTCTCTCCACAGGTACTTGTATTAACCCGTTCTCTCCACAGCTCTTTGTTTTAACCTGTTCTCTCCACAGCTCTTTGTTTTAACCCGTTCTCTCCACAGCTCCTTGTTTTAACCCGTTCTCTCCACAGCTCTTTGTTTTCTTAACCCGTTCTCTCCACAGCTCCTTGTTTTAACCCGTTCTCTCCACAGCTCCTTGTTTTTAACCCGTTCTCTCCACAGCTCTTTGTTTTTAACCCGTTCTCTCCACAGCTCTTTGTATAAACTTGTTCCCTTTTCAGGTATTTGTTTTAACCCGTTCTCTCCACAGGTACTTGTATTAACCCGTTCTCTCCACAGCTCTTTGTTTTAACCCGTTCTCTCCACAGCTCTTTGTTTTAACCCGTTCTCTCCACAGCTCCTTGTTTTAACCCGTTCTCTCCACAGCACCTTGTTTTAACCCGTTCTCTCCACAGCTCCTTGTTTTAACCCGTTCTCTCCACAGCTCTTTGTTTTGTTAACCCGTTCTCTCCACAGCTCTTTGTTTTAACCCGTTCTCTCCACAGCACCTTGTTTTAACCCGTTCTCTCCACAGCTCCTTGTTTTAACCCGTTCTCTCCACAGCTCTTTGTTTTGTTAACCCGTTCTCTCCACAGCTCTTTGTTTTAACCCGTTCTCTCCACAGCTCTTTGTATAAACTTGTTCTCTTTTCAGGTATTTGTATCAACCCGTTCTCTCCATAGGTACTTGTTTTAACCCGTTCTCTCCACAGCTCTTTGTTTTAACCCGTTCTCTCCACAGCTCTTTGTTTTAACCCGTTCTCTCCACAGCTCTTTGTTTTAACCCGTTCTCTCCACAGCTCTTTGTTTTGTTAACCCGTTCTCTCCACAGCTCTTTGTTTTAACCCGTTCTCTCCACAGCTCTTTGTTTTAACCCGTTCTCTCCACAGCTCTTTGTTTTAACCCGTTCTCTCCACAGCTCTTTATTTTAACCGTTCCCTTTTCAGGTATTTTGTATTAATCCGCTCTCTCCACAGC
Source organism: Zoroaster sp. YZ-2022 (assembly GCA_029582265.1). Classification (NCBI taxonomy): domain Eukaryota; kingdom Metazoa; phylum Echinodermata; class Asteroidea; order Forcipulatida; family Zoroasteridae; genus Zoroaster; species Zoroaster sp. YZ-2022. The sequence goes on along the minus strand of CM055816.1, from coordinate 91,913,385 downwards.
TCTTTCCAACCTTTTCTATACATATAATGTACATATTGTATATTGCTTTTCTCTATGTCATCGCTTAATACTAAATGCATTTTCCAAAAGTTGCGCAAACTTGAGGAAAAGAGAGTACGTTACCTATCTCACCTTGATAACTACCGTTTCTATCGTTTATCCCGTATTCTACCCAAGGGTCTCAAAATCAAATGCACCCCCTCCTTTGGGGACCTAGACCCGGCATTCAGTAAGAAATGGAATGACACACTAACCAAGACTTCCTTCCATTTACTTGAACTTCTCGAAGCCCAATGCCTAAAATGCATTGACAAGCAGTCACTTGATATTGACAGTACAGAATCTCAATTAAAAGTGGCCTGCTCTAATGATCATGAATGGGACCATTTCCAAACCATTCTTTCCTCAAATATTAACCACCTTCGTTTCTCCCTACAACGCCAACAGGACAAGAAACGCTATAATGCCCAGGTTAACCATAAGAAATACCTGTACAGGCGTTTCCATAAGGTCACCAATAGACCCTCTGGTAACAACACCCCTAACCCACCAACACATACTGTAATTAATCTGTCTGATACTGCACTCAGTGATCCCCAGGTTAAATTGCTCTCAAGGGGTCTTAAGTTTTGCCCCACACCCAAGGAACATAATCAACTCTCACTCCAACAGGACATAGCCCACTTCAACCGCAGACTACGACTCCGTGAATTCTTTCACGTCGAGCCTCCCACAGACGACGAGACCCCAGATGACAGTTCTTCTGGGGCCCCCAACCGCAACCGCTTCAAAGAAAAAAGTGTATGGGTACCTCCTAAGAATAGAGATGCAGCCCTTGACAACTATATCAATGCAGTCAACTCTGAGGTTATCAAGGAACCTCCTGCTAGATGTGCCAGCAACCTCTCCCGTGCTGAACGGGACGCCATCGGTGAACTCCGACAAGCTACGAACCTTGTCATCAAACGGGCTGACAAAGGGTCTGCTGTTGTGGTCATGAACAGAGATGATTACACAGCCGAGGCCCTCAGACAACTTAATAACACTGATCACTATACAGAATGTGATACTGACCCTACCCACTCCTTCACAAAAGAAATATCTGATACCCTCGTCAAAATTCATAATTGTAACGGTATTAACAAGGATACTTTTAACTATCTCATTCCACAGGATCCTCGTACGGCCCGTTTCTATCTACTGCCCAAAATACACAAGGCAGGTAACCCGGGCCGTCCCATTGTGTTGGGTAATGGTAGCCCAACAGAACGTATCTCTGAGTTCGTTGACAGTTACCTCAACCCTCTGGTCTCTCATATCCCTTCATTCATACAGGACACTACGGACTTCCTCCGTAAACTAGAGGACATTAAACATCAAATACCCAATTCTGCCCACCTTGTCACTCTGGATGTTTCCTCCTTATATACAAACATCCCCCATGGCGAAGGCATAAGTGCATGTGCCAATGCTCTCAGATCCAGCAACCAAACCAAACCTTCAGTGAGACACCTCACAGATCTTATCCAACATATACTGACCAAAAACAATTTCACGTTCCTAGACAGAAACTTTCTCCAGGTTCAAGGTACAGCGATGGGCACTAAGATGGCACCATCATACGCTAATCTGTTTATGTCTGACCTTGAAGACAGATTGCCATCTTCTGCCCCCCACCGTCCTCTAGTATGGTGGAGATTTATTGACGATATATTCTGCATTTGGTGTGGTGGCCAAGATAGCCTAGGTGAATTCATCAACTACATTAATTCATTCCACGCCACCATCAAGTTCACTGCTAACTACTCTACCAATAGCGTGAACTTCCTAGACGTCACCATCAACAAATCCCCCCATGGCATCTCGACTGATGTCTATTGTAAACCCACTGACACTCATCAATACCTGCTTTCTGACAGCTGCCACCCCAAGCACTGCAAAGAGGCCATCGCCTACAGTCAAGCGCTCCGTATAAGACGTATCTGTTCCACCGATACCTTATACAGGAAACGGTCGTCTGAACTGAGGCAACACCTTGTATCCCGGGGTCATAGCAAACGCAGGGTCCAACTAGCCATCAACAGGGCCCTCTGTACCCCCAGTAGCACCCTCTTGGCTACCCAGGGTAACAAGAAAACCCTTCCTAACAGAGTCCCCCTGGTCACGACTTATCACCCCAGATTACCCAGACTTTCATCTATCGTAAATGATAACATGAATATTTTACACTCTTCCGACAGGTTACGCTCAGCCATCCCTGAGCCCCCTTTGATTGCTTTCCGTCGCCCCCGTAACCTCGGTGATATATTGGTTCGGGCTAGGCTCCCTGGCACCAACAGTGACCTTAACGTCACTGATCGTGAATCACCACAGGGGTGCTCCAAGTGTAACCGCTCGAGATGCAAAACCTGTTTGTATCTCAAACCTGCTCAGAAGGTGAAAAGCCACAGTACTGGTCTCACCTACACAATCAGAACTAAATCCCAGTGTGACACACCTAATGTTATATATGTAATCTCATGTAAAAGATGTGGTATACAATATGTAGGGGAGACAAAGACCAAATTGTGTCTCCGCTTTGCCAACCATGTTTCCTCTGTGAAAACTAAAAAACCCTACCCTGTGGCTATCCATTTTAACAGCCCTAATCATAGCATTAATGATGTTGAACTCATTGTAATTGAAGCCTGCACTAGCAATGATACACATCGCAAACTTAGGGAGTCACACTGGATACATCAACTGAAAACACTGCAACCCTATGGCCTCAATATCAATACAGGTATCAAATAACCCAGTTACCTTTACCTATTTCCAGGTATTTGTTGTAACCTTTCATTTTTCAGGTATTTGTTTTAATCTTTATTCTATCTTCAGGTATTTGTTTTAACCTGTTACATTTCAGGTCTTTGTCCCAACCTGTTCTATTTCTAGGTATTTGCTTTAACCTGTTGCCTTATTTTATCTTGTATACGTTTACATTTTTTCAAACTGTCTCTCATAGAACCATTTTAATTGAGCTATTTACACCCACACGTCAACTCCTCAATTTGTAAGGCTCAAAACCCCCCCTTTTTGTTGTTGTCTTATCCCTTTGTGTATTGTCCTATGTTTATGCCAGCTTCACGACAAGCTGCCACCTCTACCAATTGTGTGGCTCAATAATCCCTCTTTTACCGTAGCTTCACCATAAGCTGCCACATCTACTAATTGAGTGGCTCAATAATCCCCCTTTTGTTCACTTCTGATACTCCTATTGGCTTTTTCTCGACTGATGCTTACCTTTAATTGGTCACTATTTTCCCGCCTTTTTTTGGATCCCGCCCCATGATCCTTTGCTTCCCTTTTCCCTATAAATGGATGAGTTTTTATGTTGTACTTTGTCAAAGCCTCTGATGAAGGTCCGGATTGGATCGAAAGCTAAGGCCACCCTCCCGATTTAATTTATATATATATATATATATATATACACACACACACCGCCCACAACATAGGGGTTGGTTAGCTCAGTTGGTAGAGCGCTCGTACGGTAATCGAGACGTCGCGGGTTCGAGTCCGGCATCAGCCAATTTTTCTTTGCTCGCTACCCGTTTATATATATATATATACACACACACACACACACACACACACCCTCACGCACATTGATTTGTGGGGTATTCCTTTGTTCGTTCTATTATCCCTTTTCCTTATAATTCTCCTGTGGGGTACAAGATTTTCTATAGTTACCTTGTGGGGTCCAATTGTTCTATTGTGTTTTGGACCCCACAACGAATGGTGTGTACGTTCACCCTCACGCACATTGATTTGTGGGGTATCCCTTTGTTCGTTCTATTATCCCTTTTCCTTATAATTCTCCTGTGGGGTACAAGATTTTCTATAGTTACCTTGTGGGGTACCATTGTTCTATTGTGTTTTGGACCCCACAACGAATGGTGTGTACGTTCACCCACACACACACACCCTCACACACACACACACACACACCCTCACGCACATTGATTTGTGGGGTATTCCTTTGTTCGTTCTATTATCCCTTTTCTATATAATTCTCCTGTGGGGTACAAGATTTTCTATAGTTACCTTGTGGGGTCCAATTGTTCTATTGTGTTTTGGACCCCACAACGAATGGTGTGTACGTTCACACACACACCCTCACGCACATTGATTTGTGGGGTATTCCTTTGTTCGTTCTATTATCCCTTTCTATATAATTCTCCTGTGGGGTACAAGATTTTCTATAGTTACCTTGTAGGGGTCCAATTGTTCTATTGTGTTTTGGACCCCACAACGAATGGTGTGTACGTTCACCCTCACGCACATTGATTTGTGGGGTATTCCTTTGTTCGTTCTATTATCCCTTTTCCTTATAATTCTCCTGTGGGGTACAAGATTTTCTATAGTTACCTTGTGGGGTCCAATTGTTCTATTGTGTTTTGGACCCCACAACGAATGGTGTGTACGTTCACACACACACACACACACCCTCACGCACATTGATTTGTGGGGTATTCCTTTGTTCGTTCTATTATCCCTTTTCCTTATAATTCTCCTGTGGGGTACAAGATTTTCTATAGTTACCTTGTGGGGTCCAATTGTTCTATTGTGTTTTGGACCCCACAACGAATGGTGTGTACGTTCACACCCGCACGCACGCACGCACGCACATATATATACAGTATGTCCCCAAAAAGTGTCACTCTAACTATTTCTGAAAATATACCATACCACGAAATACATTTTAGAACTTTTTCAGTGGCACAGATACTCCTAATCCTTGGCCTAAACACCTGTGAGAAATTACAGAAAACTCACAGGTGTTTAGGCCAAGGATTAGGCCAAGTAATTTCGCACAGGTGTTTAGGCCAAGGATTAGGAGTATCTGTGCCATTGAAAAAGTTCCAAAATGTATTTCGTGGTTTTGGTATATTTTCAGAAATAGTTAGAGTAACACTTTTTTGGGACACACTATATATATTGTTTCGTTATTTGTTCAGGAGATATGATTTTTTTAAAAATATTTTAACATGATAAGGTCTTTGGCGATGCCAAGTATCAATTCATTTTGAAAGTTCACAAGTATAGTAACAAATTCTGGAGGAATATTTGGAGAAGAACAAAGGAAATAGAAACCCAAACAATTTCAGGACGTGTTCGGTGAAACTGAACACAAACCAATTCGAATAATTTCAGGTGTTTGGTGACAACTGTTTTCAATATCGGTGGCATATCGGTGGCATATAATCAGAACTAGACCCGTTTTATACATGTGTTATTGGCTGGGCCAGATTGTTAAAGATTGGAGGCATTGCTCAGTATTGTTAAGTTTGCTTTTCTTGAATACATGGATCCACACCTAGATAGACCACAAGATGGGACTACATCTAGATATACAACTATATAATCTATAGTTGCCAGTTCCAGATACAAAGTATTTCCTTCATCTGTTTTTTTCAAGTATTTCTTTTAAATTACCAGGGATGTGGGGTATTTAGGTAGTTGATGTCCTATGAGTAGTATGTACTATACAAGCAAATGGGTTTTTAGAGATATTAGGTTTAAATGACAATTCTTTATGTTTTTACTCATGAACAGGGATACCGACGTCGAATGAATGTGGTGAGTTGAGATTTTGTTGTATTTTATTATTTTAATTTGTTTTAATTTATCTGTCTGTGTTGTTCATCTCCCCTATATATTTACAACCTATTCTTTAAACTCCCAATACTGAGTTATAATGGAACACACTAAAAACATATAAAGATAACTAACTAAACTAAATGTTTCAGTAGGTTGGTGCGAAGTGTGTGTACCCAAACCCCACCCCAATCCACCGAGGTCTACTTTTCCTCCAAACCACTTTTTTTTCCTTCTCATCGGATATATCCTGGGCATAGACTTGTATTTCTTGATGGCTTGATGAACAGACCGTGATCTGTGACGTCTGGACACAAGGAGCTTATTGAATATGAATGACGCAAAAAGTAATTTTAAGAGCAAATTTGACGTTGTCTGATGACTTGGCTATATTTTATGCTGGTCTTGCAGTGCCGGGAATGACAAATAGTCGAGTGAAAATATTGGTGTTTGTCAGTGGGTGTGACAAAATAAATCATTAGTTATAGGCCATTTTCAAATGGGTCTCTGTGGTTGAGTACTCTAAAGTAAATTTGATAGTACTGATTCCAATCTGGTGGTCAGCACCAGTGGAGTGACTCTGACTCCAAGATATGTTCCTGACAGGTAACGCATCTAGAAGTGCAGCTACCACCGGGATTTCTTTCTTTATAATTGTGAAAAAATAATTTCTTTTCTTTATTGGTTCCGGAGATATTATTTATTTTGTTGAATATTATTCATGATGTTATTGCGATTTTCTACATCTACAAGTTAATTTTACGGTACCCAATATCAATTCACATCTAGATATACAGCTATATGAACCACTCTATAGTTGCCAATTTCAGATAAAAATGGTTTACTTTGTGCGTTTCTTTCAGGTATTTTAGGCCAATATGCTACTAAATGAGTAGGAGGTGGGGGCATTTAAGTAGTCGATGTGCTATGAGTAGTATATATTATAAAGGCAAATGGGTTTTTAGAAAGATTATGTTTTAATGACAATTCTTGATCTTTTTACTCATGAACAGGGTCAAGAATATGGTGCATCATCGTCAATCGTAAGTTGAAATGCCTTTTACATTTCGAAGGAAAACTAGCTTCCAAAATGCTTCATTTTATATTTATTATTTGTTTTAACTACGAAGCAACACATTCTGACTTTTACGCGCATGCATGTCACGTTATGTCAGCCCATCCAAGAATACAATAATTCAACGGAAAAGTTAGAGTAAATCTTACCTAGTCTCTTATACGTATTATTTTAATTCATGTAATGTATAATATATAATTCAAATAATATATATGTTTTTTCCACGAAGCATTGATAATAATGCTTCTCTCATTTGTATACAAAAAATACATACTTTAATATAATATTAATAATCAAATAATCCGAATTGTTTCCGAACCATTCTCTGAAAAGTGCCTCAAAATTGTTGCACAGCCTTGGAATGTTTTGTCATTCGTCAGTTCTCCGCTCTCTCGCTAGCTCAGTTTTTGGTTGAGCATGGCGTACTCTCAATTAGGTGTGTGCATGCCCTTTCGAGAGAAAAGGGAAATCAACTATAACTTGACTTTACAATAATACTACTTACTTTTCCCCAAATCCAAAAGACGTACATTACAGTAAATTAAACATATCACACAAGGGAATAAAACAAAACAGACAATTAAACTAACAAGCAGATCAAGTGTAAATCAGATTTTAAATAAATGTAAAAATGTTTGAAGAAAGAAAGAAAAAAGAGACATTAGTCATTCCCTCCCTGTATGTTGAGACTATGGGGATGAACGCCTGATCCACATCTTTCCTCTGCGGTTACTAAGCACCTCAATGCCCTGCAAAATCATGTCAGAAATGAAATGATTGGACAGATTGACGTGCTGACCCACAGGAGTGTCAAGCGTATGGGTTTTTACTGTGGATCTGTGGCCAGAACCGTTTCTTTAGTGAGTTCTTAGTCTCACCAATATACTGAATACCACAAATCCTGCAAGATAGCATATACTTTATGTTAGAAGTAGGACATGTAATACGTGGCCTGGATTTGGTGGTCAGCACCAGTGGAGTGACTCTTGAAGGAGTCTGACTCCAAGATATGTTCCTGACAGGTAACGCATCTAGAAGTGTAGTCAATATTCCCTGTTGGATAGGAGGAATGGAATTGTCATTAGTATGGGCACCTGAGACAAGTAGGTCCATAACGCCGGTTGGCAGGGGCGTCTGAAAACAGTTATATGCTCTCAGGGGAGTGAACGTTACAGGGCGATCTGAGGTGTGTGGTATATGGGGGATAGCACTGGTAATCCCTGACATATGGGGTAGAATGGAAAGACTATTAGGCACAGTCTCGGGTATTGGGATTCTCAGAAAGTACTGACAATGAAGGTGCTTCTTGGGTACCATCGTAGTCTGATGAAGCAGCTATAGACAGTACTAGTCTTGCAGTGCCATGGTTGACAACTAGTTGAGTAAAGATATTGGTGCTTATATGTGGATTTGACAATTAGATCGTCAATAGTTAAGCCATTTTCCTTCTTGCGAATTAAGATATCAATGAAAATGGTCTCTGTGGTTGAGTACTCTCAAGTGAATTTGATAGTCCTGTGGAATAAAATCACGTGGTCAATAAACCTGGTACTACCCATTTAAACTGCATGATCGTTTGTTTAATACAAAGCAATTTTGATGTTACTGGGCAGATCACGTAAATTCTGGAGGTATGCCTTATATGCTATATTTATGTATTATTTTGATATTTCATAATTGCCATTTACTACACGTCTGGTTTCGTTTATTGACAGTTAAACATGCTTTTGCCAGGTTATTTGAAATTCTCCCAACAGTAACTTCCGGTTCAATGTTGTGATTGCGTTAATACATCGCAGTGTTGTTATTTGTAATGTGGTTGTTCTTTTTATACTAATTTGACCAACATGAATACTTCCCTTTTACCCAGTTATTTTAATCACATTGCTTTATATGTGTATATCAAACATACTGTCGCGAGATAACCCCCCAAACCACGGAGGTCGGAGTGGTAACCTATGAATTAGATTTAGAAACTCCCAGAACACACTCAGCACTTGCCTTTTATTAAATTCAATTTATTGACAATTAAACATGGTTTGGCCAGGTAATTTTAAATTCTCTCAACCGTAACTTCTGGTTCAACGAAGTGATTGTGTTAATACGTGGCAGTGTTTTTGCTTGTAATGTGGCTGTTCTTTGTAAAATTAGGTAAAATTACACTATTTTGAGATAATAAAATGTGCCACTTTTAAATATGCCGCTAGAGGGCCCTCAGAACTGCGATGACGTCACCAATTACATTTTTGAAAAGGTTTAAGTTTACCTGGAAATTGTTCACGGTCATATATGTGTCTATGAGAAAAAATTCATATAATTCAAGTTCCTTTCTTGGTGGTGGTGGTGAGTGAGTGAATGAATGAATACATAAATAAATAAGATTTATTTGTTCAGGAGTTATCATTTTTAATATTGATGTCATTACGATTGCATACATCTACATGATAAAGTATCAATTCAATTTGAGGTTCGCAAGTATGGTAACAGATTATGGAGAAACATTTGTGTGAAGAACAAAGGAAACAGAAACTCGAACATTTTCAATAGGTGTTTGGTGAAGCCGAAACAACCGTTTTCAAAATCGGTGTCATATAATCAAAACAGTAGGATATTGAAACATTGTCAAAACTGGACCCGTTGTATACATGTGTTATTGTCTGTGCCAGATTGTTAAAGACTGGAGGCATTGCCCAGTACCTTTAAGTTTGCTTCTCTTGAATACATGGAGCCACCCATAAAATAGATAAACCACAAGATGGGTCTACATCTAGATATGCAACTATAATTTAATACCAATCTTTATTTGCTGATTTAAAAAAGGGTGTTTCCTCCCTCTGTCTCCCTCAATTTCCTAGTATATGTATGTGCTATATACATGTAAAGGCAAACACGTTTTTTTTCATTGACACTTCTCAATCTTTTTGTTCATGAACAGGATGACGAATATGTTTATGAATCAGTAGTTGAAATGTGTTTTACATTTTGAAAAAAAAAATAGCTTTCAAAATTCTTCAATATATATTTATATTTGTTTTAACTACGAAGCAATACATTACGACTTTTACGCGCATGCATCTCAAGTTATGTCAGCCCATTCAAGAATACAATAATTCAACGGAAAAGTTACATTAGTTATAATTATGTTATCTTTGCTATTTTTGTTTTTACTTTACGTGACTACTGCTTTATTGTCAGGGTGTTTATGGTTTAATATTGACAATCAAACCCATCTTTCCTAAGTAGCTTCTTGGCAAATAAATAGGCAAACGACCCATTTTAATGATTGAGTTGTTGTAAAGAAAAAAAATGTAATACAGTAGTATGTTAGATGGGCATCCTGGCGCAACTCTTTAAAAACTGAAATAAAATCGGAAGACGTGTAAAGACGCTACAAAAATTTGAAATAAAATCGGAAGACGTGTAAAGACGCTGCAAAAAAAGATTTTTAGGGGAATTAATTTTAGATTGACGTTAATTATGCAAATGAGGTATGACGTCATCAAAATATTGATGACGTCATAAAAATATGATAAAGAATGTTTGTGGGGGTATAAATAAGTTTTTAAAAATAGATAAAAGAAAAAAGGTTTAAATAAAAATTGAAAAAGTAAAAGAATATTATATTTATATAGAATAAATATGAGTAACAAAACAAAAGTGTACGTTCCTTGTAAATGGTTAACAGTAGGAAAAACTAGCAAGTGTTGCCTACTTAGTTCACCAAATGTGAGTTATTGCGGTTTACATAACTGGAAAATAAAATGTGGGAAAAGTATACCGACTGAGTGTAAGAAATGTAAAAAAGGTACAAAAACAAAAATAAGTTTATGTACAAAATGTGCAAAGAAATCAAAATTAAACGTACAAAGTTCAAAAAATTTTAACGACAAAGCTAGACGTAAATATAATTTAGTGATGAAAGAATTATTAGAAAAAAACTTGTTAGAAAAACTAAGTTTATAAAAAATGTTACATAAAAAAAATGGGATAATAATTTTAAAAAACAAAAAAAATATTATCTTGTACTATAATAAATGGAGAGAAATGAAGAAATAAGAAGAAGATATTTATCAAAATGGACATTATCAGAATTGAAAGAGTTTACGCGCTCGCATAGACCAATTTTTTTAGTGGTAAACAGCAAGGGTAAAGTTAATAAACGTGCATATTACAAAGGTGTAAAAAATTATATACGGCGACATAAACCAAAGCCATTATCTAAATTAAGAGTAGTTGAATTGAGAGAGCGTATAGCTGCTGAAAATATTGAGTTGCCAGAACGCGGCGCGGGTAAACGAGCGCAGTTGTTAAAAAAAGACTACGTAGCCGCTATTAAAAGGTTTTATGGCAAAGAAGAAAAGTTGAGATTTAAAACGTTGATACACGGTGGTAGATATTTACGCGAGCGAACAATGACTATACCGCTGAACCACAGCAAAGAAAAAGATTTTAACATTTTTTGGGAGGCGGTAAAACTAAAGATAATAAACAAGTTGGGTATAGACTTGGATGAATTTATATCGTACAAGTTTATGATATATACTACTCAAAACAATTTAGGGAACACCGGATTTTTAACATCAAATAGGTTTGAAATGTTCCATGAACCAGGATTTTCATTTGCAACCCCCTCTCTCTTTCAGTAGTCATGTCATGAAATGTGTAATCACTACATGCATCCTTTATCATCTGTTTCATTGTGCAGTTGTTTCTCATCAATTCTGTGAAACATTGTGTTTATCTGAAATAAATGATCTTGCTTTAACAGATTATTCCGGTGTTCCCTAAATTGTTTTGAGTAGTATATATACGTATTAAATTACGTAAAGAAAACTTGGACGGCACGATCGATTTTGCCGAACCAAGATTTCACAATAATGGGCAAATTGTTTTATTGAATTTAGATGACATTGAAAATATACTTAATACTGTTTTTTTCACAAATTCAAGAAGCTTTAGAAAAATGGACTCAAAATGGTTCTGGATGGGAGGTAGATCGTATCGTAGAAATGAATATCACTATCGCGAAATATCAACCTTTAAGAGGTGGTTCTTATATTGAGCTATGTGACTACATAAAAAATAAAAAAGCATGCATTAACGTAAAAAATAACGACGACGATTGTTTGCGGTGGGCGCTGCGTAGTGCTCTTTTTTCAACTTTGAAAGATCCTCAAAGAACGTCTAAATATCCGACTGAGGATGGTTTAAATTTTAATAATATTGAGGCTCCAACCCCGATTAATCAAATTAAGCGAGTAGAGAAACAAAATTGTTTAGCGATAAACGTTTTTGGTTGCGAATCAAAAACAATACTAGTTTACAAACTTAGCGACCAGCCTGCGGAAGTAGATCGTATAAATTTATTATTAATACACAAAGAAGAAGAAGAAGGAACTAGATCTCACTATGTTTGGATAAAAGATATAAATAAATTACTTCACGATCAAACGAAACACAATCCTCGTAAACATTTTTGTTTGAGATGTTTACAGGGTTTTTCGGCAGAATCGTATCTCGAAAACCACGTAAAAATGTGCAAGGGGATAAACGACAGACCAACAAAGATCGTGATGCCGGAAAAAGGTAAAAACGACAAGTTAAAATTTATAAATTACCATAAAAAGATGAAAGTTCCTTTTGTTATATACGCCGACTTTGAATGTATTATTAAAAAGGTTGAGGATGTTAACTCTACTAATACTAAAAAACTTCAAGAACACATCGTTTGCGGTTATTCATACGTTGTTGTTCGTTGCGACGGTAAAACTAGCGATCCAGTCGTTTACCGAGGAGAAGATGCGGCTAAACATTTTTTAACTGAATTAGAAAAAGAAGAAGAAAACATCAACGATATATTTAAAAATCCTCTTGTAATAATAATGACTGATGAAGATGAATTAAATTTTAAAAACGCACAACAGTGTTGGATATGTGAAAGAAACTTTTTAATAGACGGCAACGACAAATTTAGAAAAGTACGCGATCATTGTCACATTACCGGTAAATATAGAGGCGCAGCGCATAATTGTTGTAATTTAAAATTAAGTTTAAAACCAGATAAAACTTTTATACCGGTCGTATTTCATAATTTGCGAGGTTACGACTCACACCTCATTATGCAAGCTGCGGGTAAAACGTTAGGAAATTTAACGTGTATTCCAAACAATATAGAAAAGTATATTTCTTTTTCAATCGGTCAACTACGCTTTATTGACAGCGCTCAATTTTTTATTAGCTTCGTTGGATAAACTCATAAAATCAAATAATTCTTTTACAATTACTAGCAAGTTTGAACCCGATTTAGAAAAATTAAATCTTGCTAAAAGCAAGGGTATTTATCCTTACGAGTATATGGATAGTTTTAAACGATTTGAAGAAAAACAACTTCCTTCTATAGAATCTTTTTATAGTAGTTTAAACAACCAACACATTACTAAAGAACAATACTCGCATGCTAAAAACGTTTATAACAAGTTTGATTGTAAAAATTTAGGAGATTATTACGATTTGTACGTGCGTACCGATACTTGCTTATTAGCGGATGTATTTGAAAATTTTCGTACTACTTGTATAAAACAATATGATTTAGATCCGGCTAATTGTTATACTAGTCCTGGAACAAGTTGGGACGCTTTATTAAAACACTCAAAACAAACTTTAGATTTGTTTACAGATTTTGATATGCATTTATTTATAGAAAAAGGTACACGAGGAGGAACGTGCATGGTAAGTAAACGACACGCTAAAGCAAACAATAAATATTTACCCGATTACGATTCATCAAAACCATCGAGCTACATTTTGTATTTAGACGCGAATAATTTGTATGGGTACGCGATGAGTCAACCTTTACCAACGGCTAATTTTAAATGGATGACTAGAAAACAAATTGATAAACTTGAGAGCGAAGGATTTAAAAATAATAAAGGATGTATTTTAGAAGTTGATTTAGAATATCCAACTAGTTTACACGATTCTCACGACGCATTTCCGCTTGCGCCAGAGTCGTTGGTAGTGCCGAAAGAATACATGTCACCGTATCAGCTCGAGTTATTAGGAGACAAACCAGCACCAAACGCTGCAAAATTAGTTCCAAATTTATACGATAAAACAAAATATGTACTTCATTATCGTAATTTACAATTGTGACCCGCTCTATCGTAATGAGGAATGTCCCCAAGGGACCGTTTCACGTAAACAAGCTCTGAAGTTCACATAACGTAAACAATCGCATTGAAATCGATTTTGAGGTTTTTGTGTACTAAGATAACTTAAATATCAAAGTTTGTGTGTGTTATTTTACTTTTTGAGAAAAATATCAATAAAGTAGAAAATAAAGACCTTTTCTCAAGCGTGTCTGTGTCCATTTTTGTTGCAAATCGTCCTCGTTAGCTCCAAAAAGACGAGTTTGAACTCCTTTTGTAAGCGCCGTATCGAGCCGCGCCATTATCATTTAACGTGCATGTTTGGTACTGTTAGAAAGGTCATGATGTGACCTTTGTAATTGTAGCAATGACATCACTGTCTGAATACTGAATAATAAGATAAGCGCCCAAAAACTTAATACAGAAAGTCTCCTTGTTGCTAAGTCTAAGCCTACGTCGTAGGGTTCCAGCGAGCTGATTGGACGAACGTGCGTCAACGGGCTACTGAGCTTGCGCAGTTTGGATGTTTACCCCGAATGGACGTAGACAAGCGCCAAAGTGGGCGGTTTAAGCGCAGCCTGCCGGCCCGATTGTACTGTGTGCTTTCGTGATTTTGCCGTTCACATGCACGTGTACATGTACACGTGCATGTGAACGGCACATGCACATGTACTATGTGCATGGGATCGGAGCGACCGGTCATGCAATGTATTACAATGTATACGTCGCGCTCTTCATGTACACGCATGATTGTTGTTTGACAGCTAGTGTTTGTTTATCAAACATTCAGAGACCCAGAACTTCTAAAGTAATTTCAGCATTGACGTTAAACTTTCACAAAGTATTTTTAAAGACATGGTCCATACGCCTGTAAACTTTTGTGATTCTAGCCTTTCCGAAAGATTACCGTTGCCACGGTAAGTTATTTCGTTCAAGTTCAGATACTATGTACAGCGCGCTCCCATACGTATTACACGCAGCGCGTAAGTTAAAAACATGTTTTTGTTCGCAGCGCGTATACTTTTTTAAAAACCCGTTTTTCTCGTAAAACGTTTCTGAAACAATCCCACCAGTTTCTCAACTTCTTTGTTTAATAACTTTGGAACGGAAAAAGGGACACGTTTATGTTTGGCTTCATTGGAAAGCCCACTCAATGCTCGTTATGATGTATGGATATCTCCATTTTTCATATTTGGGGGACATTCCTCATTACGATAGAGCGAGTCACAATTATATTTACAACTCGGTATGAAACTAACTAAAATTCATAAAGTTTTAGAATTTGATGAATCATGTTGGATGAAATCATACATTGATAAAAACACACAACTCAGAAAAGACGCAACGAGTGATTTTGAAAAAGATTTATATAAACTCATGAACAATTCAGTTTTTGGGAAAACAATGGAAAATGTGCGAAAACGCGTTAACGTGAATTTGAAGCGATTAAACGATGAAAAAGCAGAAAATCAAATTCGTTCACTCATCGCGAAACCAAATTTTGCCGAGGCTAGGATTTTTGATAACGAACTAGTGGCGATTCACATGCACAAAACAAAACTTTTACTTAACCGCCCAGTTTACGTAGGAATGAGCATACTAGAATTATCTAAACATTACATGTACGATTTTTATTACAATCATTTAAAGCAAAAATACGGTGAGCGGTGTAATTTACTGTATACGGATACGGATAGTTTGTTACTTGAGATTCAAACGGAAGATGTATATAAAGATATGGAAAAAGACAAAGATTTATACGATTTTAGTAATTATAAACAAGATCATTTTCTATTTTCTGAAGAAAATTAAAAATTGATTGGAAAATTTAAAGACGAAACGGCTGGAACTTTAATCTCTGAATATGTAGGTTTACGACCAAAAATGTATTCGATACTTTTATCAAATGAAATAGAAATAAGAAAAGCTAAAGGCGTTAAAAAACAAGTTATTGAAAAGGAAATTAAACATGAGAAATATAAAAGCGTTATAAAAGAAAAAAATACGCTGCATCATTCTATGAATTTTATTAGGCATGAAAAACATAGATTATATACAACACGATTAAATAAAATATCACTATCTCCTTTAGATACAAAGAAATATATTTTAGAAAACGGAATACATACTCGATCTTACGGCCACTACAGTATTATTGACTAGCGCAGCTCAGACTGTGTCACTTTCTGAGGTGGACTTTCTGTATCTCGAGGAATAATTTGTAATTCTTCTTTTACAAAACTACGAGCGGGACCCGCGTCTAAATAATACAAGATGGGTTGATTAGCAGCTTTCATCGTTTTAGCTAGTCTATAATTTGTTATACTCCATATAGGGTCGGTCGCGCGACGTCTCGTATCTTTTTCAGCTTCACCAGGTGCGTATAAATATCGAACTAAACTACTCGTTGGTATTCTTTTTTCGTTTTTGTTAACGTTTGCAGGTGCTTGCACCGGGGATGCTGGATTTTGCTCTACAACACTTATTTTAATTGCGTCTTTAGGTTTTAAATTTATAAGACGCGTCGTTGTATTATTTAATGCTTTTACAACCGCCGGTAATCTTTTAACCCATACTCGAGATCTTTTATCCGTTGCTATTTCTTGAGCGTATTGATGAGAAAATAATCTTTCGCTCAAAGTTCTATTAAATCGCTCTACTATACCCTGAGCTCTATGATTACCAGCTTCACTTCTTTGAATTTTTACATTATCTTTTTTCATTAATACGTTTACAACACTCATAAATTCTTTTCCAGGATCAACTTTTAAAATGTTTGGCCAAGTTAGCGGCGAACGTTTATAAATTTTTTTAAACGCGTTACCAACTTGAATAGCGGTTTTATCGGTTAACGGCTCTGTTTCTTTATATCTACTAGCTTCATCTACAACAGTTAACGCATATTTATATGTAATTCTACCAACTACATCGTGCGGAAGAAACAATAAATCTGCTTGATGAACTTGATTTGGTTTTTCTAACGTACTATTTGAACTAGTAGGTCTAAGAATGTAGGTGGGATAGGGTAAATAAATTTGCCATAACGCTTGCTTTTTAATCCATTGTTTAACTAATTTTTTATTTACTTTTGTTTCTTGAGCTAATTTATTAATCGCATCGTAACCTTTGTAGTATCCTTTTGGACTATAATATGCATTTTGTAGCTTGTTTTTTATTTGTTTATCCATTTAATATTTATAAATATTTATTAAACATTTTTAGGCATAAGAGAGGATGGTAAAATACCTTGTTTAATTAACCACATTTGTGTCATTGAAGATAATCCAAGCGTTACGGTTAATTTCAATCCATCTTTTATATCTAATTTATTTAAGTTAGCTGGTTCTACGCTTAATGTTTTTTACCTAACATGCTGTATAAAACAGTAAAAAGTGTTAAAACACTGCTATGATAAACTGAATCGGCGATTGTTTTCGTATCCATTTTATGCAATATATTTATAATTTTTTTTTAAATTTTAAAATTATTCCATTTCTAAAACTATGAGTTCTTTCGCTTGCACCTCAGTCTGAGCTGCGTCTCTGTAATATCTGTTTTATACGTATCAGCGATAGCTTTATCATTTTTATTCGTTGTATTTTTATCGCTAGCGTCTATTCTTAATTTAGTTACGTTTTCATTTTCGATTCCTTGATAAGCTAGATTATCACGTTGTGCGGTTGTTAACCACTCATCTTTATAGCAATTGAAAACATCCGCATCGCACAATGAAAATATTGCATTTCTTTCCATTTTAAGAATTATTTTTTGTACGATCGCTCTGCCTATATTTTGTACGAGCGTTCTATTCTCATCATCCGCGCTAACGAGTTCGATATTAAAAGCTAATCGAACTGTATTTGGAACGATCACGTCGTTCATTCCTAAATTAGGGAACCGAACGGTTAATGTTTCATCTTCAGTGATTGTCGAAGGGTTATTTGTAATGACAACTTTTTGACGTATTCCTTTTATACCCCTAGGTTCGCGAATTCGACGGTAAGGATCAAGCACATCTCCATACGAATTATTGGCCACAGTTTATAGTTTTAAAACATAATAATTTTTATCTTTTTTAAAAATAAAATGGTATCTATAGCGATGATGATTGGAGGTTCAGTAGTCAACGCGTTAGCATTTACCGGTAGTAATTTTTTATTTAGTAATCTAAGAGATAACGACGCTCAACAAGAACGAGCAAGGCACGATTTAGCGTTAGAACAACTTTCAAAAGCTAGAGATGAATTTAGTAAAAAGCGTTTAAAATATCTAGATTATTTAAACGAAAAAATACAAAAAGAATCGAGCGCTGTAAGAACGTTTAATAACATTGACGATGCGATGAACGAATACTATAATGTAAGTGGTAAACGAGTAAATTTACCAAAAGATTTATACACAGCGGCGCAGCCTGTATTAGAAGATTTTTACGTTCCTAGTGAAGATCAAAAAACGCGTGAAATGTTATTTATAGTATTAGGCATGAGTATAGTAGGTTACGCGAGTTATAAATTATTAAAAAAAGATAAAAAGTAATTATAAAATGGCAGGAAAGTGTGATCATATAGGGGCAGATCCATTATTACAAAATCTTGATGAAGATGAAGATGAATATATAGATGATTTAGATAGAAGTTTAAATGAATTAAATGAAGAAATATTAGAAGGTGATAGAATAGATGATGAAAGAGAAAAAAGTTACGAGCAAGTTGATGAAACGTCTTTTAATGTACCACCTTTATCTCAAAATGATAGATTACGTAATGATACAGTTGACGATTTTTATAAAAGTATAGGTCATAAAAACGTTATAAAAGACTATATTAGTTTCGAAGAGAGATCAGATAAAAAAGGAAAGAGTATACTCTATTTTAAAAAGGTAATAAAGAAATACAACTAACTAAAGAAAGAGGGGTTGGATTTTATTCTTTAAGTTCACTTAAAGGTAAAGGTTTAAATTTAAATGATTTAATAGCTTTTGGAGAAACTGAAAAAGCTATACAAAATGTTATAATTGAAGCGGACGAACCAATAGTTGAGCAAACAAGCAGTGGTAGAAGGTTACCCTCTTTACCGATGCAACGCGTAGAAAAATTAGAAAAAGTACAAGAAGCCATCAAAAAGGTGGGTGAGACGCTTTCAAGAGAAGAGCAAGAAACTCAAACAGAATTAAACATTCCATGGCGAGAAGTAGAAGCGCTTAATGATATTATGACTACGAATCGAGGTGAACAATTAAATCTTTTAACTAAATTAAAAATAGTTAATCAAAAAATCAATGATAACCAAGAATTAATTAGTGACGCAGAAAAAAGAGGATTTGATGTTGATGAAAAGTATAAACGAGATTTAGACAAATTAAAAGATGAAAAACAAGGTTTGATCGAACAAATTGATGCGCATGATTACGTTCTTCGTAGTCAAATTAATAGAATAAAAGAAACTTTTCAAAAAATGTCAACGAGAGATGTTACGTTAGGAGATAAAATTAAAACTCTTTTTCGAGAACAAGGTATAACGATCGTTAGTATACTAACGGCTTTTACTATGACTATAGCTCTTATCGTCGAATCAATCGGTAATGCCGCAAGTTCAGTTTTACCACCAACTCCTAAACCTACACCACCCACCCCACCAACTCCAACTCCAGATAGCGGCGGAGTAAAAGAGTGGATACAAAAAACATTAAAAAATTTAGCGAATGTATTATCTAAACTAGGAGCAAAAGCTTTAGCCGCTTTACCAGCTATTATAGGTATAGTATTGTAAATTGGTTATTTAAAACAGCTTCTAGCGTAGTTACGTGGGCGGCAGAACATTTATGGCTGACGTTAACGGGGGTTGGAGTACTAGTTTTAACATATATGCAGAAAACATTAAAATAACAATTCGTAAATCGTAATACCGAGCGTAGTTAAAATTGCAAAACCAATAATTATAGAATTTGTTTCTTCTTTGTGGTCTTCTTTTAGTACGCTAACGCTAGGCGTAGCTTCTAAAGAGTCTTTAATAGATTCTTGCGTAGTGTCTTCGCTAACGTGCTTTGTGGTTAATGGCGTTGTTGTTTGTAAAGGTAAAATAGGAGCAACTACCGGCGTTGAATTTGTATCTAAATTTGAACCCAACGATAAATCGCTCGTCGCGATCAATATATTATTGTTATATCCCGCGTACGTGCCTATTCGTAAATTCATATCGCTCGGCATCATGTATAAATTTTCTCCGAGACAAAAGTTTAATTGTGAACGAGCGTTTTGTAAAACATCTTGATATCGTTGAATAGAAGATTGTAAATCGACCGGAGAATCAATCTCAGCATTTACTATATTTATAAATTCACGCTGAGCGTCTAAACCAACACCACTCGCGAGAAATTCACTTTTAACTCGCGCTTGAGCTCCCAAAATCGCGTAAACGTACGTTCTTATAGAGTCGTTTATGCGTTCCGTACCGATATTTGTAAAACCTACCGAGTCGTCGATTATAAATTTTGTCCAAGCGAGCCTCGTAGATGGAGATTGTAAAATGTAATCGATCGTATAAGTTGAAGGACGATCTCCAAAACTCATTCTCGTCGCAGTTTTGTAATAATCGTAATCGCTCACCTCGGTAGAGATTACGTTCAAACTACTTTTATCGTAGTTGTTTCCTGGCGCTGGAATGTAACCGTTATCGTAATAATAAGCAGTTCCCAATCCGTTTGAATTTAAATCAACTCGTTGTTTCCAATTGGAAACTTGCGAAAGGTGAAAGTCTTTACATAGTCTTTTATACGCGCTTACGTCTATATTGTTTTCGAACGCACTAAAATAATTTTGAAAAGACGCTGGACAGCTCATTTCTTTTAACAATCGTCTAATTTGATAATATACGTGAAATCTATAAAAAAATATGAATCATTATATTTGAATGATTCAAATGTTGATAACTCACGCCGCATCTCGTTGAACTACAATACGTTGTAAAATTTATTTGATTTTGATAAAATTTAAGCGGGTTAGAATTCCAATCATCAACAACGTTATCGCTATCAACGCGAGGCAACTTGTAGTTGCTAAAAACATTATCAAAATGTGCGACGAAAAAATCGTTTTCATTGACGTAAATATTTAGACTAGTTAAATCGCTAGCGACAAAGCTAATTGGTGCATTAAAATTTCCAGATGCTGGATATGAATAATTAAAATTACTCCTGAATGCTAATGTAAACGTCATTTATTATATTAAAAGTTTATAATTTGTTTATATAATAAATGGCGTTTCATACCGTTGAATTATAAATTTCAAAAGATGGCGGAGAAATTGAACTATACAACGTTATCGATAATCAAAAGGGAAATCTTTATATAAGATTATTAGCGCAAACATTTGGGTAGGATATTATAACGTGCGTAAAAAAGAAAGAATAATATATCGTACGACGAGCGAGGAAGATGTTATCAAATTTGTAGAACCGGGACTTTACACTATTTCCGAAATTATTAATATTATAATAATAATAATAATAATAATGTGTGGACTTATATAGCGCACGTATCCACCAACTAAGTGGTGCTCAAGGCGCATTCTTTTTTACGTGCATTACACAACACACGGGACCTACGGCTTTACGTCCCATCCGAAGGACGAAGCAATTATGGTTAAGTACCTTGCTCAAGGACACAAGTGTCACGACCGGGGCTCGAACCCACACCCTGCTGCTGGCAACACCAGAACTTGAGTTCGGTGCGCTAGACCGCTCGGCCACGACATAAACCATGGATTATCTTCACGATTAATCCAACAACGGGTGTTTACTTGATGAGTTTGACTCAAGAAAACAAATCTGTTAAATTTTCATCTGGGTTATCTAATTTACTCGGACTTCATAATGAATTTTTAAACGTAGGAGAATATAGTAAAAAAAAAATCGATCTTAATCCTTTTAAAATTTTATATATTCATTGCGAACAAATTTCTACAACTAATAATTATTACAACGGGCAACAAAGCACTATTTTAAACGCTTTTCCCTTGCAAGGACAATCATTTGGAGAAAGTATGTATATGGAATATACAAATCCACCATTAAAAAAAATAAGAATGGATACTTTAAACGCATTGAGTTTTAAAATTAAAGATTCAAAAGGTAGAGATATAGATAATCACGGTTTTCCCGTTATTTTAAATCTAGAAATTAAAAGTATACCGCTAAATTAAATTGTATTTAAATGTTTGTCTATAAATAAATATGGCGAGTATTTATGGACCTAGTCGAAGTAAAAGTCAGCTAGTTTTATTTAACAATAATCAGCCAAGTGTAGAAAGAGATGGTGAAATTGTATATACTTTACCTAGTGAAATTTATCAACATCATGGATATCTCAATAGAGATGAAATTTTACAAAGGATAATTTTAGTTGAAAAATATAACGTTATACTCGGATGGCACGCTACGTTTAAACAACCTTTTTTCATGTTTAACGTTTCACCAACATACTGTAGTATTTTTACACAATTATAAAAACTAATAGTTTTGCTACGCACGCAGTAACGCGTGATTATGCACCCAACATTTATTACATTCCTTCACCAGAACGAAATGAGAAATTTCATTTTATTGATGATGAAACGCAGCATCTAAAGTATGAAATGTGTTTTAAAATACAAAATATACGAAAAGTTTTTGTACAAGCAACCTTTTTCGGCGCGTTAAATTCAAAAATATGTTTTAATATAGAAATTAAAAGTATACCGCTAAATTAAATTTTATTTTTTTAGTTTCTATAAATAAATATGGCGAATATTTATGGACCTAGTCGAAGTAAAAGTCAGCTAGTTTTATTTCACAATAAAAAAATCGCCGATTTTACTGAAAGTGTACCAAACAATCGAAATATTATTGAAAAAAGCGGACATATCCATGATGTTGAACAAATTGAAATATTATATAAATATGAAAATATAATTTGGTTTAGCTGGCAAGGACAATCATTTGGAGATAGAGGAGTTGCTAGTCCAAGTTTTAGTAGCTTTACACTGATAACAGATTGTTCAACTTATTCTAAGATAACTACTAATAATAGATCACAATCATACGTTTCAAAACGTGTAATTGATCTGGAAAGTGCTTTACCACAATTTTTTATAGAAGATCAAAATTTATTTAATTTTGATAATGAACCAAAGCTTTTAGAATGTGGTATTTGTTTCAAAGTAGAAAAAGGTAACATTAATAGAAATGTTTTTGCTCAATTTGTTTTTTTCGGATCTGTAGATACTGGAATCTGTTACGATATGAAAATTACTAATTTTCCATTAAATTAAAATCTTTTTCTATTGTAATAAAAAACAATGAGCGCGCCTATAGAATCAACGAATGTAATTTATCCTAATTTGATGCCTATAGAGAATGATGCTAAAACATTTCGATTACAAAACATAGATAATATTCAAAAATAAATTTTAAAAGAAAGAAACGAGCGTGAAGCTGTCTATAAAAAATATAATAAAATTATTACCGCTTGTAATATTGTAGAAACTCTTGTTGAATTAGGTTGTATAGGAGCAGGAAGTATTGGAATAGCTAGTATCGCCACCGTTGTATCATCGCCGGTAGGATTTGCTTTAGAAGGTTTAGCTTTAGGGCTAGGTGTAGGAGCGGGTGCTCTTAGATACGTAAAATATAAATTATCTAAAAAAGCTAAAAAACATGATGAAATTAGAGTTTTAGCAGAAAGTAAACTCAACACAATCGAAAACCACGTTTCAAAAGCGATTGAAGATGGTGTTGTTACCCAAAATGAATTTATACTCATATGCGAAGAACGAGATAAGTACTCTGCGATGAGAGAAGTTATTCGTACCAACTCTAACAACGGTACATCACAAACAAAACCCGTCGATAAAGTTAATTCCTCCGATGAAGATAAAAAAAAATTAAAAATTCTTATAGAAACATATATAAATTTAAAATAAACTTTGCTGTAAGTAAATCTTATTATACTCCTTCACACATAACAGAGCGAGTAAAAGATAAGCCTCCACCGTATAATTCAAATTATTAAATATTATTATAAAGACCATCGTCGTCTTCTTCTTTATCACTTTCTAAAAAGCTTTCGTCTTTAATGTATGCAGAAATTTGCCCTAAATTTCCTACTGATGCAACAATCTTTAACAGCCCATTTTTGGCGTGAGGGGCATAAAATTGTATTTGTTTGTCTAAAGATGAAATTTTTAATAAAATGCTAAATAAAACTGTAGCAAAAGTAGCTGAATAAGTTGGTTGTTGTTGTTTTTTTATCAAAATCCCCCAATTCTAAAGCTACGCTGTAAAGACTTGAGTTATCGCTATAAAAACTAATGCAATCTAAATCGTACATGTCAATATTAATTTTTGTATTCCGCTGGATTTTGAATTGTTAACCGATCATCAACCTTTTTATCAATCGGGTTTTGGTGATCGATTGACTTACGATCTTACTTTTAATAGTTTTTCTAATGTAATTAAAAGTACCGATGTTAAAGCGGAATATAACATAAGCGGAATCTCTTTAGAATTCGAAGTAGTTCATATGATAGAACTCGCTAGAACGATTAAAAATCAATATAATAATAGAATGAGTATATTATTTGATCGCGTTTTGAGACAAAGCGTAAAGGCAGTAAACAAAAGCGATACAACGTGGAATATTAATTTAAACTCTCCTGCAAAAAGTTTATTCAAACAACCAACGGAACAAGAATCAAATGTGTTTTACAATCCCAAGATAGATAAGGTTTCAATTACGATCGAAGGAGTCCCTAATCAGCTCATGGAATGAGCAGGTATCAACATTGGGAAGAGTGCTCAAACTACTTTGGCGACTCAAAATTACAACACGCTATCATTCATTCATTCATATTTATTTCCACTTAATCAATATGAACAGAAAAGTTATAACAATAATTAAATGAACAGAAGATTAAGCGGTGGGCGTCGCCAAAAAGCAAGCTTGTCGAGTAGAGACGCCCATAATGTGTAGGAAAAGAAAATCCAGGAAAATAGTAATTACAGTAGTACCTTCCAGCTACACATGAAATAAACTTTAAGTTACACATGCAACAACAGAGGACCAACACAGACAGGACAAGACTGAGACAA
The DNA here is from genome assembly GCA_029582265.1 of Zoroaster sp. YZ-2022. NCBI lineage: Eukaryota > Metazoa > Echinodermata > Asteroidea > Forcipulatida > Zoroasteridae > Zoroaster > Zoroaster sp. YZ-2022. The sequence continues at coordinate 91,888,400 of CM055816.1, read as the reverse complement.
ATCAAGTACAATATAATGAGCAAAACCTACATGGGCATCATTAAAAAAAATATACATGTAAACACCAAATAAGAGTATATAAGATTAATCATTACAAGAGTATTTTTCCATGAGCTGACTCTTAAGCTTTTTCTTAAATAAAGGCCGACTACCAAAACTTCTAAGACTAATACTTAACGAATTCCAGAATTTGGGTCCCTGGTAGACAATGAATTTATTTGCTTGAGCAGTGCGTGTGTATGGGATATGAAAATCCCTGGACTGTCTGGTATGATGTTGATGGATAGCGGAATTAGAATGAAACATACGTTCAAAAGAACTGGGTAAATCATGAGCAAAGAGTTGATGCATAAAGATTCCAAGCTGAAGAGCATAAATATCTTTAACTTTAAGAGTATTATGGTTAAAGAATAATGGATCAGAATGAGCTCTAAAATCTACACGGTCAATAATACGCAAGGCCTTTTTTTGTAAAACAAGAATTCTGTTTAAGAGACAAGTACTTGTGTTGCCCCAAGCAAGAATACCATAGGAGATATACGGCAGAATTAGGGCGTTATAAATATTATAAAGAATTTTAGAAGGAAAAAAATATTTCAATTTGTTAATAATACCTATATTTCTGGAAATTAATTTACATAAATAATTCACATGATCGTTCCATGATAATTTTGCATCAATAAATAAACCCAAGAATTTAATACAGTTGGTTTGATTAATCGATAAATTATCAAAAACAATATCAGACGGAAGTGAGGTGACTGAGTTGCTAAATAACATGACATAACAAGTTTTTTCAATGTTAAGAGATAATTTGTTGGCTTTAATCCATTTAGAAACACCAATGAGTTCTGAATTAACTGTGTTGACCAGAGTGAACACATTTCTATGAGTATAAAATAAGTTTGAATCATCTGCAAATAAAATAAATGACAGGACCCTAGATGATTTATCAAAATCATTAATATAAATAGAAAAAAGGAGTGGTCCCAATAAAGATCCCTGTGGGACACCATACACAAGATCTTTAGAAGAGGACTGGTTGTCATTAAAATACACAAATTGATTACGGTTTGTAAGATAATTCCTGAACCACTCCAAGGCAACACCTCTGATTCCATAAAAGGAAAGTTTAACCAAAAGAATATCATGGTCGATTGTGTCGAAAGCCTTGCAGAGGTCCAGAAAAATTCCCAATGTATGAGACGACTGTTCATGGCCATTAATAATAGTATCCATCAATTGTAAAACAGCATGAGAGGTTGAGTGTTTCTCCCTAAACCCATACTGAGAACCAGATAAAACCTTATGTTTTTCTAAAAACTTAGAAGTACGAATATAAATTATACGTTCAAGAATTTTGGAAAAGGAACTTAAAATAGAAATTGGTCTGTAATTGTTAAGTAAACAAGGATCACCTTTCTTAAAAACTGGAATAACTTTAGCAATTTTGAAGGAATCAGGAACTATACCAGAACTTAAAGATTGGTTCATAATAAAGGTAAGTGGCTGAGAAATGGCAGAAACAATTACTTTAATAATAGTACTGTTAAGCATGTCATGACCAGAAGATTTCTTATCAGTTAAATTTAAGACAATAGTGTGCATTTCTTGTTCAGTTACTGGATAAAAAAAAATAGAGTGAGGATTTGGGTTATGAAGGTAGTCATGGTAATTCGCATCACAATTAGGAATTTGATTAGCAAGTTTCGGACCAATATTAACAAAATAATCATTATAATGCTCTGCAATTAACACGGGATCATTAATGCACTGGTTATTAACATTAATACTAGGTGGTTTGGAGGGCGTGTTATTTTTCAAAGCAGTATTAATGATCTTCCAGGTATTTTTAATATTGTTTTTCTCTTTTTCAAATTGCCGAGTAAAATACATTTGTTTAGCAGAACGCAATATGATTGTAAGTAAGTTTCTATGACGGATGTACTTTTGACGATTAAACTGATTAGGAAAACGAAGATATTTGTGATAAAGTCTATTTTTATAATTTATAGGTTTCAGTAGGGCAGACGTGATCCATTTACAACGAGGCTGAGATTTTCTATTGGAACGCTTAGTCCTGATAATGGGGAGATTTTTATCATACAAATTATTAAAAATATTCATAAAATTATTAAAGGAAACATTAGGATTATCAGTGTTAAAAACCACAGACCAGTCACAGGAATCTAGATCAGATTTAAAACTACGAAGATTTGCATCAGAAGTATTACGAAAACTACCCGAAGGAAAGGAATAAGTATTTGAAGTTAAAGGAAATAGTGTGAAAATTGGAAAATGGTCCGAAATATCCGAAACTAAAATACCAGAATTCGGAGGAGGAAGAATATTACAAAAAATGTTGTCAATAAGAGTGGCTGAAGTTGAGGTAACTCTGGTGGGTTTGTTTATGAGAGGAATAAATGAATGGGCAAACATAGAATCCAAGAATTCCTGAGTCTGGCTGTGGTTGTCAACATTAAGCAAATTAAAATTAAAATCTCCTGAGATAAGACACTTATTGTTCTCAGCAGCAATACGATCTTGTAAATCCTGTATGACCAAATTAAAATCATTAAATGAGGCTGAAGGTGGCCTGTATATTACTCCTACAATAATGTTCTTATTATTGTGATTTTCAACTTCAATAAAAATGGATTCAAATGAGTCAGATGAATGGGATAAATCAAGTCTAACTTTATAATGAAGATCAGAGGAAATATACAAGGCAACCCCACCCCCCACCCTGCCCGTTCGGTTATTGGTCTCAAGCTGATATCCAGGAATGGAATAAGTATTAAACGGCATGTCAGAATTTTTGAGCCACGTTTCTGAGAGACCCATAACAGAGAAGTCAAAATGGAGAGTATGCAAATAATTTAGCATTTGATCAAAGTTTTTTGGGAGACTCCTAATATTCACATGCATAAACGAAAATGTGGAACGATTATCACAATGTAAGGCAGCATTAAAATTAGATTCGTTAAAATAATCACAGGAATGATGATGATGATTCAGATTGTTGGGGTCAATCACAGGATAAAACTCTTCAAACACAAACTGGAATCATAAACTGAAGACCGGTCGGATATTTCAGCTTGAACAGAATTCATATCGAAAATAAGATAAGTTAAAACTCATAATTGATAGATGGCAAATACTCATAACAACAATAAATATAAATTTGACACTTCCAATAAGACCAGTGGTGGCAAGAAACAATACAACCCATGAAGGCTGGCTCAGCATTGTACAAGAGATACATAGAAAATACACATACATGACACAAGACAAAACAGGACAAGACAAGGCAAATTAGAATATAAAACAGGTAAATAAAGTGAACAACAGCGTATAAATAAGCGATTTGTTTAACAAAGATTAATCAGGACAAGTGTGTCTAGGGTAGGAAACTATTCACACCGATGAAGGCCCAAAATGATATACAGTTTGTACCAGAAAATTAATAAAGAAAAGACTTTCAAAGTAAAAAAGGTGGATCAATGAAGGGCCGCTCAAAAACTCACCCCTAAGCAAAAAGGGCAGCAATATGAAACAAATAATGCTAAGATGTTAATTTTACAGTTTCTGCAGATCTTCCTTGGATCCAACAATCACACGTGAGCCGTCTTTTCGACGAATTTCGATCCGGCCGTCCCGGGTCCAAACTTTATCGGTTGACGGGTGACGCTTAGCCATGGTGAGCCAGCCCTGGCGTTCTTGAGTAAGGCTCTCGTGAACATAAATGTTAGAGCCTTTAAACTTAGCTCTAAGGCGGTAGAAAGCAGCCCGTGAGTTGTAGTCCACAAACTTCACAACTAATGGCCCTGTCACACTGTTGCGTATCGTACTAGCGTATGCCAGCGTATGAAAATTATCACTCATACGCTGGTATACGGTGACATACGCTAGGGGTACGTTAGGCATAGGTTGTATACGTTTCAAGCACGGTGGCATACGATGGCATACGCTGGCATACGCTGAGGCAGAAATAAATGTTTAAGCATGCTTTAAAATTTTGTGCGTATGCGGACGTATGGTTAATACGCTAAGCATACGCTAGGCATACGCTGAATACGCTAGAGGTACGATATAGGTACGTTACTCATAGGTCGAGTACGCTGGACATAAGTTGCCATACGTTGTGGAAAGGCCGCCGATTATATAGGCACTTTGTCACGTGATAGGCGGATAGGCGGTACGCTGGGCGTGCGCAGTTCATACGCTAGCCATACGCAGAGAACGCTGGCCATACGCTGGTCATACGCTGTTCATACGCTGACATACGCTGGTCATACGCTGTCAATACGCTTGCCATACGCTACTCATACGCTACTCATAGGTTCAATACGGTAAGTATACGCACAATTCTGTATTTTCAAGGGCTTTTTGTGCGTATGAAAATTATATTATGAATTTTCATACGCAACTCTTACGTTTCTCTCATACGCAACAGTGTGACAGGGCCATAAAGGTCTTGCCCGTGGTTTTCCCGTTTTATCCAGACGAGGTCCAATGCGGTGAGATCGATCAAGGGCTTCAGGCCGTAGCTCAATGCCGAGATGCTGCTTGGCCGCTTCAGTGATTTTTTGGTCGGTATTCTCGTCGTTAAAGCTCTAAATTTGAGTAACGTCAAACAATCTGATTATTTATTAAACAAATACGGTTTATTTTTAGATATGAGAACGAGTGTTGATAATAAATTACACGGAAGTGGAAGACGAGTACAAAACTTATCAGAAGGAATTACTATTCAAATAGAAAAAGAAGCAGAAACTGCGGGTGCGCTAAAAATGTATATTTTTATTATTATGGATGCACAACTCGTTTAGCAAACTCACGTTTTGAAGCTGTTTATTATTAATACTATATATTAAAACAGATGTTACCTAAATATCCTCACGTTGCGTTAATTTGCGGACAAACTGGATGTGGAAAAACTGAATACATTTTAAATTTATCAGAAAATGAATATTTAAATATTTTGAATATATAGTTATATTATGCCCTACTATTGCTATTAACGACACTTATAAAAATAGAAACTGGATTTGGAGCGATGAGCGAGTGTATGTTGATGATTTAAAAGATATTTCATTAGATACAGCATTACAAATTTATAGCTATCCATACGAAGGAGATGAAACGTTGTTTATTATAGATGATTGTAGCGCAAATAAAGGATTGCGATATAAAAAGTTTTTAAAAGATCAACGACAACATGAGTTATCTTTATTAGCTTTCAGCGGGAGGCATAAGCATCACAGCTGTTGGGTTATTTCACAAAAATATAATAGCGTATTAAAGGATTTTAGAGAGCAATTAAAATGGGTATGTTTATTTTATTGTAAAGATAGAGATTCATTTGAAAATTGTTTAAGAGAAAATGATGTTATACCAACAAAAGAGTTGAGAATACAAATTCATGAAAAATTAAAACAAGTTAAACACAGCAAATTGATTTTAAAAACGGATCAACCTACAAGTTATGAAATACGTGATTAAGTTACTTGGCAATTACCCACAAGTCGTTAGCAATTACCTACAAGTCGTTAGCAATTACCCACAAGTCAAGAGCAATTACTGTAGGTTACTTGTAGGTTGTTAGTAAAAATGTTTTTATAAAATCTATTTATAAATATGAATACTGAAAAAGTAACAGATTTATTTACTAGTATAGATGATAAACAAGTAGTTAATCTAATAGATAATCTTAATCAACTTGTTAATACTGAAGAAAAAAGAAAAGAACTAGTACAAGTTTTAAATATGAATACTGAAAAAGTAAAAAGTATAAAACCCAAACAGAGTTGAGGCTGGAAAAAAGCTTGCTAAACTAAATAAAGAAAAAAAACTTGCTATTTTAAACGCTAAAGCGAGCAAAGCAGGTACTAAAACAGTAGTTTCTCGTAATAATGCGTCATTACGGTGGTTAAGAGCCGTTGTGTTTGCTTTGCCGCAACATCATCCGTATCGTCTACAGTTGACGATAGTGGCGGCGGTGGTAGTGTTTGTGGATTTTCTAAAATTAATTTATGTACTTCTTCCATTTATTATAAGTACTTATAGAATAATCTGTTAAATTTATTTAAAAAAATAGAAGCCAATAATTAATTTTAGATAACCCTTCGGTATTTAAAAGTTGATTAAGATTATATATAAAATTAATTACTTGTTCAATATCTATACTATTAACCTGCAATATTTTTTTTAGTTTAAAAAAATCGCTACTTAATGCCTCTCTCATTTGTATACAAAGAATACACATAATTTTTTTGACACATTAATCATCAAATAATCCAAATTGTCTCTGAATTATTCTCAGAAAAGTGCCTTAAAATCCTTACACCGCATTGGAATGTTATATATCATTCATAAATCGAAAGGTATGATCTTTTGAACAGGAAAAGGTAAATATTCACTAAAAAAGCGAAAATTTTAAGCGTCTACCAAAAATGCCTGGTTTTTCATGAAATAAATATCCTGGAATATTGTGAATAAAAACGTCTATCATCATCCATATGTTCTCCACCTTACTGGGTAGGTAAGATTACTTTATTGGTTATATTGAATGAGAACAAGTGGCGGTCGGATACGACATTCTACCCGGAATGGGTCACACACTGCATGTTGAATTGTGTATGACTTACTTGGATGTGCATTACTTACTGGGTCGCACAACACTTACTTGGATGTGCATGACTTACTGTGTCGCACAATACTTACTGGATTGTGTAATACTTACTTGGTCGTGTAATACTTACTTGATTGTGTAATACTAACTTGGTCGTGTAATACTTACTTGGTCGTGTAATACTTACTTGGTCGTGTATTACTTACTTGGTCGTGTATTACTTACTTGGTCGTGTATTACTTACTTGGATGTGTAATACTTATTTGGTCGTGTAATACTTACTTGGTCGTGTAATACTTACTTGGTCGTGTATTACTTACTTGGTTGTGTAATACTTACTTGGTCGTGTATTACTTGGTTGTGTAATACTTTCTAGAGCGCGTATTACTTACTTGATAGTGTATGACTTAATGCAGTGCGAACAATAAGCGATAATTGCAGTGCCTGCAACGTGGATATCAGGGGACTATTGTGCAGTAAGGGAGTAAGAAAAGAATACTCCGACAAATAGTCTGGTTATACTCTCTGTGATTTATTGAGTCATAGAACAATTGATTTGTTGTGCTGACAAATGTTGGTCAGGTGTGGATTGAATTGAGGTAACTGTGGACCAACTTAGGGATTGACAATCAATTACCAATCGGCGGTAGATTTCCTCCAAAACGGACTTGCACCTTGGCCTTGAGATTGCTCTGAGTGATCTTCGGTCTGAGAAAGTAATCAGGCCCGAGTTTCCAGCCACAACATGTAATAATTTGACGAACTTTACCTGAATATTATCCTTGACCCACAATTTTAAATTCCATTGTGTTGTTCATGTAAAGTAGGCCTATATCAGTCAAACTACCGAAGTCGGAGCCTATGAATTTGGTTAGGCAATTTAATAAAGGAATTCTAAATTATTCCCAAATTTTAATATATCATACCAACCATCTAACAAGTAAATATGTTGCGAGCGGGGAAAAAACTTAAATTTTCTTGGTATATATTAAATATAAAAATAAGGTATGCGAGATGTTTTAGAAGTCGATTTACTGTAAAGTAAAAATGGGTTTTAATGAGAAACGGGTATACACCACTTTCTCATTAAACCCCATTAATTATAATTATTGTACGACACAATAACTTCAGACGCATTTATATGTAACATCCATATTTCAGACGAAGCAATGATAGTAATGTTTTTCACAGAGAAAATACAACTATGAGTTGCACTTATTTTTTATAAATCTATTACATTTGTTGAATTTTGCTTGACTTTTACGGTTTCATGTTGAAAACTGATGACGTGAGACGCAAACATTCAAAACTGACAGTATCATTGTGTCATCGTGTATCTTCAAATGGAAACAGAAATAAAGTACTACATTAACGGAACTACAGATTGAGATATATATGAGCTATATGTTATCTTAGCCGGTCCTCTTTTCGTATTGTTATAATTCATCTAATGCATTTTATCATAGCTGAAGTGGTAACCTCATTCTCTGCTGTTCAACGTGCCAGTCAAATAAAACAGCGCCTCCCCTCCACGACCACGAATGTCGGAGGGTAAATTCATTTGAATAAGAGACTGACAAAACAAAAGTAAATGTCATGCTTACGGACAACAGGGAATTTGATTTAATAATTTCATTGATAAGTAATTACTTTAGTAGCTTTTTTATTTTGTTTAATTTTTATTTTAATAATTTGACTCTCAGGTTGTAACAACTCATACCGAATTGTAACAATTCATACGCCCCTGCTGGGCGCTCAAATAAAATGTGATGCTTGTGAAAAATAGGAAATTCCTTTAAAGAAAATTGATAATTAAATGTTAAGCGCGTAAATTTGTGTTGTTTTGGAGGTTTTTCTTCTTTTTTATTTATTTTTTTTTTTATATTTGTTTTAATATTTTTTTAATTTTTAATTTTTTAGTTTTAAATTTTAAATTTTTATTGATACAAGCCAAATTGAATTGTCCAAATCACTTTGGTCGGCACGCATAAGTCCGTGAGTCAGGGTATTGCGAAACAAACTTTGATAAGCCATGTTTCTTTAACCAGGGTGCAATTTCAGCTGCTTAGCAAAAAAATTGCTTACCAGAAATATTTGCTTCGTAGATTTTATTGGTTACCAGCCAAACATGCACATGAAATTAGTATACTTTGGCTGGTAGTCAGTTTTATGTTGCTTAGCAAAAATATTTGCTTAGCAGCTCTAGGAAATTGGCCCCAGATGTTAAATGCTTCCCACGTGATTACGTTTCATTAAATCACATCGCATGACTGTTTGACCATGTATGAATCACATGTAAGTACTCCTGATTAAATTTTACCGTTTCCATTCATTCTCATTATCCAAAGTTTTCGCCCTGAGGAGGTTTCTCTACTTGGTGAAGTATAATATTCTTAAAACTTGTAGCTTTGCATGGTGAGGATGATAAGTAAGACTAATTGCGGTGACACCATGTGAAATCTCAATTGAGTAGTAATTAGTTCTGAAAAGAACTGGGGGTACAACTCGACGTTTCGATCAGTATGCTCTGATCGTCCTCAGGAGAATGCCGGACTCTGGAAAATGCTGCTGCTTAAGTAGGCTGCTGGAGGATCATCCCTGCTGGAGGATTAGTTCGTTGGGCGCGCAGGCGGGAAACTGAGACTATGAGACTAGGATCCTAGGGTTGGGGGAGAGGTGTGCTCACTGAACTGAATCAGTTGTTAACAAGCACAGGAAGGAGGGTGGTTGACTTAGGATATAGGGGATCCCTCAGTCTGGGGTTGGTTGTGGACTTTGGATATAGAAGATCCTTCAGTCTGTAGTATAGGTCGCCAAATGTCGCTGATGAAGAAACCGATGTCCTGTGGCACAGTGTCATGTTTGACGATCTCGATGGCCTCTCTGATGCGTCTGGGGTGCCATGCGTCGATGGGTGTGATGAGTTGGGCTGCCTGCCAGTCGATTTGGTGGTCCTTGATGTGCGAGTGCTTGACGATGGCGGACTTCTCGAAATCTCCTCTGCGGCCGTGTGCTCGGTGTTCCTTCAATCTGATGGGGAGGTTGCGTTTTGTTTCCCCGATGTACACCTTACCGCACTCACAGGGGATCCGGTAGACTCCCGCTCTGTTGTTTGGGTCCGGTTCCAAACTCCAAAAGCAAGGTAAGTGATCTAACCCTCTCTGCTTGTCTCCCCTATCTAGGTTCGACGTCTCACAAACTACAACGCATCCTCCGACAAGCAGGCATCGATGTGTTCCACTCAGCCCCCAGCAAACTCCAAGGACTTTTACATACCCACAAGGACAAACCGGACCCAAACACTACCGGATCCCCTGTGAGTGCGGTAAGGTGTACATCGGGGAAACAAAACGCAACCTCCCCATCAGATTGAAGGAACACCGAGCACACGGCCGCAGAGGAGATTTCGAGAAGTCCGCCATCGTCAAGCACTCGCACATCAAGGACCACCAAATCGACTGGCAGGCAGCCCAACTCATCACACCCATCGACGCATGGCACCCCAGACGCATCAGAGAGGCCATCGAGATCGTCAAACATGACACTGTGCCACAGGACATCGGTTTCTTCATCAGCGACATTTGGCGACCTATACTACAGACTGAAGGATCTTCTATATCCAAAGTCCACAACCAACCCCAGACTGAGGGATCCCCTATATCCTAAGTCAACCACCCTCCTTCCCCTGTGCTTGTTAACAACTGATTCAGTCCAGTGAGCACACACTCTCCCCAACCCCTAGGATCCTAGTCTCATAGTCTCACAGTTTCGCCTGCGCGCCCCAACGAACTAATCCTCCAGCAGGGGATGATCCTCCAGCAGCCTACTTAAGCAGCAGCATTTTCCAGAGTCCGGCATTCTCCTGAGGACGATCAGAGCATACTGATCGAAACGTCGAGTTGTACCCCCAGTTCTTTTCAGAACTAATTACTACTCAATTGAGATTTCACATGGTGTCACCGCAATTAGTCTTACTTATAATATTCTTATTTGTTTTTCACCTTTATATCATTTGTTTAATAATACAATGTATATTCTTTTCCCCTTTCACACAGGCTTTTTTGCATTGGGAGGGAACCACAAGCATAGGTATGTTCGTTTTGTGTTAGAGTAGGTGATTTGTATTTTTCCTATAAAGCCGCTTGATAAATTGAAAGTTGTTTGTTTAGGTTGTATCCATTAGGCATGGTTGTAATTTGCGCATCGCTCCTCGCCCCTTTTCTTTTCTTTTCTTTTCTTTTCTTTTCTTTTCTTTTCTTTTCTTTTCTTTTCTGTTCTTTTCTTTTCTTTTCTTTTCTTTTTTTTCCCTTTTTTTTTGTTTTCTTTTTTTTCTTCTTTTCTTTTTATTATTAATAGCTGTGAATATATTTTTAACGCGTCCTATGTAAGTTTTAAATAACGTTCTATATCAATGTGCCAAACTTGCATGTGGTAACGCTGCTCCAAGTTATTTTGCTGGCCATCAGAGTGCGTCTTGGATAGCATGTAGCCACACGTCATCGATGTGGAGCCATTTAAAAGTAATAAAACTCTCTATATCAATAAGACTTCATCAGTAATTAAGTTAGTTCAATACATATAATATATTATATTGATGACATTCTTGCGTCGGGTGATAAACAGTTGATTTAATTTTGCCCTACATCGACGTGTGCATACAGCATACTCAGTGCTTTCCGATTGTCTGTGAAAAAAAAATTGACAGGCGACTAGGGAGGGATTCGAACCAACGACCCCCTGCTTGCTATTGTACATGTTCTTAACCTCTAGACCACCGACCTTACCTGATGACAACTGGCTGTCAACGAACCCGCTGTTATATAATATTCTAGCCGTCATTCAATCGTCATCGATTTTCATAAGCATTTTGGGACTCCCCTATATAAAATAAGTAATTAAATAAATAAATGAAAACAAAATCAACGTTTTGGCGTTTGTTGTCAACTTTCAAACTCTGAACTGGACAACATTGAGTAATGCATTATGGAAATCCAATATGGCCGCAACTACGTTTAATATCTTATATTTTGTCCCAATAATCTATTTTGTTCAATATATACACTTCTGACATTAATATTTACACTAATGTTATTAAATTTGCTTTTGTATCTTGTGGATGAAAAATCCAGTTTTTATATTGAAATAAAAAATAAAACAATGCCAGTTCCAAAAATATTTACAGTAAACCATGCTTAGCACAAATATTTTGAGGAAATATTTTCCTCTAGTAAAATTATAGGTAAAATAGAAGAAAAAACAAAGACGATACATCGATAACTGTGCTACAGATGCAATTCGATACGTATATTGGCTGACAACTTGGATATTCGATAAAATGAAAACAGAATTTTTAAAATCAACAATAATAATTTTAAATTTGGTGCGCTGTTTTCATGTCCATGAAAACATTTAATGAAAAAGTGACCCCGCTCTCATGTTGAGGCGTTCTGAAATGACGTACACATAATCCAGTAGTGACCAGACAAATACATAATAGATTTGTGTGACATTATTGTGATATATTTGGAACCAGTATAGAAATAGATAATTGGTGAAATAGGCCTATGTATGAATTCCCTTACCACGTACCGGACAAAATTCGGTAAAATGAACGATTTTGTGGATCTTTGTTTGGATTGCCAAAATTGGCGTTAATTTAAATAAATCTTAATAATTTGCTTAAATGTTGTGCTTAAATCAATGTAAATATTTTCTCTAAACATGATATTTATAAACATTACTTTGGATTCTCTTTATCTTTAAGGTTCTGTTGAAGACAAAGAGAAGATATGTGTTGAATCACATAAAGCAGATATTGACACACCAACATCGGTAAGACTTACGAACTGGATGATTCTGTTATTTTGTATACGTTTCAATAACATGGTTAAAGAGGGGACCCTTGATCCGCCCTGCTCAGACTGATGTACAATGGACAGCTCGGGCACACAGACAGGGACGCAAAACCACGTGAATTTAAATTTAACAAACAATGGGAATAATGTAATAGCCAATGATGATAAAATTACAGTTAAGGCCCCAAACACGTCTGTGGTTTCTGGTCATCGATCGGCTTCAAAATAAGTGCAGTGACGCGGTTTTTCCCGGCTATCTTCAATCGATCCAGCAATTTTGGCTGCAATTGGACATTGTTTCATAGCAAAAAACTAAAGAAAATAAAAAATGTCTACGCGAGTATGATGTGACGCGCGCTGAGACCAGAAACCAGAGACCAGATAACGGAAATGCTACTGAAAGCATAACTGTTCCCAGTATGTATCCTATTATTTTTTACCTTGGATAATTAACGCTTCTTACAGTGACAGTTAGTTTCAGGAATGTCAGTCGCTCATTTTATTGCATATACAATGTTATAATCTTACTGCAAAGAAAGAAGATCCGTCTTGTGGTGACATAGCAGCTGCAGAGAAGTCTCAAGACGATTTGCCAACTACTTCGTTGACAGAGGGTACCAGTGATCTCTTGTTGTCTCCTTCGAAAATTGAACCATTGGGAACTTCTCATGATGAAGGTTTGTAAAACTTTACTCACAGCTTAGCCTTCATAAAGCCTGTTGTCGTAGTGCGCACTTACTACGGTACACCTACTCCATACCAATTTCTGGCTGAAGAAATTCAACACACGTCGCCAGTGCGCAGTCTCCGGTCCGCACACGTACACTGTACAGCGAGATCAATACGGTAATACGGAGTGGATACGGTTTTGTATTGCAACCTCGTATGTTCGAACTGAACCAACAGTCTAGATCCTTCTGTAATCGAAAACTTATGTGTTTCTTTATTTTCCCATTGTAATTCCAATGGAAAATCATATGCAAGAATTATTGATTTGTGGGCCGTTTATTTTAAATGTCTATGTATACATGAACAGTGAAACGGATGTCAAAATCCAACCTTGGCTATAGTTATATATGTAGAGTACAATGTACATCGTGATCGTGCACGGCGAGCAGTTGGTGGGCCAACAAATAACCAATGAGAACATGTCTTTTTTTTTGAATTTGGTGTATTAGCATTAATGAGCTCCGCCTTAAATTTTGGCATGTGCAGAAGCATCAAGGCTCGACGACGAATGGTTACTGTATGTATATGTTGTACTAGCTGTGTACATGTAGATGTACATGTACACAGTATACATTATGTATCCGTATACTATGTCCACGTGCGCTTGGTTTCGGATAGCTATAAAGCGCAGCAAAATTATGCAACCAAACCGTTCCGACGTGCTTGATCAAGCTATTCACAGCTAGGATGGCAATTAACATAAGGTGGCTCAAATTCCGCTTTAGTAATTGTTTCTTTGCTAAAAAATAAATAAATATAAAATAATAACAGTTTCAATCTTGAAAATAACCATATTAATGTGAGATAGTTAGTTAAGAACACGTTCTGAAACATTGCCTTCTTTTCATTCACGATATATTACATGTTTCAAAAAGACATTTTAATTCAGACAACGTTATTTTACTATTGCAGACAAACCTTCGCACCTTCAGGAGATACTGAAAGAGTACAATAAACAGACGGCAAATTTCAGTGAAAGCGAGAAGGCTGAAATATTCTTACAGCTAACGTACATCGCCATTGGCTTTTTCACCAACAAAGGTGGATATTTGTCACTTGATAAATATGATGTCCATTTATACATTCCACGTGGCGCAATACTTGAGGGTCAGCTAAAGCAGGTATACATATATGTCGACCCTGATGTCCCACCTGTTGATTTGGGCGATAGTGAAGAGGATATATTGTCACCAGTGATCCAGTGTGGTCCTCCAGGTCTCTCGTTTTTGGACAGTGTGGTTTTGTCATTTCCCCATCATGCCAATGATACATCTGAATGGGAAGTTAGTGCTCGGATGTCCACTGACAATGGTGATTCACAAACCTGGAAGGTCCTTGATAGCAGCACCGGTGGCAAATTAGTGTCTTCAAAGGGAAATAAGGCAATCTTCCTGGTTAATCACTTCACTGGGTTTTCATTATTCGGCCGACACTCACGCAACAGCGGTAAAAGAGTTCAAGTTGGTGCTTTTGGAGATATCTTCAAATCAACCCAAGGATGTTATACGTTCCGGATTTACATTTGGAAAAATGACGCAGTATCTAAACAGGTATACGATAAACAACATGCTTGGTAAATGTGACTTCTAATGCAAATGTAAAACAAGTCACAGGAAGCATTTTTAAATGTTATATTTATTTTTTACCGATGTTTTAAACCTTTAAACTGAACCCAACATGATGCTTATTGTCAAATAATAAGCCTTCTCGCAAGCTTCATTTAAATTATATGTTACTCTGGTACAAACCAGTCCATGTTTGAATTTGAATTGACCAGACATGAAACGCTTTTGCTATGTCATGTGAATCTTAGCAAGTACATGTTCGGGAGTCTAATATCTTTGTACCATACACATTATTTGTAAACCGTGTATATTTATTGGACATCTCTGAAAAATACCATGCAACAGATTGTCCTGATTGACATGTTAAATTAAAAAAAAATAGCTTTTTATCAGTGATGAAGTAAGTTAACTCTGTTTTTTTCATTCTGCTGTGCAGAAGGTATTGGATATGGAAGAGCGATTGAAGTCAGAGACTTTGGATGCTTTCAGAGACTTGGTAATTTTCAGCGATCAAGGAGACATGTCCGTTGAGATTTCGAATATCATGGAGGGTTGGGGATTGCAGCCAAACACTTCAGAGGTAAATAAATTTATCCATCACAACATTTACACAACTTTGTATATGTATGAGATGATTATTTTGTTTGTGGTCATGGGTATAAAAGTGTTTTATGAACCTCTTTAAATGTGTTTGCAATATCTGTTTTTGTTTTTGTTTTTTTTCTAAAAAAAATCAATCCTCGTTTAAGGGAAAGTACAACATTGGTATTCTAAATTTAGTGTAAAGTTTGCACAATTATTCCTTGAGAAAACAATCTTCATCACCGAGATCAAAAGAATGACGTTATGTTCCCATGTCAAAATGGCAGCTGGTTATACAAATCTTTGTTTCGTTATTGTCCTTTAATGCAACAATTACAGCAAATCGTTGATTTTGTTAAACTCTGTTACTACTTCAACTTGCTGTTATTCACTTATAATAACTTGACAAACACAAAGTAGAAATAGCTAAAATACGTAAGCCACCTTCTAACAACAACAATATTATTTTTAGAGGAGTTTATGTACACATATCAATGCTACAATAGTACATGTACCATTCAAAAGTATCTTCAATATTGTAATCGAATTGATATTTATTTATTTATTATTTAATTTATTTATCAGAAACAAATCATCCTCAGAAAGAATATATGGACGTTTTCCCAGAGTTCTTTAACATTTGAACTGACAAAACAACAATCCATCGAAGCAAGCAAACCTGTTACAGATGATGTTCCATACAGTCATGCCCATTGCTGCCAGCTGAGCTCTGAAGCAGAAAGTGAATGGCGTGGAGATACAGTCCAGCTGTCAGTCAGGCCAAAACAAGTAAGTAGAGTCTTATTATGAAAGTTAATGAAGACGGAGTGTTTATCAATGAAAAAACAATAACATAAGATAACTATAGATTGGTGAAATTCTTGCGTCGGGTAATAACAATTGATTTAATTTTGCCCTACACCGACGTGTGTGTAGCACTGTATGCTCAGTGCTTTCCGAGTGTCTGTGAAAAAACTACACAGGCGACTCGGGCGGGATTCGAACCCACGACCTTCTGCTGACTAGTGCAGACGTCTTAACCTCTCGACCACCGAGCTTGCCCGATGACGATTGGCCGGCTAGAATCCTATAGCAGCGGGTTCCGCGATATATATAGATTGGTGAAATATTTGCGTCGGGAGATAACAATTGAGTCGCCTGTGTAGTTTTTTCACAGACACTTGGAAACCACTGAGCATACAGTGCTATACACACGTCGGTGTAGGGCAAAATTAAATCAATTAGATAACTAAAACAACATAAATGAAAGAAACAAATTCACATGTACATGAGAATAAATAATAAGTGAAATTAATTTAAACTAAAGCTTTTTCAACATAGATATACGCGTCAAACAGTAACGTCGTGGAAAGTGGTGCAGCAGGAAACGAATCATGCCACGCCAGATGTCATAATGTAAGACTACCGCACACAAACTGCCATCACAGTTTTGGGAACTTGGTATAGTCTCCCCCGTGAAGTTGTAAATCAGTGAACATGACAATCTGTTGTTGTTTATCCGCGTGCGCACCAAAATGTGGGCCGCGCTAACATTTCAAATTGACTCATGCGTAGTGGTTTTCCCCCGTAGAGAAAGGACACAGATAAGAAGTTCCCAAGACTGTGTTTGATCATAGAGACGGACTTCTCTATGGTTTGTGTGTTGTAGTGGTTTGTGATTGTAGCGTTCGTGTAGCGTTGTCGGATCGTGTATAACAAATATACAAACACAGTTTTGAACCAAGACTAGCGACAAATATGTCCATTAACTATTTTTTCTTTGGTAGGTTAATGGTTACATCACTAGAACAGTTTTTGATTTAGTCCCAATGGTATGCGGAAGGGTTTTTCTTTTGGCATATTGAGCTGATTTTCATTAAATTGCTTAAATTATTTATGAAAGAAAATAGGCTCTTAACAGTCAACGTAATACGTCGTAACCAAACAAATTAGTGTGTGACAAATTAGTATTATCATAGCAACTGCATGATTGATTTAGTCCTTGTGTAGTTCAGCTTATAAGTTGTATATTGTGTTACACATTGTTTTGAAGACGAGCTTTACAAATAGTTAATTTAACCAAATTACAGATTGTTTATAAAAAAGGTTGATCATTGTTGTTGACAACAATAAATTCTGGAAATTCCAGAGTGATTTTTGGGATGTTGTTCTTGTTCACGCCCTCAAATGAGAATTAACTGAAAAACTTACGTATTTGGATTTAATAGTTACTGCTTCGAGTGAAGTAAATAACATATCTTTTGACCTCCTCCCAAGCAAAAAGAAATATAAAAATAACTAAAAATCCACAAAATAATGGCAAAGAGCGTCACTAGCACAATATGCCAAGTCTCAAATCTTGCGCGTGTGGAAGATGAATTTTAATAATTCTCGCGCTGGATATAGCTACATGTTTGTTTCATCATAACGTTAGAAACAACTTTTGCAAATCGGTGACCAAGAAAATAGTCTTACACATTGAAATTCCTTAACAATGGTAAGCAATGAATCTGGGAACACTGGAAGTCTGTTACCTACATGTAGTTAATAGAGTTCTGGTGACATCACTGTTGTACATCTAGCCCACTGAAAACGGTATTAAGCCTAAACACAATGTTTTATGGCAAAAAAGTGAGTAAACAAAAGACGGTCAAACGTTGGCTTCAGTATAATAGACATAACACCAGTTAGGCATTTTTTACCAGGATTACGTATTTTGGGGCGGGTAAAGTAAAAAAACGATTGTGGGTGCTCTCCTAATATGAGTTGTTTTAGGTAATCGTAAAACGGATGGCGCTTCACATTGCCAAATCTTGCCAGGAAAGGCGCTATTTATAACTATGACCGTGTATATATTTAAGTATTTATTTGCTTAAAGGGACACTATCGTCACGTTCAGAGCAGACTTCCAATAGGGCATGGAATCGGTTTCCTAGTGTAAGACGGACACAGTGACTGAACATTACTTTTTTTTTTATACAGCAAAAACGGTAATAACATGACCTCATGTGGGGAATTTTGTTCAATCACTGAATTAATCTAAAACTCCGATTCCACGCCCGGTTTGATCGTAATGATATTGTCCCTCTAAGGTCAACTGAAACACTGACATGAAGGCATTTATTTTCCAGCATTCACTGTCTGCTGAAACCAAAATCGATGGACAGGGTGAAAAGTTTCTGCATTTGCCAACGACACCTTTCAAAGTAAGTATAATAATATGGGTATTAGTATATTTTTAGGACAAGCAAAAGTCAAGTAAACATAAATTAAGCTCAACAAAAACAGTCTTCAGTTCCTGGTTTGGCGCGCGTAATTTTTAGTTTTCATTTTGTCGCAATGAAACGATGTCCAATTGCAGCCAGAATTGCTGGATCGATTGGAATTCTGCTGCGCTATATTTTAAACTTTGTTGTCATATGTATAAACGTATGCCCAATTTGTACGTCACCACACCGTTTTAAAGCTAACCAATAACCAGAAACCGGAGACTTAATGTTTATATACATTCTTGGAAATTAGTACCGGTAGTCCCTAAAAATGTATTAATATTTAGTGTAATAAATCTTGTATGTAATATAGGAAATTGTTCTTACAGCACCTTAAACAATTATTTTCAGGGAAGATTAAGACCATCGTGAGCTTTACCCTGGTACAATTTGACCATTTGGTAATTTTATTATTACCAGTCTTGTCACATTTTACAAAATTTCAACAGTACGTTTGTTATTTCACAATGTAGAGAGAAACGGAGAAGGCATTTACTGAAACCAAAATCGATGGACGGGGTGCATGTTCTCTGCATATGCCAATGGCAGCTGTCACAGTAAGTATAATCATATGGGTATTAGTATATTTTGAGAAGGACAAGCAAAAGTCAAGAAAACATAAATTAAGCTAAACAAAAATTTCCGTTTCCGTTTTCTTACAGCACCATATTTTTTTAGGGAAGATTAAGACCATCGTGAGCTTTACACTTAATAAGTTTTACATTAAAATTCGACCATTTGGTAATTTTATTGTTACCAATCTTTTCAATTTTTACAAAAAGTTTCAACGGTACCCCCCACGTTTGTTATTTCACAATGTAGAGAGAAACGGAGGAGACACTTACTGAAACCAAAATCGATGGACGTGGTGAACGTTCTCTGCATATGCCAATGGTAGCTGTCAAAGTAAGTACAATATGGGTATTATTATATTTTGAGGACAAGCAAAAGTCCAGCAACCATAAATTAAGCTCAACAAAAATAGTCTCCAGTTTCTGGTTTTGCGTGCGAATTTTTTTGTTTCTTTTTTGAGGAGATATGAAACGATGTCCAATTGCTGGCAAAATTGCTGGATCGATTGGAATTCTGCCGCTTATGCCCAATTTGTACGTCACCGCACCGTTATTGAAGCCAACCTATGATCAGAAACCGGATACATTGTTTGGCCTTATTAGTTTATACAACTTCTTGGTTTATATATGGAAAGCATGAGCAAAAACGTTTAATCAGAAAAAAAAGTGTATAAAATGCACATTGTCAAGGTATAAACAAAAATCATCAAGTCATTAATAAAAAAAAAATTCTGAACATGTGACAAATGTAAATATTATTACTCAATTACTCATTGGCCAAAATTCGAGTAAAACTTGCATGTAATACATCATACGAAGACTACGGAAACAATGCAGGAAATAGATAGAGGCAGTGTTTACACTGTGGGAATTTACATGGATAACAATGCCCTTCACTCATTGACTTATTGACAGTTTTGTTCACATTGCATCATTTATGTTAGGTGTCATATTTTGTCAGGGCATCACCAAAAGAACATGTACAAAAATCGATCGGTCGATCAATCGATCAATCAATATGTAAAAAAAAACTAAATAAAATAAAAACATGACTTTATGTGTACACTTACTCTCTTTGAATCTGTTGGAATCTCTTTTAATCGAGTTATACAATATACAACCATTAAGTGAAATGCAATGTTTACGAGAAAATAGTAGTCCCTAAAATGCATTAATATTTGGTGTAAGTCTTCTCTAGGAAACTTTTCTTACAACACCCAATTATTTCCAGGGAAGATTAATACCATCGTGAGCTTTTTATTTAAAATTTAAGCAATTTGTTATTTTATCATTACCAGTCTTTTAACTTACCTTTACAAAATTTCAACGGTACCCTCATATTTATTATCTCAAATGTAGAGAGAAATGGAGACGGCCCTTACAAGAAGACCACGGCAAGAGTTCGGAGATTATGGTGGTTTAACAGAGGAAATAGTTAGTACTGTTTGCAAAATACTTGACGAGCGTAAAAGTGATAAAGAACTACTTACTGAGTATACTGACTACCTCTCCGGTACGGATTATATATCTGCGACAGCCACGAACAAGGAGATACTGAAAATCTACTTCGCGAAGTGTGTACAACATCACATATCTAAGGAGGAGGCTGTGCAGTATCTGAAACAAGTGTTAAGTCACCTAAATATCGAAAAAGCTGTCAGGATAATAAATGTATCAGGTAAGTGCCACCGCTTTCGAACAGTATGATTTGCTTCCTAATTCCTATAATAGAACCGCCACGAATGTAATTGTCTTTAATGTAATTTTGTGACGTGTGGTTCTAGAATATTGTAGATAGGTCAACAGCAACAAGCCACAGTTATATCAATAGGGGCTTGGACACGTTTACTCTTATTGTTTTAACATATACCTACTTTCTAATGTATAGATATGAACGTTATGAATGAGAATAAAGAACAGAAGTCTGTAGAAGAGGATACCAGAGTACAGCAGTCTCAACCCCCTATAACGGTATGTTTCTTTTTCTGTAGTCTTTGCCGATCTTTCCTCAGTAAAAGTATTTCTTTCATTTTCCTGATTTTTTTTCTTTGATTAAAAATGATAACAACATTGAAGTTGCATTTAATAGGTTTGAAATGTGCATGTAGATTTGATTGATATTTTTACTTCTTTACTTCAGAATTTACCATAGGATGGGGGTAGGCGACTTGGTAACACAATTTTCTACACAGAGGGGTGCTATTTATACCCAGTGTCATACACTGAAGAAGTAAATACCCAAAAACGATTTCCATAATGCACTGGAAGTGGTCACATGATTCCATCTCACCCAGTTTATTTATTGTAATTGATTGACAATTAATCCCCAGAAATACGTATTAAAATGTATACATTATCAGCATTTTCCACTGAAATACAGACATTCAATTGGTCACGTCCGATCTGTCTTTATCATCCATTAACGTCCAGTAACATACTGCCCTTGCCAACACATTCCGACCTCAATGAACTGTGATTCCATTTCAGACACCTTTTCTTGGTCCACATTATAGTAAAAAAATATTTAAAAAATCAAGATTCAATTCAAAAGAACTGTTAGAATATCGATAACCATTATTTAGGTTTAACTTAAACAATGTTGAGACGATCGGTGTTTAGATTTAAGGTCAATAGTAGATTATAGCCAAACATAATAAAATGTTCACTTTTACTATTTTTTTATTTTAGGCTTTTATTATTATGGTCTAATTTAGCCAGCCGGGAATTCAGTGTAACACGAAATAAGAAAATAATAACACATTCTATATGAACACGAAGTCAGCCTGACAGTTACAACTGTTCAAAGACCGCGCCCTACCTTATGTAGTCTGGGTTCCCTAATTGACATTGATAATATCTCTGCGCCACACATAAAGTAGTTTTATAATACACGAATAAAGTAGTACTAAAGTAGAACCTTTACACGATGTACACGACATAGTTTTATATAATCTCTTGAGTTTTCACCGTAATTCACACGCAGGGCCGTACTCGTGACATTATCTTTGTGGTAGACTAGAGACATTTGAGTGCGTGAACAAGAACAACATCCCAAAAATCATTTGACGAGGGGAGGGGCTTGGGAGGGGCTTGGGCGGGCAACGCAATAATTTCATCAATTCAAGTCTCCCTTAGCCTTAGTCCGATTACTGTTGAACTGTCTGATATTTTCGTAACTATTTTTGTCACATTTTAGGCAATGCTAATTAATTTTCATCAACAAGAAAAAATAATTGTTATTTTCTTATTAATGTGCAATACAAATACCATAACCATTTGATTTAAGTATAGTTAAGCACGGTTTAATTGAAAACTATGTAATAAGCCTACATGAGTAAAATTGTGTTAAACTCTTGTGTTAAACGCTTGTTATAAGCTTGTCTTCAAACATAACAATGTTTTAACATTTGCCATACAGGATAAGGGACATACAGTAAAAGAGACCTTGAAGGATTCGAAGGCAATTAATTATTTGCTAGACAATAACACCAAAGGTAAAATCATAAGTTTATTAGAGTGTTGAGCATTAGAAGCAAACTAAATAGTCCAGTATTTTTCATGAGTACAAGCACGAGTATGAGGACTATAACTGATTAGAAGGCATTATAACATTATTTATTATTATTATTATTTTTTTTAATTTACTGTCAGTCACCCTAAACAAGGCCAATAGCCACTAGAGTGTAAGGGGTTACATATGCGATATGTCATCCACCATTTAAGCAAGATTACATTTGTTGATGTTTTTCTTAAACTGGACGGATATAATTTATTTGAGGGCAATAACAAATGGAAATCCGTTTGGCAACTAATTTTATTTTACATCAATAATAAAAGTCTAGCAATAGGCTGGAATGATAATAATATTGGAGTCTTACATAACGCATTATATATCACGAAATGATACTCGTATCGTTTCACATTATTGGCCCTATTCATTTGGGTCGATATGAATCCTTACACGTTCTTATGAGAACATACCATTTCGGATAAATTATACATGTACATTAGAAGCTAACGATATTCGCCTACGACACATAGTGATTTATAACTAATTGTATAACGATTTAGCAGTGCTGTATGAACATATTAATGGTGAGAATATTTCTTCTATATAATAACTGCCAAAATATTTAACCCTTTCACTGCCATTGGTGACTTTAGTCGACAACACACATACCCCTTGTTACTTACCATTGGCGACTTTAGTCGACCAAGGCCACCACACACACAGCACTTAATTGGGAGTATCATGACCAGCTTTTAATATAGCTTTATTTTTTCCCTTCTTCGCAGTCCATACCCATGCTATTATGGTTGTAAATGTTGCATACTGTTGTGCAATAATGTGTGAATTCATGCATGATTGGGAAACAGTTCGGTAACCAGTGGGACATCCTTTTGAAACAAATCGGTAATGAAAGGGTTAAAATATGACAATCATGTCAGTTTATGGTAATTTGAGTAATGCCTTTGAATTCTTATAAATTGTGTCGTGTGATGTAACAAATAAATATAAATGAAAATCAAGCTTGTTTTCTATTGTGAGAGGGTTTAAAAAATATATTTTTAAATCTAGCGATTTGAAGCTTGTGTGTACTTACGAGTGTTGTATAAGGTATATATATCGGTGGTAATTTTTAACACCATTTGTTTATTGTAATTTTTTTGAAAGATTCGAAATTGGATAAACGAGGAGAAAATGTTCCAGACACTGAAATAACACAATGTTGGCCACAACCATCATATTATCTTTACGATAACCCGTTGGTAAGTATATTATGTACTATATACCAAAAAAAACGTTGTTACTTTTCCTAAATGCCATTTGGCGTTCCAGCTACCCCGTACACCTTGTTCACAGCTATTGCCATGTGATATTTAAGTTTACGAAAGTCCCTTGAATTGGCTGTATTTCTGTTTGTTGTTTGTGAAAACAAAAACAAAACAATGTAAAGTTAAACATGTTTTATCATGTTGAATTAATAATGTACCACTTCATATTTTCCTTCAGACTGGCATTGCTGTTGAGATCTGCTTTCGAGAACTTGCTGATAAGCTAGGAGCACAGTGGGAGGAGTTGGCTACATACCTAGGCATACCGGCTGGTGACTTGTACGCATTAAAGGAAGATAATAAAGCAAACGTGAAGAATCAGATATTCTGTATGCTGATGAAGTGGATGCAAAGAATGGGAAGCTTTGGAGATACTGCATTCATGTCTCTTGCTGCAAACCTTGAGAAGGTTGAACGCAATGATCTTGTTCAGCAATTAAACCGAAGGGTTACTAGCATGCTGTTCTTTCAACTAGCGCCACGTAGGGTCAGGAAACAGGTAAACACCGGACAAGGGCGGATCTAGACCCAACGTTGTGGGGCTAAATGCTGGAGTGGTTGGACTTGCGAGCGCAAAGCGCGGGGCCACTCATGGTGGTGGTGGTTGTGGTGGTGGGGTTCTGGTTGTCGGACCCGCTGTAATGCTAGGTTCCCACTGTCGTGCGATCCGTTACGAACGCCACGATTGGCCATTCGTAGCTGATCGTGGAATTTTTGTTTCCTTTTCTGAAATTTCACGTTTGGATGCGAGTTTATGCGAGTCGATACGTTCTGGTACGATTTGGTGCACTTGGATGCGATATAGGCACGATTGGTCAATTTCAGATGACACGATCTGTCACGATCTGGTCTCCCGTTCAGATACGATCAGATACGTTCCGATAGGATTGTCCCGATTGAGTCCACGATTGTGTCCCGATCTGACACGATCATCACGATCGGGGTCCCCGATTTTGGACGATCTGATACGTGCAGATACGTTCGGATACGTTCCGATACGATCATCACGAACCGATGCGCTCTTTTGCGATCGGATACGATTGTGGTGGCGATGTCTTTCACGATCGGGATGGAGAGTGATCACGATTTGAGCGACGATTGAACCCCGACGGGTACATATACAGCCCGACTGACCATGGACTTCATTGTTTCTTGAACTTCTACAGAGTGAAGACTACAACCCACAATCATTGACCAAACAAATGTGCTCTCTTCAAGTGTAGATCGATGAATGAAGCTCAATCAATCTTGTCCGGTATATATATGGTCGCGAGAACTCGTAACAGATCGTGAGCGCCCGTGAAAAAGCGTTACTAATCGTATCTACTCGCATCTACTCGCATCTACTCGTATCAACTCGTATCAAATCGTGAGACAATCATGTCCGGTCGTGAGCGATGGTACCCGACAGAGCGTAACAGATCGTGATAGATCGTGGGAGATCGCAGCGCATCTCAACAGAGCGTGGTGTTTGTCTTGTCCAAGGTTGATCCCGATCACCACGATTTCGAAGCACTATTAGATGCGATCTGTCGCGCTTTGTTACGATCCAATACGATCTCATGCGATGATCACGATTAAAAATTAATCGTGTTGATCGTATAATTTTTTTGAACCGTCCAAACATGTTCTACGATCAACACGATTGCCACGACTGACCTCAAGATC
This sequence comes from Zoroaster sp. YZ-2022, assembly GCA_029582265.1. Taxonomy (NCBI): domain Eukaryota; kingdom Metazoa; phylum Echinodermata; class Asteroidea; order Forcipulatida; family Zoroasteridae; genus Zoroaster; species Zoroaster sp. YZ-2022. The sequence goes on along the minus strand of CM055816.1, from coordinate 91,862,690 downwards.
TGAAAAGATCTGATAGGATCACCACGATTACTCCACGATTAAGACCACGATTTCAATCGTGGCGCGAATCGTGATAGTGGGAACGGGGCATAAGGGCCTCAAAAATGTTTGGATTTAGGCACTCTTTAATAATCGTTTTTATGATTAATTTATTGTTTGATGCAGATTTTGTTAGGGGTGGGGCATGATCCCCCTTTTCCTCTACCCATGTCTCCTCATCTGCATGGCATCGGATGCAGTTTTTTGTTTGTTTTTTGTTTAATTGTGAAATATCGATAATATAAGTTATCGGATCAGAAAATATGATTAAGTGCAACAAGTTGTATACCAAATTATATAAAACAGTCGTATCTTTTAACAGAATTCCTAGATGCCAAGCAAGACATATTTATGTGTGATTGTTAGAAGGATTCTACAACATTGGTAACATTATTTGTGTTGACGAGAACATAGCAAACACCTTCTATTGGCAAACACGAAGTTCGTATGCATTCTAATGTTCAATACGTATCTTATGAAGACGTCAATTCAGTTGAGAAATAATTTTAATTGTACTAACGATATTATATAGCATCTGAGACGGCAACACTTCGGGTATTGGAATGTACTATATATCAAATAGAAAGCACATTGCATGTAAGCAGTTTTGCATAATTATAATCACATGAGTTAACCAAATAGAATATGCCGCATGGACGAAATGAACTAAAACCAGTCTGTTGGCCCACAAATCTACTTAACATTTGTAATATATTTCCGTGTGGGCGTTTTTGCCTCTAAATATTTTGATCAATGCTCTTTTTTGAAAAGGACATTGACTGCATTATTTGATCATACTAGATTTAGATCTAGGCACACCTAAATAAAACAAATTTAGTTTGTAGATACAGGCCTTGCTAAATTAATGAACTAATATGTTTTGTACAACATATTAATGAATTAAAACATTCATCTTTTTGATTGCATTCATAAATAAAATCCAAAATGTGCAGACTATACAAGCCGTGCCCAAAAATAGAAATAAATGAAAATAATGATTTACATTATTACATTATTCCTTTTTTGTAGGGTTTGGAAACTATATTTTAGGTATAATGAAAAGTACTGTTTATATTATATTAGTTTGAAGTCATAATAAGTTTGGATCTTCCTCGAAACATACATTCACGGCAGATAGAAATTCACATGTTGATGGAATTTTTTGATGATGAACTAAAGCATGTCCATTCTATCTACATGTACATCGTTTTCAAAATATTGGGCGGTTAACCCTATCAAGCCTCGGCTTTTTTTGAGGTGGGGGGGGGGCCTCATTTTTCCCCCTCCTTATTTTCTGTATTCAACATCCGATTTTCATGACACTTCGGTTTGACGCGATCTATCGAATGAGGTTATATACCCATTGTCGGTCATTTTTCTAATTTTTGATGGGGTTAAGGGTTGATTTCAGGACATCTGTTGTTGCAGGGTTGGGATCATCATTGGGGCAAGATTGAGATGTTTCTTCGCCCCCTTTCAGAAAGTGATACCATCTTTTTGTCTGATCCTGGAATGACTGACATTTTTCAGCCATTTTCCGTGTTCACGCCACTCATGAATATTTGGCAACATTGCTTTAATGTTCCGGTCATTCATTGCCAGGCACGATTGGCATATGTGGACAGAATGAACATCAGGAAGATCGTTCATAATGTCTATTCCGAATGTCTTCAATAACCGACTCTTCACATATTATCAGTTCAAGTAACAATTTTGGCTACATAGGAAACAGTTTTCTTATGATTTAAACAAATGTCGGCTTCTTTTATCCCAAAATATCTCTGAAAAACGTATGAATGGCAGTATGAACTTCCCACCTGTGTAATTTTGCCTCTGTGAGATTTGAATTGTGCGCTCTAGGGTCTTTGTAATTATGTGCGCGGTCGTTCCGAGTGCTATATTCATGTATCCATTGGTACTTTTTGGGCATTGGTACAAAAGTAAAATGTAGCACAAGTAATGGGAACGAAACGGCCGTGTAGGTAATAGACTTCTGGTATTTCAGACTGTGGTCGGTAAAGGGTCTCCTCATTACAAAATATCCGAGGTTGGGTTGTTCGTGTTGCCATTACAAACGTTTATTTTGCAATGGTATATTTAATTTTCACTTTGCCGTGGTAATTAAGTACCTTTACAGGGTGGCCCCCAAAATGGAACGGGATACTTCCATTACCTTGAGACTCAAACCACCTGTACCAATGGAAGATAATCTTTTTAGAAGAAAAATGATACCAAGATCTCCCGATTCGGTCCACTAGTTTTTGCTCCAGAGCCTATTTTGTGAAACAAAGTTGGGGTCACTTGGCGAATTGTTCAATGCATTAAAGAGCATGATGATAGCGTGTCCTTGTGTTTTAAAACAGGATTTATCTTGCGTACTGAACAAAGAAATAATAAAGTACAGGTATAATAGGAAATTACAAGTTTATTATTAAACTTACACATCATACATGTATGGCACATCTAGGCTAATTTAGTTATATTTCCTCTACAGTTAATTTCACCAGTATCCTCTTTTCGGCAGCAGTGTCCTTACGTTAAATTAGCAATGCATCCTTCAACGTGTCCTCATCCACGCGTACACATACCTATGCCCTCCTGTACATATCCTGCACAGAATGAACGATCATATTCATAGGAACATTTCGCAATGCCTCTTCCAATCGTTCCCAGAGAGCGTTTAGATTTCTGGCGAAGGGGGCACGTACACGATAGACTTCACATGTCCCCACAAAAAGAAATCGACGGGCGTCTGGTCCGGCGATCGAGGAGGATATTCGATAGGATGTCCCAACCCCACAACTCTACCAGGGAATAGCTCATTAAACCTATCACGCACAATCCTCGTCCACCCTGCTTGAAACCACCAGTGTTCATTGATGTCCACACCCAGACGCTCGCATTCAGGCAGCACGAATTCGTTAACAAAATGACCACTGACTTTGTTTCACAAAAAAGACTCTAGAACAAAAACTACTGGACCGAATCGGGCGATGGTGGTATCATTTTTCTTTTAACAAAATTCCTCATGTATTGGTATAAGTTGTTTGAGTCTCAGGTTAATGGAAGTAGGCTGTTTCGGATTTTTTTTGGTGGTTTTTTTGTTTGTTTTTGTTTTTGTTTTTGTTTTTACTTTAAAATTTCTTTTGGCAAAAATGAGCGACATAAATTACCATTGGGCCTGTCTACAGCTTTCAATGAATACAATATTACTGCCATTGCATGAAAATGCTATCTGATGTTTATTCGTTTCTTATTCATTTGTTTTAAGTGTTTTCCGGATTATAGCCACCTTGTCCGCAATACAGTGCACATAAAACATTATTTATTTATTTATTTATTTATTTATTTTTTAAATTTCCAGGGTCAATCTAGCTACGTGAAGTGTTCAGTACAAGAAGGGGAGTTACGTAAGTTTTTCCATAAAGTATAGGTGCTAGTGAAATTCTGGTGTTATTTCTGTTCGCACTGTATAATAACATAGTAATTTACTGACATTGGAGGATTCGGTGAAATGGTTTCGGTCACTTTTCTAAATTTAGTCTGTTTCAGCATTATGATATAAGTCCACATTCTAATCCAGTGCCTAAATGTATCGTAAAATGTATTGATTTTCCCAAAATGATGTTGTTATAGCATTCTTATACACCAGTGACAATACAATAATTGGAATAATTATAATAATCAAAATAACGCTGTGTCTAAGTAAGAAAGGTTTGTGCAATAATACGAGTTGTCTTGGTATTGATAAGCCTTGCATTGATTTGTTTGTTTAGGTACAAAGGAAGAGAAGGTGAAGATGTTTACTGATGCTCACATCTCAGACACACCATCGTCGGTAATGCTTTTTAATTAATATATGTTGGCTTATTGTGGAAAAATGGAAGATTATGTTAATTCCTGATAATTCGACAATTCATTGATAAGTGCCTGTAAACTAATTTAGTCATATCTATTAAATTATTATATTGATTCCACCATCCTGATAATTCATAGCAAATTGAAATCTCTAATAAATAAATAAATTAATTATTAAAAATTAATTATTCATTTAGTATTGTTTTCGTTTTACCAACACATTGACAGTTATTTTATGTAAATCAAATTATATCACAGCAAATTTACAAATGATGGTTAGACCCAACATTTCGACGGGGGTACAGAGCCCTTTCTGGTGGTTTGTGGTATATTATGTTATATTGTCATAACATTTTATAACATCGTGAAAATTCACTCAAGATCATAGATAAATATAAAGTGAACATGATGTTAACATATTATTGATAAGCGTACAACATTGTATAGCGCCATTTGAAATGTAACGAAACTGTGACGATACTTTCCAGTGATTAATGCAATCTCAATTCATTCGGATAAACTTGGTTTAATTTTAAACTTTAACTTAATTTCATTTCAATTATTAATTAAATTATTTAATTTTACAGTATTTATATTCACTTCCTCAAGTACCCAGCCACTGGGGATGCACAAGCCAGTGCATACTAAGTGCCGGTCCCAAGCCCGGATAAATGGGAGGGTTGCGTCAGGAAGGGCATCCGGCGTAAAACCTATGCCAAATCAAATATGCGGATCATGATCCGCTGTGGCGACCCCTAACGGGAGAAGCCGAAAGAGGACAACATATTCACTTCCTCAAGTAATGAAAAATATCCTTTAAATTAACGAAATATGCCGTTTTATAGCGACAACATTTATAGCGATACATCTTTAAGGATATTTGACTGTGTTTTGCTCTTTTAATTTTCCTTTTCTATTATGTGTTATATAATAAAATGCATAATTTTATTTTCCCCTTTCCCCATCACACCAGTGCATAGATCCACATACCCCTGGGACAACTGAAGAAGACATTGCAAGAGACAAAGGTATGTTCGTTATATATTGTGGTGTTTATTAATGACATTTATTTTAGGCAGGATGCGACAGACAGCCCGACAGCCGAGGGCTCATTGTGCCCCCTCCGTATTTTCTGTAATCTTCAGCCAATTGTCATGACGTAGGTTATTGAATTGGTGCATGTCTTCATCCATGTACTGTCGACGGTCCATGACTACTACCCCACCACCCCTATCCGCTGGTTTGACGACGATGTCCTTGAATGCAAGAAGTTGTAAGCAAACCTTGTGAATGTTCCATGTAGGTTTTCGATGATGAGTTATATAAAAGTATTACTATAAATTATCCATAGCAATATGACTTCATCAGTATTCAAAGGAGTTTATTACACGATTAACTTCTGACTGCTGTTAGTTTACTGTTTTTTCAGTACATTTTTAATTTAATCGGAAAACTTAAAAAAAATATATAGATATTTCACAAAAATATTTCGAGAAGTTTGGTTTTACAGTACTTAAAGGCACACATGGATTTATGACGGGACTCAACATCAATGAATTTCAATACATGTTTACTGTAAATCATGGTTCCGGCAATTACGGTATATATTTTGTTATCCTTTCCTCAAGTAAAATTACCGGTAAAAGAGCGAAAACGGGGGATAAAATGTAAACGGAATTTGTACATTAACCATTTTGAAAAGTGTGCTCCCTTTAGGTTCACTAAATGTTGGGGCAATACAGAAAATTTCCACAGCACTTACCAGACAATATTCGGTAAAATCAACGTTTGTGGTGATCGTTTTTTTTTTTTTTTTAGGTGTTCGAGCGACAGCGCAAACACTTCTTGTTTTACTTCTTCTTCTCCTTCTGATGTGTTCGAGCGCGCAGCGAGAACACCTATTGTTTAGTACTGTTTTTTTTAATTTTTTTTTTACTTCTTCTCAGTGGCGCTTGTCCGGTAATAAAGGCATCCTTGCTAAGCATATACAGCCTTCAAACTTAACACATAAACAGAACACATCAAGCAGACGAAACCGTTTTCTGTGACGTCATGATTACTTCATCAGGTGTCGAATTACGCTAAATCAGAGTTTAATATTAAAAACAAATTCAGGCAATAAAAGTTGCTGGCAATGAGATTGCTCGGAGATTGCCCTGTGTGGCATTTCATGCAATCCAGTGGCAATGAGTAGACTGGCTTTCTACTTTGAGGCAATCTGTCGAGGCAATCTCCAATCACATTGCGTATCAGTGATCACGTGACATTTTATCACAAGCAAAACATTTTCAGCGGCGGCCATTTAATTCTCGTTTATATGAAAAAATACTGAGGAATTTTGCCGTTCTTTTTAACTCCAAAGCAAAATACAAGAAAATAAAATGGGTTACCGAGAAAGAGGAAAATATAATTGCATTATTAAGAGGTAAGTAGACATTATTTAAAGGTTTATTGGCCTAGAATGTGCGTTTGTAAAGTAGGCCTATCGTAGACATAATTATTGCATGCACAATCCAATGGAGGTTCGGGGTAGAATGTCGTATCTGGCCGCCACTATTTTTCATTAAATGTAACCAATAATGTAATCGTACCTACCTGGTAAGGTGGAGAACATATGGATGATGATGGACATATACTTCAAATTATTCCAGGCTATTTATTTCATGAAAAATCAGGCATTTTTGGTATACGATGACTTCCTCAGTCATGTCAGTCTGATCTTGTAAACTCCACAATTAGTGACCAACACAGTCATTGTACATGCGTAGTGGCAACTATAATAGGATCCTTCTATTTTCTGAAGGGGAGGATTTTTTTAGAAGGGAAATCAAGTCCGAAAACCATCATAAAAGTGGATTTTAAAGATAGTTTTCGCTTTCTGTACTACCAAAAATCGATAGAATGATTTTTTAACTGGTTAGTGGTTGCAAAAAAAAATTCCAAAAAAGCCCTTAAAAAGTGGCGGCTGGATACAACATTCTTTCCGAGGTTCGTGACGGACGAAACTGTTGTACTGCATCTATTTCGTAAAAACTATATTGAGTCTACTCTTTCCCTGTTTTTGCAGTGTACCTACATGATTTTAAGTTTGCATTTTAACTAAGGATATTGAATGAGCATGGATAGATGCTATATTGTCCAGAAAAAAAGTTTAAAAACTGTGCCATGCAGTCAAAGTCAAAAGAGCATCGTTGGAAAATACTTCATTGTGTAACTCGCCTACATACATGTACAGTACATGTATGCAAATCCATGTAAATATATACATGTTCGTGTTTTGTTGTCTCTTCTGCAATTCTGCATGTTCTTCGTGTCAGTGAAATATATCCCGAACTCAACCTAAAGATATGCTTTTACTTGATTAGTCTGCTAGTAGTAGCCACAAAATTGTCATAGGGGCACCTGTTTTTTCTGAGCTAGGTTACATTTGTTGTTTTGTTATTATTAAGCATACCAAGTCTGTCCCTCTATGCTTTAAAGAAAGGTCAGGTCTTATAACATAAAAAAAGATGAAGAGCCTGCATAAAAAAAAGAAAACTAATAAATGAAGAAAAAGCTGCAGAGGGATGAGTTAATATGAGTTTTAATTAGAAAATAAACATGCAGGTGTGTTGGTGGACAACATGTGTACACCAAAATTCAGGATGGAAAATGCAAATGGGGTGGGGGTGATGAAAGTTGTTTTTGCAATTATAGAGGGCATTCTCTTACTGGAGTAATACATGTTGGCCTTTCCCCATTCAGAATTTATTTTTTCACAGAATCATTTGAACATTTCTTTATATTTTGTATTTAAGCTCTCCAGTATGCTGAGTAATTGGAATTAGATGCAATGGCTGGCATCAGTGAGAATCAGTTCAACAGCCTAGAAAGCATCTAAAACACAAGACCCAAGGTAACCAATAAATATGTGGTACAATTATTGTAAATGTGTGTGTGTGTGTGTGTGTGTGTGTGTGTGGATGGTTGCATTCCTCCTGACTGCCCTATGATCCACTCACATGACCCCACCAACCTAAATTGAAGATTGTGATTTTTATTTTCAAAAAGCAATTCTTTTTAAACTTTATCCACAATGTTGTATTCTTTCCCAGTGAAAACAGGTCAACTCGTACACGTGCCAACTTGTACTTTTACCAACTCATACTCATTTTGGTCAACTCGACCCGTAAAAATATTTATTACTGAATATTTACTGGCATGTGTATGGGTTGACATCCGGTGGAGTACGAGTTGGTAGAAGTACAAGTTTTAGCTACACTATAGTGTCTGTAGTTCCTCATAATACTAGTAGTGCTTATGTCTTGTGTGGTGATGGCTGCATTGCAGTTTACTTGATACTAGCACTTAATTATCTCACTAAAGTAGACCAGAAACAAATATCAGCACCTTTATTGAGATAATGAAACAGTCACATCATGGAGGAAGGAAAACGTCACATGTAACTTTCTATTCCATTGTAAAACCTAACTTAAAGGCATTGTTCTGAAGGGATCATTTTTCTAAAGTTGCATAATTTTTTCGGAAGTTACATCAATCCATCATCCTGATAATAACATATGAGGGCATTCTAAGTTATGTGTGTTTTGTTAGCATGACCCATTATTCTTCGTCCCTCTTTTGAAAACATTTAGTATTGTTTTTACATGATTCGTTTATATTTCAGATCAACAGTATCCATTTGTGCTACTGCTACAAGGTGCGTCAGAGTCTGTGTAACTTTGTGATCCAATGGCCAGCATTTGAAGTTTATCCATTCATCAAAGGAGTTAATGTATGATTCAAATTATTTTATATGGACTTATCCTATATGTGGCAGTCTTTACCGTCAAGGGAATTGTTTTTTCAGGACCTCAAGACACATCTAGGTCTTTCTATGAATTTCTTTAACATGTTAGAACAAAAATAGTACTGAGGAATTCTTATTATTTTTTTGACTGGACCCAAACATCCTCACAAATGTAGTTATTAAGCAATATCTGTTGGTGATCTAGTAAAATGTATATTGCCGACAGTGAATCCCTGGCAGTTGGGCCTTATAAACATAGTAAACATACCCACCAATCTTCATTGCATGGGTGTGTCAGCCTTGGAATACCTTTTGCCAGATCACCCAATTAAAGTTCCTATTTATTTGTATGCTCGCATTGGGATATAGTACTGACCATCAATCCCATAAACAATTGGTTAAACAGACAGTATCGTCACGATCAGAGCAAACTTTCTACAAACAGGGCATGGAATTGGTGTGCTAGTTTAAGACGAACATAGTGACTGAAAATTACTGGCTCATTTATGCAGCAGCAACGCGAATATGACCTTATCATGTGAGTATTATTTTCAGTCACTGAGTTAAACTAGAACTTGAACTCTGATTCCATGCCCTGTTGATCGTGAAGATATTGCCACCTTTAAACAATAACTTTAAAATGACTATTTATGAAAATGTATTTTCAACAGTTAATGACAAATAAATACATATACATGTAACAATCAGAAGATCATTTCAGTATTGTTTGTTTCTATTTTACAGTTATCCTTCAAATTACATTGTGTTGTCTCTTCCCTATAAGTATTGTTTTAAAAAACTGAACCAAACATTTAAATATTATAACACTTGATCAAATGTGTCATTGTATTGTACAAGACCTGCACACACCTCACCTCGGGGGAAAAAATGTGTAATGATCAAGCTGTGATGATACATTATTTTATTTTATTTTCTTTAGTTTATGGGCAATCAATTTCAGGGTAACAGTTTGCCAATGCTCCCTTGACAAAAGGTTTTCAGGCACTGAGTTAATTTAAATACAAAATCAATTACATTTTACGTATGTATTTTAACTTATGTGTTTTATTTCTTTTCTTTTTATCATTTTATCAACTTAATTAAATTTACTTTTGCAAATGGAATAATGTGTAAAAGATTTTAACGAAAAGCATCAATAAATCTCCCACAATGATTGTTTAATAAACAATGTGGCAAAAAAGAGTCTAGACAAACAAAATGGTTGGTAATTTTTTTCCAAAATTGTTGGGCGTTTACTTTTAAATATTGGTTTTGGTTAGCCAGTTAGCAAATTTCTAAATGGTCAGTGAATTTTGTTTCATTTTAATTTATGTAATAACCAAATAATATGTTTCATTATCATTAATAAATAAATAAATTAAAAAGATTAAGGCCTAAAAATTGTCAGCATTATTCTGGTACAGAACTTTAAAACTTAACACATAGTTAGACCTTAACATGTAGTTGTATCCTAGGTTGTGAGGTCATGGTTAAGGCATCAGATATCGAATTACACTAAATCAAAGTTTAATATTTCAAAAAATCATATCTCATGAAGCACAAAAGACATTTTCACAATCTTTGCCTTATCTTAAAGACCTTGAACTATGCCACATTTCGTTCGGAGACATGACCCTAATCTGACCTCTCCTTTCTTTCGAAACCAGAAATGTTTAAGTGAAGAAATATTCTGAATCACTATTCTGTAAATGTATATTTTTGCTATCTCCAGAAAAAATGAGCATTTTACCAAATTTGGCACAATTGACACCCATATTAAGAGGACAGATTTTGTGTATGACTTCACATGATTGAACCGGAACTTACGGTTGGAAGAATTTAAAATTATATTGGCTGACTGAACCAGAAGTTAATGTATTCAGTATAGCACATTATATGTTATTTTTATTATATATTATGAAAACTCATACCTCCTGAGGTAACTCTTGTCTTTTATTTATTTTTGTTTTTATATTCTGACCACAAAACATCAAATTTAAAATAAAAACATAGTCTTCCAAGTCACACTTGTTAATTTCTAACGTATTGCTTAAATCTCACAACTTTTCCAAGTTCAACAGCCAAATATCTCAGGAACTAAATGACCTATGACCCCAATTTGACCTTACTTCCTGTCCAAACCGGAAGTCAAAGTTTAATATTTAAAAAAAATCATATCTCAACAACCACAAGAGGTAAATTGACATTTTTGCACCATTGTATAGATTGTTAATTGTCGAAAAATATTTACACAAAGGTGACCCCAATTTGACCTTAATTCCTGTCCAAACCGGAAGTCAAAGTTTAATATTTAAAAAAATCATATCTCAACAACCAAAACAGGTAAATTCACAATTTTTATACCATTGTACAGACCGTTAATGGTCAAAAGATATTTACAAAAAGATGACCCCAATTTGAACTTACTTCCGGTCCAAACCGGAAGTCAAAATTTAATATTTAAAAAAAATCATATCTCAACAACCACAAGAGGTAAATTCACAATTTTTGCACCATTGTACAGATCGTTAATTGTAAAAAAAATATTTACAAAAAGCTGACCCCAATTTGACCTTACTTCCTGTCCAAACCGGAAGTCAAAGTTTAATATTTAAAAAAATCATATCTCAACAACCACAAGAGGTAAATTCACATTTTTTGCACTATTGTATAGATTGTTAATTATCAAAAATATTTACAAAAAGGTGACTCCAATTTGACCTTACTTCCTGTTCAAACCGGAAGTCAAAGGTTAATATTTAACAAAAATCATATCTCAACAACCACAATATGTAAATTGACATTTTGTGCACCATTGTATAGATTGTTAATTGTCGAAAAATATTTAAACAAAGGTGACCCCAATTTGACCTTACTTCCTGTCCAAACCGGAAGTCAAAGTTTAATATTAAAAAAAATCATATTTCAACAACCACAACAGGTAACTTCACAATTGTTGTACCATTGTACTGATCGTTAATTGTCAAAAAATATTTACAAAAAGGTGACCCCAATTTGACCTTACTTCCTGTCCAAACCGGAAGTCAAAGTTTAATATTTAAAAAAATCATATCTCAACAACCACAAGAGGTAAATTCACATTTTTTGCACTATTGTATAGATTGTTAATTATCAAAAATATTTACAAAAAGGTGACTCCAATTTGACCTTACTTCCTGTTCAAACCGGAAGTCAAAGGTTAATATTTAACAAAAATCATATCTCAACAACCACAATATGTAAATTGGCATTTTGTGCACCATTGTATAGATTGTTAATTGTCGAAAAATATTTAAACAAAGGTGACCCCAATTTGACCTTACTTCCTGTCCAAACCGGAAGTCAAAGTTTAATATTTAAAAAAATCATATTTCAACAACCACAACAGGTAACTTCACAATTGTTGTACCATTGTACTGATCGTTAATTGTCAAAAAATATTTACAAAAAGGTGACCCCAATTTGACCTTACTTCCTGTCCAAACCGAAAGTCAAAGTTTAATATTTAAAAAAAATCCTATCTCAACAACCTCAAGAGATAAATTGAAATTTTTTGCGCCATTGTATAGATTGTTAATTGTCAAAAGTATTTACAAAAACATGACCCCAATTTGACCTTTACTTCCTTTACTTCCTGTTTATCGTCTAACTATCATTGCTCCTAGCTTGCTGCTAATTGATGACACAATTCACATAGGCCCTATTTTAGGAGCTACCCATTGATATCCAGCGAACGCAGATATTTCAACGCACGAAATTATTTTGAGCGCACGAAATACTTTATTTCGAGCGCACGAAATAAATGATTTCGAGTGCACGAAATATTATATTTCGAGTGCACGAAATGATTTCGTGAGCACGAAATGATTTCGAGCGCACGAAATAAAGAACTCAAATTATTTCTTCGCACATAAATTGGTTTTCATCATATGTCCCTTTAGGGGCTGAGTAATCGTTGGTGAAATTTCCATATGAATTTCCATACCACGTGCAGTACCCTATTCGTTAGATTAAACGTTTTTGTGGATCTTATAATTTTGCTTTAATTTTACTAATCAGTGTAAATGTTTTTGCTAAACCTGATATTTATAAACATAACTTTACTTTGGTTTGTGTTTATGATAAAGGTTTTGAGGACGACAAAGAAAAGATATCTGTGGAATCATAGAAACCAGACAAAGACACAACATCATGGGTAAGACTTTGGAAGAAATTGGAAGATTCTGTCTATTTTATATAGTACATACATACGGATGTGGGACACAAATCCACATGTTGGAATCCACCAAAGAATGGAATTTATTTAATAGCTATTAAATAAAGGCGAATATCATTAAATTATTGTATTTGTATTCACATTTATTCCCCAAACATCAAGATTCACAAGGATAATAATAACACAACAGTGTCATGTATGGATTAAACCCAGTAGAAAGTCATGGCTTATACGAGACTGAAGAAATGTGTTATGAAACACTGCTTTGATACTGCTTTGGAAAAAATTACATTCGATAAAATACACTCCTTACAGTGAAAGTTGATTTCAACAATTCCAATACCTCATTTTCGCAAAGGATAACAACTATTTTTGAATCACACATTTCCCAAATTAATTGTAAGATGAATATATTAGTGAATTTTGTAAAAAGTTTGGATTGGAAGTTCTGAATACCCTTAAATGATAATCTGGCAATGTCATATTTGTTTTTATTTCTATAACATCCAAAATGAGCGTAATATTAATAAGTTACAGATATAAACATTTATGAAAAATAAAATTAATAATAGGGGTGTGCGTTTTCGGATATTTTTGTAACACTAAAGTTACATTAAAGTACTACAGTACTACGTTTACATATAGAAAGGAATCTATTATTATTATTATTATTATTATTATTATTATTATTATTATTATTATTATTATTATTATTATTATTATTATTATTATTATTATTATTATTATTATTATTATTATTATTATTATTATTATTATTATTATTATTATTATTATTATTATTATTATTATTATTATTATTATTATTATTATTATTATTATTATTATTATTATTATTATTATTATTATTATTATTATTATTATTATTATTATTATTATTATTATTATTATTATTATTATTATTATTATTATTATTATTATTATTATTATTATTATTATTATTATTATTATTATTATTATTATTATTATTATTATTATTATTATTATTATTATTATTATTATTATTATTATTATTATTATTATTATTATTATTATTATTATTATTATTATTATTTCATGGAACGGAAACTGCTCTTCTCCGCGTCAACAATGACATTTTATCTGCCATGGATGATGGAAAAATCACTGCATTAGTTTTGTTAGACTTAAGCGCCGCTTTTGACACGGTCGATCACAAAATCCTTCTCTCCCGCCTTCAATATCATCTTGGAATACATGACACAGCCCTGGATTGGTGTAGGTCCTACCTTTTAAATAGGTCCCAGCATGTTTGGATTGGTAACGCTATCTCCGAGCCTGTTATTCTTGACTATTCTGTACCCCCAAGGCTTAGTACTCGGCCCACAGTGGTTTACTGTTTGTACCTTTCCAGTTCGTGATATCATTTTGAAGTATAATTTAAATTACCATGTCTACGCTGATGAAACGCAGCTTTACATTACGTTTAAATCTTCTCAAGAACCTGCCGATTCCTGCATTACAATACTGGAGAAATGTATTCAAGAGATTCGAAGTTGGATGAGACAAAACTTCCTGAAATTGAACGACGAAAAAACTGAATTTATTCTATTTGGATCACGTCAGCAATTGTCTAAAATTTCTATTCCATTTATTACAATTGGTGACTCGCAGATAACTCCCTCATCACAAGCACGTAATTTGGGTGTTATATTTGACTCGACAATGACTTTAAAACCTCATATCTCCAACATTGTTCGGATATTATCATTTCATATCAGAAATATTAGCCGAATAAGGAAATACTTGAATAAAAATGCTGCTGAACAAATTATACATGCGTTTGTCACATCACGGCTCGATAACGAGAATGCTCTCCTCTACGGTCTCCCGCAGAATCAAATATCTAGTCATCAGCACATACAAAACACAGCGGCTCGTGTTGTGACTTTGTCCAGAAAGTCATGCCATATCACGCCAATCTTGAAAGAACTGCACTGGCTTCCTGTTTCACAGAGAATTGTTTATAAACTTATGCTAACTGTTCACAAATCTTTTAATAACATTGCTCCAATTTATATTTCTGAACTGCTCCAGCAACATGTCACTCCTAAAGGAACCAACTTCAAAACGGAACTGGGGTGATAGGTCTTTTTCTGTAGCGGCTCCGAGACTCTGGAATCATCTTCCAACTAAACTCAAACCTTGTCATAATATAACTAGATTTAAGTCGATGCTTAAAACTCATCTTATGTCACAATTCTTCAAAGATGATGTATATTTGTAATTGCATTGTAGGTACATGTATCTCAGTACATAATTTTGTTCCCTATGCTATCATTGTATATTGTTTGTATTCATGTTTTTTCTTTGTTTCGGCGCCTTGAGCGCCCCAGGGTGGATATGTGCGCGCTACAAATCTTTATTATTATTATTATTATTATTATTATTATTATTATTATTATTATTATTATTATTATTATTATTATTATTATTATTATTATTATTATTATTATTATTATTATTATTATTAGTATTATTATTATTATTATTATTATTAGTATTATTATTATTATTAGTATTATTATTAGTATTATTATTATTATTATTAGTAGTAGTATTATTATTAGTATTATTATTCCTAATACCTACAAAACAGCTACTATAGTCTGGAACATCAATGGCACTGCCACTATTAATCCTTCACTAATCCGCCCTACACAATAGGCAGTAATCCCTTAATAGCCTTAGGAAAGTAAATAGGAGAGGTCCCAGTATTGTGCCCTGTGGAATACCCGAGGGCATTGTTTTCCAGGCTATCTGCGAGTAGCATGTCTTTTACTAGGCGGTTTGTGATCATCATATTGTATGGCCGTATACGTAGCAACATGCTTTGTAGTCGTAGTGGTGCTGCTCGTAGTGCCTTTTGGTGTGTTCGAGCGGTTTATGGTCCAATTCGACACGGAAGTGTTTTCCATATACATAATAAGTATGGAACCGCTCGCAGTTGATTACAACCGCTACCAGTTCACGCTCGATATTAGCGTAGTGTTGCTCAGTTTCACTTAGATTGTGTCTTTGTTCGGATTGAAGAACGAGAGGGTAGTATCTTCACAGACAATATATTTGATATTGTTGTAGGCGTGAAGTGTTGGTGTTGAAGCAATCTGTCACCACTTGTTTAACCGCTTGAATAATTCGTGTATAAAACTATTGTGGTGATCCTAGAAACATCCCGACAAATGACAGGGCAACGAAGACAGAATTGATCTTTTACAAACAACAATGAATTTCAATTTATTTATACAATAAACATTTTTAAAATAAAAAATGTATGTTTCTTCATATTTTTCAATATTTCTTAATATATATTGTCACTATTATTTCTTAATATACATTTGTTATGCTATTTATGTTTACATTGAATAAGTGTAAAGAGCTGTGCTCCCCGCTCAATCTCTCTTGTCCAGTGTATGTAGTTTGCACAGCAAGGATGAAATGTAAAGAAAATAATATGCTTTATATCAACCCTATATTGGTTGTTCTATACGGATTTGACGCAGTGTTTATTTTCGGATATCTACACTTGAAAAATATTTCACCTTTTTCTTGTCCAGTGTATGTAGTTTGCACAGCAAGGATGAAATGTAAAGAAAATAATATGCTTTATATCAACCCTATATTGGTTGTTCTATAAGGATTTGACGCAGTGTTTATTTTCGGATATCTACATTTGAAAAATATTTCACCTTTTTCTTTTTCAAAATAAATCAAAATCAGCACGGAATGTGTTTCTTAAAAAAAAAAAAAATTGTTTACCATATTTATAAAATTATACTTATTTTGTAACAACTAATGTTGTAAAATTATTTAAATGTTTATTTAGACATCCAATTTGATTGTATCTCACTTGAGCATAATACTGTTCAGGGACTCACACCTTTATTAATGTGTTATTGACATTTATTCATTTTAGGGTGCAGCTTCTGACTTGTGCTCCGCATGCAAGGTGAGCTTAACGCAATGTGCCCCTTTTGACATTTAAAAAAACAAAATATCGCCAGAACGCTCTGTCCAATCACACTGACTTTTACTAACTAGTCTTTGTGACCCCATCATAATAAAACCAACGAAAATGGGTGTCATAGTTGCAAAATAAACCGTCTATTTTGAACAGGTCTAATTAACTTTCCACTTGCTTGTTAAAAATACCAAATGTTTGATACTGGTATACATTTAATGTGTGTTTTGGGTTTGTTGTCAACGTTCAAACTCTGAAATGTCTTGTGGCTAGTCTTGTGGCTACTTCCAGTATGACGGTCGTTACGTTTCAATGCACTCTTATATTTAGTCATAAAATCAAGATTTAAATTTTTTTTTTCTCATAATTTAATTAAAGTATTGAATGTATGACTTGAATAGTCCCGTGGACGGTTAAACAAATCCCAATTTTGTGTCAAATTCTATAAAACAATTTTTTTGGGAAAATATCCAACATGTTAGTTATAGCTCCGTACTATTAGTGATCAAAGTGACGTGATATTATCTAACGGTCAGTAGTGATCGTTTTATACAAATATACAAAACATTTCTTATACCATATTATTTAGTGAAAATACAAGAAATGGTTCTTCTGCCACATTTCGTAGCCAATTTCAACCAAACTTGTGCAGATACATTGGCAATTTGGGGTCATTAGAAGTATTTTCAGAAAAACAAAACAGACTAAATCCCAATTTTGAGTCAAATTCTTAAAATGTTTTTGGAGAAAAAACGACCCAACATGTTAGTTATAGCGCCTTCTAGTGGTGATCTAAGTGACGCCATATTATTGATTGTAATATTTACAACATATGTGACAAATTTCATGTCTCACGGATGGAAATTAAGGAAGTTATGGATCATTTTACTAACAGTGGGTATAGCGACCCTAAACGGTGACATATAGATGTTTCATGGTCTCAACTGGTAGATCGTGTCATTCTGAACATACCAAAATTACATGAAATTGGCTGAACAATACAGAAAATATGGAGGAGCACAATGAGCCCCCTCCCACGTCTGATCATGAGAACGAAAAACAGGTTTAACAGGGTTCATATGGTAATATGGCAATAAGTCAGGCGTGTTTTGCGTAGATGACGTGTGTTTGAGTATTTTACTTGTCTAATATTTAGGTGGTCATAATGCCTCAGAGTTGTGATTAGCCATCTGTTAAAAATGGGGATAGGTCAACTGGCCGCATGGCTCATGCGTTGTAATTTACATATTAAAACTAGAATAATGTTTCCATCCAGCATTACATGGAAGATTTGGGCTACTGTTATCTAATAGTCAGTAGTGGTTGTTTTATACAAATATTTCTTCTGCCACATTCTGTAGCCAATTTCAGCCAAACTTGTGCAGATACATTGGCAATTTGGAGTCATTAGATGTATTTTCAGCAAAGAAAAACAGACTATATGACGTGGGGTATGGCTTACAAAAGGAAATTTTCAATGTTTAATTAAACCACTACGATGTCTAAGTAACAGTTATACGCATATTAAAATTAGTTAATCATAATACCATTTCCAAGTGTCGATTTAAAGTTTCATTAATATATATGCATAAATGTAAATTTCAAATCCAGTAATTTATGGCAAACGCCTTTGCTGAGAAAGTGCATGGATCGATGAATGGCGACTTCGGTGGATTAACAACAAATACACTGCATGAGATTTGCGAGTTACTTGACACTGAACGAGACGGAGGACCCAACTGGATACAACTGGCAGACATTCTCACTAACACGGGACACACACGAATAGAGAAAGCATGCAGAACACTCAAGCACCCCACGAAAGAGGTACTGAAGATCTACTTCTCTTTTTGTAGACAAAATAAGATGTCAGATGAGGAAGCGGTTGATTATCTGAAAGGTGTTTTCAGAAGTCTCCATATCGACGAAGCTGTTCAGATTCTAAGCAATAATAATAAGACAACGCACTGTTTTCTTCCTCCATGGTCAGTACAAGGTAGCATTTGACAGGTAAGTCTACACATGGATGCTCTTCACAGTTGTGTTGCAAATATTAAGTTGAGTAAAGTCAGTTCAATGGTTTGTGTAATTGGAAGTCGAGTCTCTTACCAAGCTACATTAAATTCATAAAAGCCAAGCTGAATAAGTTGTATACAATGTTTGCTGCCTTAAATTGTATAAATCAACATGATGTTGTAAAGTCAAATAATGTCTTTTTAGAAAATTATTCATTTAGATATTAAATATCATCAAATACAACAAACGTAATTGTAATATAGGCCTATATGCCATTGTATTCAAGTTTAACAGAGGACTATTGGTATATTATCGTTAAGAAACATTTATCTTGTTTTCTTTTAATCACCTCCTGAAACAATTCCCTTGGACGTGTGTTACAGTCGTTGCAGACACTATAGTGTCTGTATTTTACTTTCAGTTATATGAAACAAACATTCGTCAAGGATCTCACAATGTCAAGGTACAAAATTCGTAATTCGTTACGCCAAGTAAGTTTCACATTGCAATTTAAAAAATGATAGGGATAATGATGTGCTTTTTAAAAGAAAAGACAATGATGTCGTAGATGCTGTCACTTTGCAAATTGCAATAATTTCCACTTCAAATTCGGGAAAGAGTAATATTTCCAAAATGTTGTTTATTTTCTCATTAACGACACAACGTAATAAGCCGAAACTTCCATAGGCTATAGTTGTTTTATGTATACTTTGATTTACAAAGAGTCAGCATTCTCGTAAAGGCAGTCTGCCAATATAACCAATGTTATTCCTTCAGTTTCACTTATTAGTTGAAATATATATTCTTGAGATGACGGATTGCTTATTTCTCAGTAATATGTGAAATATTAGTACAGATAGTTGTTTTGTTGTTGATAATCTAGTTGTTTAGATTGCTGTTAGTCTTCAAAAACGATTTGTTATCTGGTAGTTTGTTTTGTTTCATCTATATAGTATTCAGAATGAAAAACATTTACAAGAATTAAGATATTAATTTTCCAAAAGATAAAAATGTAATGACATAGTGAAATATTTTCTGCAGTATGTTGTATATAATAGTGTTATAAACAGATATGCATCCCAGAATGCAACTTCGTACCACAATTTTCTCATGAAGCTAATGTTCATCAATTTGTTTTCTTTCTGTTTTTAAGACTTGATATTTTTTTAAATAAAACTATGTGTAAGGATGTATGATACATAACTCCCAAACGGTTTCATATGTAAGTAACGCAAATAAAGTAATGCAAATAAAATTTCTATGAAAACCCATTTACTATTTTACACCATCATCATTAAAACTTAACCATCATAATCTCGGATTACGAAAATAATACAAAAGTATTTGCCCTTAAATGTGATCCTGCTCAATTAATTGTGAACAAAAAAGTCATACAAATAGACTTACATGATTTATTTCAACACATACACGTTAAATCGGTATATTATGCAGTGGAAATGTTTTATTATTTGTTTTAAATTTTACAAGTTAGTTTTATGATGATACCTGGATTTGAGCCAGTGTTGTACGTAATGTTTCCCATATTTTACAAATATTGTGTATCATTTGTAAAGGTAGACCAATGAGACTAGGTTAATGCACTTTTAACTTTTACCATAGGTTACCATTTACTTATTGCCTGTATAAACTTACGCTAGTAACTGTAAAACGTGTTTTGTCTAGTTGGCTCAACTATTTTAAATAGCTATATAATTATGAGCAAACGTAAACGGGATTTGCAGATGGACCCCCAGAATATCAAAGCGACGATGTACCACTCAATATTATTGATATTGTACCGGTACCATGAGATTATTTTGTTTGGAATATTACTTTAACAGTGTACAAAATGTACTTTTTAAAATACACTTATTTAATGGGTTTGGAAAGTTAATTTTGTTCTTTTATCTTAATTAATATTGTTATGTTTTACAACATGATTTTACCATATCATTGCGACATGCCTAAACAAGTTTACAACAAAGGAAACAAAAGAGAAAAACAATAAGAAGTATTTGGTTTAAACCATTTCCAATGTGCGTCTGAATTACCGAGACAATCGGTTTGCGGAACAGTAGAGGGAGTTAGAAGGTATACTCTGTTTATGGGTTTACACACGTGTGTGTGTGTGTGTGTGTGGGGGGGGGGTGCTATCACAATAGAGGGGAACAATATGGGGTCATCGGTTAATACCCCAAAAAAGCTGTGTGTGTTATGTTTGTGGGGTAAGAAATCCACATTTTTTGAAGTTTTATTTAGTGAAGGTCACGGTGTATACATGATATAGTTTGTGCATATTGAACAAGTCTCCCATTACTACAAGTCACACGAGCACCATGAACGCTTAAAGCCTTTGTAGCCTTTTTTTATTTGTATATATTTGTTTTTATTTGTTTATTATTGCTTTTTAATAATCTTGTTCTTGCTCTTGCTCTTTTCCAAGTCGAAATTAAGTAAATTACTTTGAAATATCGTATTTCTTATTTCTTATTTCACAAAACGATTGTTCCTGACATGAATAAACTGAAATAAAATGAATTTCTGAAAAAGAAACATGTTTTTTTTTTCTGGTCAACTCATGACTCTGCTTCAGCTATTTGTGCGATCAATTTGCTTCTCTTTACAAGGAGAATACAAGCATACCAATTCAACAAAGATATTGGTTGAAATGGTGGCACACAAAGGATTCATATAAATAAATAAGACATGTAAATCTACTGTCACAAGCAAATATTAAAAATAAATGTATACCACTTTCAGCACGATGCAAACGGCAAAAACGGTTCTACCCGATTTCTGTCCCGAGAAATAATTTAGTACACACGGCCGTTGTTCCCGGCCCCGCACCCGTACACTGTACTAAGTCGTGGACATGTTTGTGTATTTGTGACCTCGTACATTCCTACTGTGACGCAACAGCAGTTTGTATTTTCTACCCTTGTATATAATGGTGTAACCTTGGTGGGGGATTCGCTGGTTCCGTGCGCGATTAGGCGATGCCGCAGCACGCAACCAGTGAGCACCAGTTTTGGAGCGCAGTGCGCATTGCATTGTATGTAGATTTGGGGTCAGTTGTTGCCGTGAACTTGTAGAGAGTAGTCGTGATAATAGAGTTAGCTCGCACAGTCGTAAAGAGTCGTAAAAGAGATCCGTACGTTCAAGTCATAAGCCCGAGAGTAGTATGTCAGGTGAGGTAGGGGGCGCAAATATCAAAAAAAGATATTTTTTGACCAAATTCTCTGTATAGTAGTTTTTACGAATTTAAGAAAACCGATTTCTAAAAAAAAAAATCGGTTTTCACATAAAAATGGGTTCTAACGTCATCAATACTTTCATGACGTCACGCGGATAGCCGCTGGTTTTACGATGATAAAAATCGATGAGGCCAAAACTATATTTAAAAAAATCGATGAGGTTTTAGCGTAGTTTTTAAAAAGCATCATCGTCATCACGATTACAGAGATTGGATGACGTAACGATGAGATAAAACAAAAAAAAGAGACTTAAAAAGTGACATAATGAAATAATATTATCTAGTTGTATAATAAAGATGCCTACAACGAAATATTTATCGAAATGGACATTGAAAGAATTGAAAAAGTTTAATCGAGAAATATTTAGTAGTCACGTAAAATTACTATTGATTTATAAAGATGATAAATATCACTACGTTTGGAAAATAGTTGAAAAAGAATTATTACCATGGAGACACATTTTAGCAAACGGTCACGTAACTCGTATTCGCACGGTCATTACAGAGATTTGGTGAGTAATCTCTGAGGCTTTTAACGTGGTTTAAAAAAAAAAAAAAAAAAAAGAGTACGATAAAAGTGACATAATGAAATAACTATTATCTTGTTTAATAATAAAGATGGAGAGAACGATGATTTTGTGTGAATGGCTTTTAGTTGGTAAAAACTGCAAGTGTTGTAGAATGAGTATTCGTGATGATGTCTATTGCCCGATGCATCGATGGCGTATTCGGCTAGGAAAAAGTATTCCACTTGCATGTTATAGATGTAAAAATGGCACAAAAGCAAAGGGGGGCTCGTGTACGAAATGCACAAAGATATTAAATGTAGTGAGAGTAAAATCTAAACGATCGTACAATATAGTGATGAAAGAATTGTTAGAAAAGAATTTATAAATTATAATTACAGCGTTTGCGCCGCTGGGGCGTACGGAGGAGGTCTATCGAACGTTTTTACACGCTCCGCTACTCGCGAAGCGTGTTTTTGCTGACACGAAGCGTAATAGCTCTTATTTATCGTCAAAGCTACTTTAAACTCAAAAGTTTTTCTATAAGAATTTTTTTTTCTGCATTTACAACATCAGAGTTTACTTTTGTTTTAACCTCTGGTTCACTCTTTGCGACGGCGTTACGGATTTTTTCTTTCATTTTATAATATTTTTCTCGCTCTTCAGTCACGAGTACAAATTCTTCTTGGTTGATGTAACCGTCTTCTAAAGCTTTACTAACGTGGTTTTCGATCGTGTTGAGTTTACTCAACGCTAAAATTCGTATTTCATCGTGTTTTTTAGCTTTTTTATAACATTTATTTTTCGCGTATCTGATAGCGAAAGCTGCGCCGCCCAACCCCAAAGCTAAACCTTCTAAAGCGAATCCTACCGGCGATGATACGACGGTAGTGATACTGGCTATTCCGATGGACCCCGCTCCCATACAACCCAATCCTGCGAGAGTTTCTACGGCGTTACAAGCGTTTATGATTTTATTATATTTTTTATATACACCCTCACGTTCGTTTATTTCAATTCGTAATTCTTTTTGAATATCATCGATTTTTTGCAATCGAAATGATTTAGCGTCACTCGTCAAAGGTGGTAAATTCGGATAAAGTACGTTCGTTGATTCTATAGGCACGCTCATTTGTTTTATTAATAGAAAAAAAAAAAAAATAAATAAATAAATAAATTGACGGCTAAATGATAACTTTTATATCGCGACCGGTGACAACTTTTATATCGTAACAGATTCCAACATTTAAAGAGCCGAAAAAGGTTGCTTGTACAAAAGCGTTAAAGTTGATGCGTTTAAATTTAAAACACATCCCAGATTCTAAAAGCCGTGAATACTCATTGAAATAAATTAAATCACTACCTGCGTGATATAATAAATCTAATATAAACACATCATTCGTTTCAATTATATTATTTTTATAAAAAACATGGTTTTGTTGGTCAGTTTCATCATCGTATGAAGAGCCAGAGTATATTTTAACATACATTGAACTGATTATTGGGCCAAGAACATGAACCATCGGACGATTCTCAGTATGCCATATAATTTTTATTACATTGTTAAAATTGTACAAGGTTATATTTTGTTGTAAATCATCCGTATTGATATGTCCACTAGTTTCAAAAATGTTACCATCGTTGCTACCACCGTTTCTACCACCGTTTAGTTCTTGAGATAAAACTCGCTCACTCGTTTTTCGACTCGGTCCGTAAATGCTCGCCATTTATATTATAAATTATTTAATTCGAAGGTAAACTTGCAATTTTTATATTGAAACAGATTTTTGAATTTAGCGAACCGAAAAAACTCGCCTCTACAAAAACTTTTCTAACGTTTCGTATTTTAAAACACATTTCGTATTTTAAATGTTGAATTTCATCATCAAGAAAATGAAATTTTACATCTCGTTGCGGAGAAGGAATATAATAAATGTTGGGAGCGTAATCGCGCGTCGTTGAATGCGTGACGAAACTATCGGTTTTAATAAACTGCGTAAAAATGCTACAATACGTGGGCGCGACCGTAAACAAGAAAAAGGGTTGTTTAAAAATATCATGCCATCCGAGTACAACGTCGACTTTTTCGATTAAAACTAATCGCTGTAAAATTTCATCTCTGTTTAGATATCCGTGATGTTCGTAAATTTCGTCTTTTGTTGATGCTTCATCGCTAGCGATCGTTCTAATATTCGTTGTTCGACTCGGTCCGTAAATACTCGCCATTTATATTATTTCTACATTTAAAATAATGGGGAAACCGTGATTATGTATATCTCTACTTTTGCTATCTCTAACTCGAAAACTCAACTCGTTAAAAGTTCCGAGTCGTAATTTTTGCTAATGGTTGTATATTGCATGAACATGCTTTCACCAAACGACGCGTCTCGCAAAGGCAGCGAGTTTAAAATTGCAGGCTTTTCCGTTGAAATAATTATCGGTCGTAGAAATTTGATCGCAATGAATGTAAAAAAATTTAAAAAGTTGTACGTCAATTTTGTTGGTGTATTCTCCCGCGGTTAGAGATTCGCTATGCAACCCCAATAAATTAGCTAACCCAGATGTAAATTTAACGCTCTTGTTCACTTGAGCTAATATTAACGTGTATTCACCCTTGGATTTATCGATTTTATACGTTATCCAAGGCTCATTTTTCGTTATAATCTCGAAAATTTCGACAATGTTGTAAAGGCCCGCTTCGATAAATTTTACTTCACCTTCCGATTCACCAACCGTACGAATTAGTATTCTTTCTTTTTTACGCATGTTGTAATATCCCACCCAAATGTTTACGCTATGTAATATAATCGAGAGATTGCCTCGCCGATTATCGATAACGTTTTCTAAAGAAATCGATCCACCTTCTTTACCAATTTCGATTTCAAACGTATGATACATTTTATTATTAAACATTATATATAATAAATGACGTTTCCATTAGCATTCAAGAGTAATTTTACGTATTCGTACGAGCAATCTGGAAATTTTAAAGCGCCTCTCGATTTTAATGATGGTGATTTAACGAGTATAAACATTTACGTAAACAAGAACGAGTTTTTTAACGTTCGTTTTAATAATGTTTTCAACGACTACAAGCTGCCTCGCGTTAAAAGCGACGACGTTGTAGACGATTGGTATTCTAACCCACTCTTATTTTATCAAAATCAAATAAATTTTGTGACGTACTGCGCTACGACGAGATGCGGCGTGAGTTATCAACATTTAAACCATTTAAACCCGATGATTCGTAGTTTTTTTAGATTTCACGTCTATTATCAAATTAGACGATTACTCAAAGAAATGAGCTGCCCCGCATCTTTCCAAAATTTCTATAATGCGTTTGCCAATAATATAGACGTGAGCGCATACAAAAAAATATGTAAAGAATTTCACCTTTCGCAAAACAACAATTGGAAACAACGAGTCGATTTAAATTCAAACGGATTAGGAACTGCTTATTATTACGATAACGGTATCAAAGCGGTACCCAATAACAACTACGATAAAAGTAGTTTGAACGTTATTTCTACCGAGGTGACCGATTACGATTATTACAAAACCGCGACTAAAATGAGTTTTGGAGACCATCCTTCGACCTATACGATCGCATTCATTACACAATCTTCAACCAAGCTCGCTTGGTCAAAATTTATAATCAGCGAGTCTAGAGGTTTTACGGATGTTGGTACGCAACGAATAAACGACTCGTTAAGAACGTACGTTTACGCGATTTTAGGAGCTCAAGCGCAAGCAAAAAGCTCATTTTTAGCGGGTGGTACAGGTTTAGACGCGCAACGCGAATTTATAAATATAGTAGAAGCAGAGATTGACTCTCCGGTTGATTTACAAACTAGCATTCAACGATATCAAGATGTTTTACAATACGCTCGCAGTCGTTTAAACTTTTGTCTGGGAGAAAATTTATACATGATGCCTAGCGATATGAATTTACGAATAGGTAATTATGCGGGATACAACAATAATCTATTAATCGCGACGAGCGGTTTATTGTTGGGTTCAAATTTAGATACAAATTCAACGTCCGTTGTTCCTCCTATTTTACCGCTAGAACGAACGCAACTACCAACGATTGCAAAGCACGTAGAAGACGCCGACGCAGAGAATATGAGCGACAGTTTATCACACCCGTTGGAAACTACATTAAAAAAAGACTCGGTTGAGGGCATAGCACCTTCTTTAAAACAAGACAACCATCAAGATGAAAAAAATTCTTTAATACTCGGTTTTGCGATTTTAACTGGTGTAGGTATTATGATTTACGAATTGTTTTAAAACACACTATCGCTTCACGTTTTCTGAGTGGCAGCTAGAAATAACACCCCGACTCCGCTTATCGTCAACCATAAATGTTCCGCCGCTAACGTAACGACGCTCGAAGCTATTTTAAATAACCAACTTACTATCGTTCCGATAATGGCTGGCAAAGCGGCTAAAGCTTTCGCTCCTAGTTTAGATAATACATTCGCTAGATTTTTTAATGTTTTTTGTATCCACTCTTTTACACCGCCGCTTGGTTGTGATGGTGTGGGTTGTGGAGTTGGTTCTGGCGCAGGAGTTGGTTTTGGAATAACTGAACTTACAACATTACCGATCGATTTGACGATAAAAGCAATGGTCATACTAAAAGCTGTTAATATACTGATAATCGTTACACCTTGTTCTCTAAATAAAGTTTTAATTCTTTCACCCAACGTAACGTCTATGGTTTTTATTCTATATAACGTTTCTTTAATTCTATTGAGTTGGCTACTATTCTTATAATCAAACTTGTTAATTTGTTCTTTAATCGTATCAATTTCATCTAATAATTCTTGTTCTCGTTGCGCAAGTTGATCTATTGCATTTTCATCTCCTACGTCGTTGTTAGCAATTCTAGTTCTAATTTCGGTTAATTCCTCGTTACGTGCGTATAAATCGGCTTCAAATTTTAATTTTTGTCCTTGCACCGTTTTCATAAGATCTGCGTAACCCCTTAGTTCGCGGAGTATATTTCTTTCATCTCGAGTTTCTGCGTTTTGCGTATAAAAATTAATAAATCCTTCAATCGTGTCTAATTTTTCTTTACCTCTTAGATCATCCATTTCGATATCACCATTAACATTGAAAAACGGTTCTTCTTCGGGCGTTGGTGACGATGGTGGTGTTGTTGGTAACTTTCGACTTGGTTTTTTCCTAACTGATAGACTTTCTAGTTCTTTTAAAGTTTCATCTACATTTTTTTGTATCTTAACTTTTCTAATACTTTTCCAGTCTTTTATACCCAATTGTTCTCTCATGAATCTAACCTGGCTATAGCCAGCTTTAGCCGCTTCATTGGCTATTGAATTTAACGTAAGAAAGGTTTTGTTTTGTTTTGCAATCGTCAGCCTTACTTTTCCTCGTTCACTAAAAGTATAAAATATACCCTCTTTCGTTACTTGAAAATTTTCCCAATCTGGTATTTTGTTTAGTTTCCAACCTTGTTCTTTTACTATTCTATAAAAGTCATCAACTCGTGCACTATTCGATGATCTTACAGCATCGAGTGATTTTTCTAATGCACCTAAACTTTTTTGTTTGTTTTGTTCTCTAATAAGAGACGTATTATAAGCTTCATCACTTAATTCATATTCTTCCGCATTATCGTCAAACATTTCATCCTCTTCAAGATTTTGTAATAACGGATCTGCTTCTATTAGATCGTGCCCTCCTTCCGCCATTTACAATTACTTTACATCTTTTATTTTAATAGTTTATAACTCGCGTAACCAACTACACTCATACCAATAACGATAAATACCATCTCTCCAGTTTTTTGATCTTCGCTAGGAACGTAAAAATCTTCTAATCGCGGTTCTTGTCGTAAATCGAGAGGTAAATTTACTCGTGTATTTGAAACTCGCGAATATTCTTGTATCGCTTCGTCGATACTATTAAAAGTTCTTATCGCGCTCGATTCTTTTTGTATTTTCTCATTTAAATAATCTATATATTTTAAACGCTTTTTACTAAATTCGTCTCTAGCTTTCGAAAGATGTTCCAACGCTAAATCGTGTCGTTCGCGTTCTTGCAACGCGTCATTACCACGTAAATTACTAAATAAAAAATTCGATCCAGTAAACGCTAACGCATTAATGACAGCACCTCCAACCATCATCGCTACAGATACCATTTTCTTTTACAGTTGTTAAATATAGTTTTACGCAGCTTATATAAAAAATTATTATATTTAACAACATTAAATATGACGAGTAATACGTACGGAGATGCGCTAGATCCAAACAGAAGACTAAGAGAACCTCGAGGCGTAAAAGGAATGCGCCAAAAAGTCGTCATTACAAACAATCCGAGTACCATAAACGAAAATCAATTGTTGACGGTTCGTTTTCCAAATTTAGGAATGAACGACGTCATCGTTCCGAATACAACGCGATTAGCTTTCAACATTGAACTCGTTAGCGTCAACGATGAAAATAGAACGTTGGTACAAAACATCGGTAGAGCTATCGTAAAACACATAATCATTAAAATGGAAGGAAATGAAATATTTAGTTTAGACGATGCGGATGTATTCAATTGTTACAAAGACGAATGGTTGACCAAAGATCAGCGCGAAAATTTAGTGTATCAAGGAATCGAAACTGAAAACGTAACTAAAATGAGACGCTAGCGATAAAGTTCCCGCGGGCAACGGTGGAGCGGATAAAGCTATCGCGGACGCGTATAAAAATAGGTATTACATTCCGCTGGATTTTGAATTGTTAACCGATCATCAACCTTACTATCAGTCGGGTATAGGAGATCGATTGACTTACGAACTCGTGTTTAATAAATTTGAAAATGTGATCAAAAGCACCGACGATAACGCAAAATATGTTATAAGTGGAATTTCTTTAGAATTTGAGGTTGTTCATATGCCGGAACTCGCTAGAACAATTAGAAATCAATACAGCGATAGAACGAGTATATTGTTTGATCGCGTACTGAGACAGAGCGTAACTACGTACAACAAAAAAGATACAATGTGGAATATAAATTTAAATACCCCGGCAAAAAGTATGAAAGGAATATTGTTTCTATTCAAAGAACCCGACGTGAAAGAAAGCAACAAGTTTTATAATCCGAAAATAACAAAAGTTAGTATTACTATCGAAGGCGTTCCCAATCAACTCTACGCGCATGGAATGAAAAGATATCAACAATGGGAAGAGATTTCAAAATATTTCGGTGATTCGAGAAAACAACACGCTATACGAGTTGTACAAGCTCTAGATTTATCAAACGTTAAACTATCGAATTATTTACTTAATCGATACGGTTTATTTTTAGATTTAAGAACGAGTACCGATAATGTATTACACGGAAGCGGAAGACGAGTGCAAAACTTGTCCGAGGGAATTACCATTCAAATTGAAAAAGAAGCCGAGAGTGAGGGTGAACTAAACATGTATACTTTTATTATCATGGACGCGCAACTAAATATTCGAAACTCGCGTTTCGAATCGGTCGATTATTAAACATCGAGTGATTATTAAAAAACGTTTATATTAAAAAGAAAATGTTACTTAAATATCCACACGCTGCGTTAATTTGCGGACAAACGGGATGCGGTAAAACTGAATTTGTTTTAAATTTATTACAAAATGAATATTTTAAATATTTTGAAAATATCGTTATATTATGCCCTACCATTTTCAACAATGATGCGTACAAAAATAGAAAATGGGTTCTAAACGACGATAACGTACACGTTAATGATTTAAACGACATATCGCTGAATAGGGCTATACAAATTTATAGCGACGCTTTCAAAAATAAAGAAACGTTGTTTATTATAGACGATTGCAGCGCGAATAAACAGTTGCATTATAAAAAATACGACGAGAATAATAAATGTATGATTACTCAATTAGCTTTTAGCGGTAGGCATATTAAACATAGTTGTTGGATACTTACTCAAAAATACAATAGCGTATTGAAAGATTTTAGAGAACAACTCAAATGGATATGTTTATTTTATTGTAAAGATAGAGACTCGTACGAGAATTGTCTTAGAGAAAATGATGTTGTACCTACTCGCGAGTTGAGAATGGAAATTCATGAAAAATTAAAAAGAGTTAAACGTCGTAAATTAATTTTAAAAACGGATCAGCCTACCAGTTGGGAAATACGTGACTGAGTGATTACCGTCAAGTCGTTGGCGATCGGTTAAGGGTAATTACGAGTTGGTTAAGGGTAATTACTCTTAGGTCAAGGGTAATTACCCATAGGTCAAGAGCAATTACTCTTAGGTTAAGAGCAATTACGAGTTGGTTACCCATAGGTCAAGAGCAATTACTCTTAGGTCAAGAGCAATTACTCTTAGGTTAAGAGCAATTACGAGTTGGTTACCCATAGGTCAAGAGCAATTACTCTTAGGTCAAGAGCAATTACCCATAGGTCAAGAGCAATTACTCTTAGGTTAAGAGCAATTACGAGTTGGTTACCCATAGGTCAAGGGTAATTACGAGTTGGTTAAGGGTAATTTAATAAATATTATAAAGCATATTTATAAATATGAATGTTGAACGAGTATTTACGAACGTAAATGTTGAACAAGTAAATGATTTTATATATAATCTTAACCAACTCGTAAATACCGCGAAAGAAAGACAAGAATTAGTACAAGTATTAAACGATAATACTGAAAAAGTAAAAGGTATATTTAATAGTATAGATGCTGAACGAGTAAAAGATCTATTGTTAAATCTTAACGAGCTTTTAAACGTCGATGGGTTATCTAAAACTAATTATTGGTTCCTATATTTTTTAATAAATATTATTAATTATTCTTTGAGTACGTATAATAAATGGAAGATGTACATAAGATATTAAACGAAAATATACAGACGCCACTCGTTAACGACGTTAGCGTCAACGATGATAGCTTATTATTGAAACAACGTCTTTTATCGGTCGTAATAGGAGGAGACTCTAAAAAGTTTTTCGGTAAAGAACTAAGCGTTGGTGATATTGAAGCTTTAAGCGAGCAAGAGCGAGAAGTATTACACGCGCAATACGAAACTAAATTAGGTCGTGATATTACTCAGTCTTTAGGTAGCACCATTATAACGTTATACGCTAAACTATTGGGGCTTAGTTTAAATCGTATTGATTTGTATGGCCATAAATTTCAAATTGATGATGAAGGTAAATTAATTTCAGATTTAGAAAAAGATCCGTTCATTAATAGCATGCTTAATACAGTGTTGTGTGAAATATACTACAAGTACGGTATGTTTCTCGCTCCGATCAGCGTTTCGCTGATTACGGCAAAACATTTAAAAAGAAAAGAAGAAACATTATCTTCAATTGATAATAAAAGCGATGGAAACCAACGAGCAAACGACTGTACCGAAGGAGATTGCGCAACCAGAACCAACGCCAAAGACAGTGACGAAACCAGCGACTAAGTCAAAAAACCCAAACAGAGTTGCAGCCGGAAAAAAATTAGCAGAAATTAACAAAAAGAAAAACTACAACTCGCTAAACCCGCGAAAAGCGTTAAACTCGATAGCGAAGGTTATAAAGAAAACAACTCGATGAGCAATGAAACGAGTTACAATTATTTTTATATTGCTATTGGAGTTATTGCTATTGGAGCTTATTTCTTGTTTAGAAGCAACTCAGAACCAACATTTAAAAACGAACCCGTTAAACTCGCTAGCGTTAAACTCGCTAACGTTTCACCACCAGAGAAACTAAATGTTTTTGAAATGGAATAAAAAGTGTTTTTTTATTTTATTTAACGATTATAAACATGTCTTCAATGCCTATAAATACGAAAACGATCGCCGATACAATTTATCACAGCTCAGTTATGACTCTTTTAGTAATTTTATACAGCATGCTAGGTGAAAAAATATTTAAAATGAAACCAGCCGATTTAGGAAAATTGGATATAAAAGACGGGTTAAAACTAACCGCGACGATTGGATTAAGCGGTGCGACGCAAATGTGGTTAGTTAAACAAGGAATTTTACCAAATTCGCTCATGCCCGCCGAATAATGTTAAGAATAATATTTATAAATATTAAATGGATGAACGAAAACTATCCAACGCTTATTATAGTCCGAGAGGATACTACAAAGGTCAATCAGCAATCAGCAAGCTAGCTAAAGAAACTAAAGTAAATGTAAAACTCGTTCGACGATGGATAAAAAAGCAAGCGCTGTGGCAAATTTATTTACCCTATCCTAAATATATTCCGAGACCGACTTCATCAAATAGTACGCTTGAAAAACCAAACGAGGTTCATCAAGCAGACTTGTTGTTTCTTCCGCACGACAAAGTCGGTAGAATTACGTACAAGTACGCGTTAACGGTCGTGGATGAAGCCAGCAGATATAAAGCTGCAGTACCTTTAATCGATAAAACAGCCGCGCGAGTAAGCGATGCTTTTGAAAAAATTTATAAACGATCGCCGTTGGTTTGGCCTAAAATTATAAAAGTCGACCCTGGAAAAGAATTCATGAGCAGCGTTAATGCTTTGATGAGCGAGCATAATGTAAACATTCAGCGAGGAGAGGTTGGAAATCACAGAGCTCAGGGTGTCGTTGAGAGATTTAATAGAACTTTGAGCGAAAGATTATTTTCGCATCAATACGGTCAAGAAATTGTTACCGAAGCGAGAAATAGAGAATGGGTTAAAAGATTACCTGCGGTCGTAAAAGCGTTAAACAACCAGACGACGCGACTGATTAACTTGAAACCCAAAGACGCTATTAAGAAAAGTAGCGTTGAGCAAAATCCAGCATCACCATCCGTTGTAAAGAATGAAAAAAGAATTCCATTAAACTCGCTAGTTCGTTATTTATACGCGCCCGGTGAAGCTGAAAAAGATACGAGACGTAGAGCGACCGATCCTATATGGAGTTTAAAAATGTATAGAATATCTAAAACGATGAAGGCTGCGAATCAACCCATATTGTATTATGTAGAAGGAGGCCCCGCTCGTAGTTTTGTAAGAGAAGAAATACAAATTATTCCTAGAGATACGATGAATCCACCGAAACGTTAAACGTTAAGAGTCCGTTCAAAATCAACCATTCAATCATGTAATGAAAATAAGCTAGAGTGTCTATTCCGTTTTCTAAAATGTATCTCTTTGTGGCTAGAGGATCGAGCGATATTTTATTTACTCGAGTTGTATATAGTCTATGATCTACGTGTCTAATAAAATTCATAGGGTGATGTAGAGTTTCTTCAAGAAATAAAACTTGTTTATATTGCTCGTAATTAATTTTTTGTTGTAAAACTTGTCTTTTAACTCCTTTAGCTTTTTTTATTTCAGCTTTGTCTGAAGTAAGTATCGCATACATTTTGGGTCTTAAACAAACAACTTCAGAAATTACAGTTTTCGCACACTCGTCTTTCATTTTACCGATCACTTTTTTGTTTTTTTCATAAAACAGAAAATGACTCTCGTCGTAATTACTAAAATCGTATAAATGCTTGTCTTTTTTCATATCTTTGTAAACATCTTTCGTTTTAATTTCCAATAATAGGCTATCTGTATCCGTGTAAATCAACTCACAATTATTTTTATACTTGCTTTTTAAATGATTGTAATAAAAATCGTACATGAAAACCTTGGATAAATCTAATATACTCATTCCTACGTAAATCGGGCGGTTGAGTTTGATTATTGTTTTGTGCATGTGAATCGCAACCAAATCATTATCGAAAATCCTAGCCTCTGCAAAATTTGGTCTCGCGATGAGCCTGCGAATTTCATTTTCCGCTTTTGGATCGTTTAATCGCTTCAAATTTACGTTAACGCGATTTCGTACATTTTCCATCGTTTTTCCAAAACCGAATTGTTCATGAGTTTGTACAAATCTTTTTCAAATTCACTCGTCGCATCTTTTCTTAATTGTGTATTTAAATCAATGTACGATTTCATCCAACACGATTCGTTAAACTGTAAAACCTTTGTGAATTTTAGTTAGTTTCATGCCGAGTTGTAAATACAATAGTAAATTACGATAATGAAGCACGTGTTTTT
The DNA here is from genome assembly GCA_029582265.1 of Zoroaster sp. YZ-2022. Lineage (NCBI taxonomy): Eukaryota > Metazoa > Echinodermata > Asteroidea > Forcipulatida > Zoroasteridae > Zoroaster > Zoroaster sp. YZ-2022. Next base: position 91,827,969 of record CM055816.1, on the reverse strand, counting down.
CTTGTTGCCTAAATTTGGTACTAATTTAGCAACGTTTGAGCGGGTTTATCTTTTAGTAAATTCTTTGATAGTCGCTCATCCATTCTTTCGGTACTATCAACGACTCTGGCGCGAGTGGAAATGTGTTGTGAGAATCGTGTAATTCTTTGGGATATTCTAAATCAACCTCTAAAATGTATCCTTGTTTGTTTTTAAACCCATCTCTCTCGAGTTTATTAATTTGTTTTTCGCTCAACCATTTAAAATTACCAGTCGGTAAAGGTTGACTCATAGCGTAGCCGTATAAATTATTAGCGTCTAAATATGTAATGTAACTTGATGGTTTCGTTTTATCGTAATCGGGTAAATATACATTGTTTGCTTTCACGTATCGTTTACTCACCATGCACGTTCCTCCGCGCGTGCCTTTTTCAATAAACAAATGCATGTCGACATCTGTAAACAAATCTAAAGTTTGATTTGAATGTTTTAATAAAGCGTCCCAACTCAGACCCGGACTCGTATAATAATGAGCAGGATCTAAACCGTACTGTTTTAAACAAGTATTACGAAAGTTTTCAAACACATCCGCCAACAAGCAAGTATCGGTACGCACGTACAAATCGTGATAATCACCCAAGTTTTTACAATCAAACTTGTTGTAAACGTTTTTAGCGTGCTCGTATTGTTCTCTCGTAATGTGTTGACAGTTTAGACTACTGTAAAAAGATTCTATAGAAGGAAGTCGCGGTTCTTTGAAACGTTCGAAAGAGTCCATGTACTCGTAAGGATAAATACCCTTGCTTATCAATAGATTAAATTTTTCTACATTGGGTTCGAGTTTTAATGTAATTGGGAAAGAATCGTTTGATCAACCCCGTGTTTGCTCCAGAGCCGTGTAGCGGTAGCTCAATATTTGAGAGCTCTACGCGCTCTCGTAATTCTTCTAAATTTAATTCATACAATGGTTTTGGTTTTTGTTGATTTATATACTTTTTAACCGCGTTGTACCAACTACGTTTATCAACTCTATTCTTGCTGTTTTTCACGATAATTATTCGACCAATGCGTTGTCGCGTAAAATCTTTCAATTCTTTCAATGTCCATTTCGATAAATATTTCGTTGTAGGCATCTTTATTATACAACTAGATAATAGTTAATTCATTATCTCACTTTTTAAAGTCTCTTTTTTTTTTGTTTAAGTATTTTTATCTCATCGTTACGTCATCCAATCTCTGTAATCGTGATGACGATGATGACGTCATCTCTTTTTAAAAACTACGCTAAAACCTCATCGATTTTTTTAAATATAGTTTTGGCCTCATCGATTTTTATCATCGTAAAACCAGCGGCTATCCGCGTGACGTCATGAAAGTATTGATGACGTTAGAACCCATTTTTATGTGAAAACCGATTTTTTTTTTTAGAAATCGGTTTTCTTAAATTCGTAAAAACTACTATACAGAGAATTTGGTCAAAAAATATCTTTTTTTGATATTTGCGCCCCCTACCTCACCTGACATACTACTCCGAGGGTGTAGTGCTATATAAGTGGTAAGTCCAGGAGCATTGTATATTGTGCATGTGTTGTACTTAATAATTTGTAAGGTGGCTTATTGTCGAGGAATTTCTGTGTGCCGTGCATCCGTTACACGTGTTTTTGAGGTGTTGTGAGGGGCTAGGTGTCACCTCACTGGGGCTTGTGTATCGGTTCTCTAGTCGAGCTGTAATTGCATGTGTTGTAATTACCAGAGGGATTTAAGGGTTGCATGTGTTGCATAAACCATAAGAGTAGGAAATATATGAGTAGGTGTTCCTCGAGCTGAGGGGCCCCATCGTATATGTATTGGGCTGCAGGAGTCGGTGTGGGGTAGCTGCCCCTCCTTTGTAATTTCATTGGCCTATGTGGTGTCTGTTGCTGTGCACCTCCAGTACAAAGACAGTAAAGCCCCTTATATTGATGCATCTGGACTAGCACTTAGCTTAAAGATATAGAGATTATAATTGTGTACTTGTGGTGACCCCTCAGGTGAGAGGTGCCATATGTGGTGTTAAGTTCCCCTCTACCGTGAGGTGCATTAGTGGTGTGCCAGTGACCCCTCATCGAGGTGCCATAGATTTTCATGTAGTTATAAGGATTTCCTGTATTGATGATTGTTTTTCTTGTGATTTAAGGACTTGGTCACCTCCAGGTGAGGTGCCTTATTGTTTGCGAATAAACCAGTATTATTTGTTATATAAATACACAACAACTTGCATCCCAGTGTCCTTTTTCATAGGGTGATCTCAGAGTAATTGTATTCATTCATCGGGACGGTATACTGCTATCCCAACGGATACGTTCCTAACCGCTCGGGGACTTTTCCGGTCAGAGGCCGTCCGCGCGACAATCCCTCCCTAGGGGTGTTGCGTCACACCTGTTATACATTATTGCTGGGAGGATTAAACAACACATGCGTCGTGAGATTTCCCTAGAGCAGACAGGTTTTGTTGAAGGAAGAGGCACAAGAGACTAAATAGCAAACATTAGAAATATAACGGAGAAAGCTATTGAATTCAACCGTCCAGTCTATATGTGCTTTATTGACTACTCAAAAGCATTTGACACAGTTCAACATCAAAAACTGTGGGATATCTTAGTATCAATGGGCTTCCCAAAACATGTGATAGAACTGCTCAGGACACTATACAATGAACAGGAATCCGTTGTGAGAACTACATGCGGCGACATTGTCTGGTTCAAGATCGAGCAAGGGGTAAGACAAGGATGCATATTATCCCCTCATCTGTTTAATGCCTATGCAGAGTACATCATGCGAATGGCCCTCGAGAACTGCAGTAAGGGAATATCAGTTGGAGGCAGAAAGATCAATAATTTACGGTATGCTGATGATACCACCCTATTAGCAGGCAGTGCACAAGACCTGGAGGATCTTATTGAGAGAGTAAGAACAGAGAGTGAAAAATCACACCACTGTAAGACATCACGCGGTCCTTGCTGGTTGTAAGTTATTTTTGTTCCTTTATTGTACCATGCAACAAAGCTCCATAAATTCGTTAAAGTAACCAGCAACGTAGCCAGGACATTTTCCGGTGGGGGTGGGGTGGGGGGGGGGGGGGGGGGGGGGGAATTTTTTTTTGGGGGGCACTATCGGGATTTTTCGTGGGGGGGGGGAATTGGAAATTTGTGGGGGGCCCCAGGCTCCCCAGTGGCTACGCTGCTGAAAGTAATGTCATTACTTCGGTGCTCTTTTGTGCAGAGTACATAATAAAAATGTGAAATTACTGAATTTTATGAGTGCGTCAAGTGAAGTTGTTATTGAAATTTTGCTTTATAAAATCTTTAGCTTTCCTAAATAGATATCAACTAGACCAAACCATTTAAAAAAATATAGGTAAGATAAGATAAGATAATAGTTTATTTAGCCAATGATTAAACACAATCACAGGAATTTGTAATATTGGACTCGCAACATCATACACATACAATACAATTAAACAATAATTACAACAGTCGATACAATAAAAGATATACCTAAAATTACAATATCCTAAATTTAAAATTTCCCATTATTAAAAACCCACACGGCCGATGGTATAAAATGATTCTTAAGACGGTCAGTTTTTGCACTGATGGATCTCATCCTTCTTCCTGAAGGCATCAGGTGGAAGAACTCATTAGCTGGATGATGAATATCCTTAACAATATTATCCACACGCTTCTTCATTCTCTTATAATAGATTGTCTTCATGTCATCCAACTTAACTCCAATTACGTTTGATGCATTTTTAGCCACCCGATTCAGTTTATCAATTTCGCACTTAGGGGTGGCATTGAACCAGACAATGATAGAACTGGTCAGGCAAGATTCAATTATACATCTATAAAAATTAATCAGAATATGTCTGTTCACACCAAAGGATTTTAGTCTTCTTAAAAAATACAAACGTTGTTGGGCCCTCTTAAAAGGTAGTTAAAATATATATATATTTTTTCAATCCTTATGTTAATTGTTATGTTAATTTCACCAATCTATATATATCGCGGAACCCGCTGCTATATAGGATTCTAGCCAGCCAATCGTCATCGGGCAAGCTCGGTGGTCGAGAGGTTAAGACGTCTGCACGAGTAAGCAGGAGGTTGTGGGTTCGAATCCCGCCCGAGTCGCCTATGTAGTTTTTTCACAGACACTCGGAAAACACTGAGCATGCAGTGCTATACACACGTCGGTGTAGGGCAAAATTTAATCAATTGTTTATCACCCAATGCAAAAATTTCACCAATCTTTAAATCCTTATGTTAATTATTATTTTAATAAATGTATTTATTCTATTAATTTGTTTCTGTTTCTTTTTTTCAGTATGGGGTTCGGTGTTAGGACTGTAGCCATAATCAGGGCAAATCAGTGGAATTGGACATATTGAATCATCCCAACCTTTGACTAAACACAATTTTTCTACCAACTGATGTTGGTGCTGATGGCCGTTTTTATAGTTCAAATACAATTTAAAATAAAATTTTGCATCAACATTATTATAAACCATGAAACTAAATAATGGGGAAAATTCCATGATTAGTAAACCATTAAACGTAATTACTGGCATTTAATTTCATTATTTTTAAACCGTTTACAAACATAGTATAAATCTCTGTATACCCTTCAAAAATTTACGTAATTTACAATAACAATAATGGCATTACAAAAATAGATGCGTTAAATTTGACTGCATGATTAAATCTTGAAAATATTCTTGGTTCTAGTAAGTCATCCATTACAAAATATAAATTGCCATGTGATACACACAATATAAAAGGACATTTTTCCTACTACAGTAAGGCTAAATAATTAATTTTGACAGTTAAAATAACACAATTATAACTGAACCATGCTTCTATATAGGTTTCTAGCCTGCCAATCTTCATGGTCGAGAGGTTAAGACGTCTGCACTCGTAAGCAGGAGGTCATGGGGTTATAATACCGCCCGAGTTACCTGTGAAGTTTTTTCACAGACACTCAGAATGCAACGAGTATGCAGTGCTATACACACATTGGTGTAGGGCAAAATTAAATCAAAAATTACTTTGTTCCCTCAAAAATGAAAATGATGTGTCAGCAACTCAGCATCATCCTGGGGTTTACCGGTTTCCTCCATTACTTCCTGGGTAGCCAGTTAAGATAATCAAGGAATTCTGGGAAAGACACGGTACCATCACCGCTCTTATCAAGGGTCTTCAGATGGGCTTCAAGGTCTTCCGGTTTGGCTCCTTGGGCAAGAAGCATGGCATTGACTTCAGACTTCTCCAAGACACCACTAGCATCCTTATCTAACTTCTTAAACATCTCAATGGCTTTAGTGAGAATATAGTACTGAGATTTATCATCAATCATGGAGAATCGATCCCCACTCTTAATCCACTGGTTGAACTCATCAAAGCTTATGTTCTGGTTGCCGTCTTTGTCTTGGAGCATGATGTATGCGTTTGCTTGGGCTTTGCTCATGCCGAGGTCTTTCTCAGCCAGAGTTTTCAGCTCCTCTTTATCAAGGAATCCACTCCCATCCTTGTCATATTTTGCAAATATACTCTTCAAAACTATTGTTGGAACATCGCTGTTGAAATAACTCATCTTGATTACCTCTGAAATAAATAATAATAATAAGTATAAAAAGTCTGTTTTGTTAATGAAAATATAATGAAATGCATTAAGATGTTTTGTTTTGGGGGCGTCGCAGCTCAACTACATTTGTAAATTGGCAAAAAAAGAAAGATGGACGGGAAAGTCTAATATCTGTTATTTAATTGCTGGAAATGGCGCCCTCTCTGTCGGCACTATGTTGCCACCAATCTCTGTAATAACTTTACAGCAAATACATGTAAATCATACACGTACAGAAATCAGATAACTGATATATCATACTTTTAGTAGATCAAGCTGGATTGGAATTTTATCAACTGGTACACTGAAATTCAAGTAAATATGTTTCATCAGTTTAAGATCAAATTTTTGATTTGATACGGGTTCATGATAATGATCCAATATCTACTAGGGATATGTATAGGTTTCAAAGGCATTATTTTCACCCTTGAATTTGATTTTGACAACATGTTTTGGGCCATTCTGATGCCATATATGGACAAAAAACAGCCCAATGGGACATAGCTTTACTGATAATACTTTACAGTAACACATTTTTGTTTTGTTTTTTCTTCTGAAATTCACCTGAACTTTTGTTTGCCGTACTGCCTCAGATCTCTTCCTCCCTCCACAAAATCAATTATTATTATTTATTTGGTATTAAAAAACAAAATAAAAAAGCAGAACAATATTATAACAAAAGTTACACTTTGATTTGAAACATTTTTGAAATTTAATAAAATAATGATAATTCTAATAAAATTGAAATTTCAAAAAGATTACCGATCTCACAATAGTGAACTTTATGCCAAACAATTTTTTAGATTATATATTAGCAGATCAAAAGTTGAACAAATCACCCATTTTTGTATATGTGGGGATAGGGCAAAGGATACGGAGGGAGTCCAGTGTATTGGCCCTATAGGGCTAGGACTAGTAGTACTACTAGGCTACCTAACGTTAGTACTATGTCTATGAGTAACACTAACACAGTTACAATGTAACGTTAACAGTTAAGGCTAAGCATGGACGGTATGAACTTAGGACCGGAAGTAACTGGACGTTATACTTTATAAAATTATAGCATGGTTATACTTAAGTTATAGGCAAGCTGCGGTAATCGTACTCGTAGCCCATGACATGGTTCTTCTACCTTGATCTTTTGAATATGTTCATTGTCAGGGTTACGATTATCACAATTATAGGAATGTACCTTTTTTCGTGAGTAATCAATTGGCATCTGCAGGTACATACACAGTGTAGCGGATCGGATAGGCGTTTGTGTTTACGTGATTACGTGTATTCACAACTCGGAAGTCAACAGCCTCGTCCACAGGAGGATTTCAACTTTTCAAGCATCCCCGTACCCACTGCTGTCGCCCCCCTGGAAGTGGAAATGACAGCATCGTCCCCAGGGTCTACCTCGTTCTCACGACTAGACCCTGGTAGGAAAATAGCCTGAAGATCTGACGTCACGCTTTGAGGCTCGTGAATTACGCCAGATACCGGCCGCGGCCGCCATGTTTTCCCCCGAGATTCAACTTTGACATTGGTTCGCCACATCTTCAGTACAAGTTACAACGTATCCAATGAAATCCCTTGAATGGTACGCCAGGAGCCTGTGTTTATCCTTGAGTATAAAGACCAGTCTCGTGGGAAAAGTGATTTCCGCAACCGTACGCTGCTTTACACAAATATTATTTCGAGAAACGAAATATTTTTATTTTGTTCTTCTTCATATTTAAAAGGACAGTATCGTCACAACCAACGGGGCATGGAATCGGAATGTTAGTTTTAGATTAACTCAGTGACTGCCATCCCTGTATGATAAGGTCATATTACCGTAACTGCTGCTGCATAAATGAGTCAGTGATTTTCAGTCACTGTATGTAGGACATCGATTCCATGCACTGGCGTAAATCCGTGATGAAAAGTGCAGGGGTAATTTTGAAATTTGGGTGCACGGTACAGATGATCCTATGGTCGACCATCCCCCGGTCCAAAACGTGGGGAGGGGATATATCCCCCATGCGCGCCCCTGGGACTTTTTACACCCGTGTGTTTAACACATGATATTGAAATCGTCGATCCAGTTTTAGGGCGAGTGAGCGGTGGGATACAAGGCTGTACGAAAGCCCTGGGGAGCTCGTGGAACTAGACGATTTCAATATTCATACAAACATTTTTGTTTTCGAGGGCGGCTCGCGATTTTTTTCTGCAGTACACTCCGCCCACTGTACTTGCATTTGTATACTAAAACTGAATTTTTGACTTTTCCAAATCCTCCAAAATCGTGAATTATAGAAAGGCTTGCTTCTGAATTAATTTATGAAAATGTTGAAAAACTATATTCTTGCGGACTCAGTACCTCTTACTTGAAAAAGTGATCGTTCTAACCACTAGAATGCCAGTCGAATTGGTCAGTGAATTAATTATTGAAGAACCTTTTTTAAACTCGACTTTTATGGCAAAGCATTTCTATATAAAGTCCAAAATAAAGTCCAAAATTCATTTTATACAAATGCATATAGTGGACGGAGTGTACTGCAGAAAAAAAAAACTGCGTCCGTGATCGATTGAAAGAGTGGTAACAGGGCGACCTCTTGCGACATAACGGTTTCTATTGTCGTAGATATTAATCTACCGAGTGAGGTCGCTCTTCTGATTTGTAGCGCTGCTGCAGCGCTGGTAACCTTCACACGGCACACGTAGCTAGCAATTGAGCGCGCGAAGCCCGCGAAACTTAAACAAGCCGGAAGTGCTGCGTGTCAACGTTCTTGTTACGTCACTGCTGACAGAAGTTAGTTACACAAATTCTTCTGTTTAGTCAGTCAGGGAATAAGGAATAAGAATTATGCGGTATCTTTGTCGTCTCAAGGTGAACACAGGGTGAACACAGGGTGAACAAAAGGTGAACACAAGGTGAACACAAGGTGACACAAGGTGAACACAAGGTGAACACAAGGTGAACACAAGGTGTGGGGGAGTTGAAACGGTATAAAATGAAGATTCGCCTTACCCTACAATACATTAGTAAGTATGACGTCCTTCATAGTATAATATTAATAACGAGAGAGTCCTGGCTATTATAAACCTGTCATAGTGGCGGCGCCAGCTCCAAAAAACTGGAGGAAAATCTCAGACTCGGGGGGGGGGGGTGGAGGCGGTACATGAAACGCAATAAACATATGTTGTAACATGTTGAAAGTTTTTTTTATAGCTATGTACTGATTTGAGCATTTGTTTTGTTTATTTAAGCTACAATTCAAACAGAAAAAGCACCAGTCAGCCTACAGCCTCGACCATCTCTTGTTCGACAGCAGAGACTTCGTTGGCTTGGCCATTTAACAAGGATATCCCACATGATACATAGACACAAACAAGCAGGTGTGATGGAGCCCCTTGGAGCGCCTCCATGTGTAGTGACCCCCAGGTTGCCAGGCTCTGCGGCTGCTCCGTGAATTGGCAGTAACTCCATGGAAGGCGCCTACTCAGGTCCTCCAGAATGATCATTTAGTCAGTAAGTACACAATTTATTATCAAATAAATAAATCCAATATCCAATCACCAATGTATTTGTTTTCACATTTAAAAGCTTTATTTCTACAAAGTCAAACACTTATAAACAAAATAAAAATGATTTTACTCTTAAGAGTGATTTTCCTTAAAACAAAATCTTTAAAAAATAAGTCCATTAGAAGAACTATGTTTAGCCATTCAGCAAGTTACAAGTACATTAAATTCATCATGTGTACATCTTGTTGCAGGCCATGTTTATTCATTATTAACATAAATTTGTCGACTTACGTGTGTTTCTTTATATATTTTGAAAGTTGGAATTCATTGTGACATACACGTTCATTTAATTTCTGATGTTTATTGTCACATCCATTATGCTGCTTCATTGTTGGAAAAATCTATAATCAATTGTTCAAACACCATAAAAGTTATCTAATTATTATTCTCTCAAAGCAGTTTTACACCAGTTTTCCACAACAGTCAAAACCAGTTTTGACTGCGAGAGCAACTTTAATTTGAAACTTGGGGTAATCTTTTGTTTAGCTGATTGGTTTAACCTGTCTGGTGATTTATTTTTACCTTCCTAGAGTGGTAATGGTTTGCCTGGTGAAGTTAATTTTAATTAAATTTCACAATTGTAGCAATAATAGGGTAACATTAATCCAAATAGTTGATATCTTACTGATTAAAGCAAAATCTTAATCGAAATTATTCTATTATGTTGAGAAATAATTAAATCCACCTCCTTGCCAACAAATATATTTGTTCTCATAGTATTAAGGCCAAACAAAGTTTACTGTTTTTGGTCTCAGCGTGCGTCGCCACAGACCCACGCGTCGGCATTTTTAATTGTCTTTTTTTGTGCTATGAATCGATGTCCAATTGCAGCCAAAATTGCTGGATGGATTGGAATTCTGCCGTGCTGTGTTTTAAACGACTTTTTCACATAGGGGTATGAACGTTTGCCCGATTTGTGAGGCCGGTTTTAGCCACGTATTTCAGCCGACCTCCGACCACAAAACCGGGGACTTTTTTGGGGGGCATAATCTGAAAAACAAACAAAATTCCTCATATATATATTAACAAAATTGGTTTTAAATCAATGACAATTTGCATATATGTTGAAAAGCTGATCAAAATGCAGCAAATTCAAAGTTCACAGATGGTAATCCCATCCAACTGAATGAGTCAGGATTTTGCAATCTCACAAACCAACACATTTTAAAATAAGGTTAGGATTTAGTTTTTCTTTCATTATAGTAAAACTTTAAATAAAATAATATTGATATTTAAGTAAGACTAATTGCGGTTACACCATGTGAAATTCTCTATTGAGTAGTATTTAGTTCTCAATAGAGAATTTCACATGGTGTCATCGCAATTAGTCTTACTTATCCTCTTCACCATGCAAAGCTACAAGTTTTACCTATATTGATATTTAATTGTATAATCACTAAAATGTTGTAGCAATAGATAACTTACCATTATACATCTAAATAAAATAAAATCCTCAAGAAAATATACTGAATCCACCAGTGGCAAAATTGGTGACTGCTGTTCGAAAAGCTTAGTCTAAATAGCAAGACTAATTTCTAATTATTGCACAAAACCGTCTTCAATTCACAGTTTGAAAACAACACTTTTAACATTATTTCAAAGATTAATCTTTTTGTTCTATAAACAACAACAATTATTCTAGACATCAAACATTTGTGACTAAAACTAATTATTTGACTGATTTTCAATTGGTGATACAAACTGGCACTAGTAATAGCTGGTTTTCACTTCACAATTTCAAACATCACTTTTAACATTATTTAAATTTTATTTTAATTATTATTATTTTTTATTTGTTGTCCTATAAAATAACAACAATTCTAGACTTAAAACATTTTTGACTAAAACGACTTACTTGACTGAAACTATTTACTTTACTTTTCAACTGGTGATACAAATTCTAGTGTACATTGTACATGCACATCTGTGAAAGTCAAGGTGCATCGACAGTGTAGATAAAACTACCTCTATGAAAAGACTTACTCGCACTCTCTTTGAATCAAGATATACATTTGACAACCAACCCGTGAAAGTTTCAACTCAAAGCAGATTCTAAGTCGTGACGAAATTGTGGACAAAACATTCACAATTTCAACCGAAAACAAATTTGAACCGAGCACAAAGTTGCTGTTCGGCAACTTTGTGCTAATGTTTTTTCTAAAACAACAAAAGTTCTATAGACATTTGTGACTTTTTACTTGACTGCTTTTCAATTTGTGATATAAACGGGCATTGGTAATAGCTGCACATCAGTGAAAGTGAAGGTACAACGTTAACAGTGTTGACAAAACCCCTTGAGTATGCTTACTGTCTTTGAATCAAGATATACATTTAACAACCAACCCGTGAAAGTTTCAGCTCAACGCACATTGTAAGACATGACAAAACTGTGAAAAAGCATTCACAATTTGAACCGAAAACACTTGGAGCAAAAGGTTGCCGTTGGGCAACTTTTTCGTGTGCGCATATTTTCATATGTGCATATTTGCGTATGTGCATATTTCAGTGTGTACATATTTTCGTGTGTACATATTTTCGTGTGTACATATTTCGTGTTTTCTCTTAGAGAGCACTTCAGACAGAACACATTTTTTGATGATTGATACCTTTACGGATATCAATTCATTAATTTTGAATTCAGGTAATAACCAATTTGATATCTTTTTATTTCAAGATATCAAACAAACTGAAAAATAAATTGTAGAGTAATAATGATTGTTTATTAAGTACAGCAATCATATGACAGCACATTAAATAATAAATTCGATTTGTTCTGTCTGTCATAAACAAGGTCGTCCAGTCTTCATAACTGGCAAAAAATTACTAATCAAACTTCTAATAAAAATATGATGTAATTGATACAAGAGAATGTGTGAAAAATGAATAATCTGACCGAAATGTATTGTCCAGCGCGGTAAACGTATTGCCCATCGTCCATTTGGTATATGAAGGTAATATGGTCCTTTGTTAACATTCCAATGTCAGAAAAAGTATCTGAGTTTCCTGTTACGGGCGTGTGTTTTAGCTTACAGGACTTGTCGTATTTTCATGTGGATACCTTCAATGTTAGGTCGACTAATAACAGCGTCATCATGAGAGCTATCGTAGCAACCTTGTTTCTTGTTTTCACTGTGAAGTATTGTCATAGTGAGAACCCACAACGGTTCACTCCAATGTTTTACTTGGCCAACAATAAAGCCTTACTGAATCATGTGTTTCAATGGAAGACTGTATCTTCTCCTGTGATCTGTGGGCGAGACTGCTCTATGAATCCACAGTGTGCATCATTCAACTATCACACAAGTAACCATGTTTGTGAGTTGAATAATGCCAACAGAGCTCACTACCCTGCTGACTTTGTTGAGCAACAAGGAAGTACCTACTATGATGATAACTTGGACACTCCTTCATTTTCAGTACCTGACACTGTACGTTACAGCAGTTGTCTGATGTTGTTCCAAGCTGGTCACCATGACAATGGCATCTACACTATCTTTCCTGCCAGTCTGACTAACGAAATACGGGTGTACTGTGATATGGAGACCGATGGAGGAGGCTGGATCGTGTTCCGGAAAAGACAAGATGGGTCCGTCGACTTCTATCGTACGTGGACTGAATACAAATCAGGCTTTGGTAATCCAGCTGGAGAATTCTGGCTAGGGAATGACATCCTACGTAACCTTACTGGCACAGGACAATGGCAAATGAGAGTAGATATGGAAGATTGGGAAAACCAAATAGCTTGGTCTGCTTATGGTCAGTTTTATGTTTCTGATGACAAGTACACTCTCCATGTTGGTTCATACGATGCTGAGAGTACAGCAAATGATTCAATGGCAAGACACAATCGACATCTATTCACGACAAAGGATCAGGACAATGATGTACATTCCGGTCAATGTGCAGTATTACGGGAAGGTGCCTGGTGGTTCAAAGCCTGCTTTACTTCACATCTGAATGGTAAATACTACCATCATGGAGATGTGGCATATGCACAGGGAATACAATGGAAAGCATGGAAAGGACCCCATTACTCCCTGAAGAAATGCAGCATGAGGAGATGGTATTTATTGTTCACTTAGCTGCTGAAAGTAAGGTATCAAAGATGGTTGTGATGACAGGAAAGATTATTTGACGTCAGCCTATCAGACAGGACAAGTGATCAAATGAACTGCGAATCTGCGAAAATATTGTATGCAGTAAGCTCTACCTAACTGCCTGCTTCCACGTAATCGTTTGCTGACGTCACTGTAATTGTGATAACCTGATATTTTTTTGAACAGAGCAGTTACCATGGTAACTGTGAACAATCGCATTATTTTTGTTATGATCCAGGATGGCGCCAGTCACCGAAAACGCAAACAATTATCCAGGTATTTAATTGGCAATTCCCCTATAGGGTCTATATTACCTAGCTACATCTACATATTAACTGGCTGTTAAGTCAGGGCTGACAATTGAAGTTGTTACTGGTATTCCATTGGATAACCTTGGCATCTGCCTGGGCTTTATGGTATCGCTTTTGGTTGAAAGGATTGTTGACAGGAAAATCAATATTTATGATGATGGACTTTACTGGTGAGCGATGCAGGAAGCCGTGTATACGTTTTATCAATTAAGGGCGTCCATTTTACTGAACCATCCAATCTTGTACACTGTATACAAATTATGAATTTAGCCTAGTTGAATTTGATATCTGACGTAAAATATATGGATATAGTGAAAAACACGGGCGAGTTTACAGTATGGCAATATGTGAATGTAGGTAATTTTAAATACAGCCTGCAATGTGATGTAGTGTTTGCAGACGCCACCGTTGTTTACAATAAAACCTTCATGTTTATAACAACAAACCAGTTACCATGGAGACGGAGAGTCGCGTGTATGATATTTATTTGTTGTGATGTGTGTTGTTATGGTTTGTTGTCATGGTAAACAATCACTGCCAATCTGTGATGTAATGCACGATCTTGCCATTTGGAACCGCTGGTTTATTATCTTCACAATTGATATTTTTCAATGAATAACTTGCAAGCAGACAAGCGCGTCGCAGAGATAACTGAAATGCAGAACATCAATCTGAATAACACTTTCATAAAAAGGACCGGTTTTGAAGCGGTAAGAAAATGAATAGCTTATACACATCTCACAAATGTATGCTGTAAAATATGTGCATTTCAAATAATGGAAAATAAATTATCACTGGTTTTAATCGGACAAACACTTTGTCCGTCTGTTTCAATGAGTCAGGATTTGCAATATCAACAACTTTTTAATTAGTTTAAACTGGCTAAAATATGTCAATGCTAACCAACTTTTTAAAATCGACAACCACACTTTTGTGCAATTTTCCAATTCTAACAATAATATGTTATCGAAACAATTCATTTTACAAATTAACAATTACTCAACTCAAGTAAATATCAACAATTGACAGGCGCGGAATTTCATTCTGATAAGGGCAAGGCCACTTTTCCTGAGTCAGAAGCACTTCCATCATGGGTATCAGAATATCTATAGGAACATTTTTTTGAGGCGCAGCAAGGCCAAGACCAGGGCAAAGGAGGCCATGAAATTCCTGGCCTGCATGAACAATTTCACTGAATACAAGGTTTCCAAAAACTATTACTCAATTGCAAAGTAAACATTCAAATTTAAAGAAAATATTTTAACTGAATATATTATGCTCGATATTATCTTTACACATAGTCATACATGTGTCGTCGGTTTCATGTGGTTTCAGACGCAACGTCGCATGTTTCAAATAACTACAAAATATTTTCAATGTTCTACTATGTTGTGCAGTATATTAAACATCTTCAGTTCCAATCATAAAGATAGTGAAAATAAGAGGCTTTACATAACAAGTTATACAAATATTTTAAAGGTGTTTTACACCAAATTCAGGCTAAACTAAAAGAATGTTTTTAATTTATCACTCGTAAACAAGGGCTATATAGATTTAATTTTGCCCTAGCACTGTATACTCAGTGCTTTCCGAGTGTCTGTGGAAAAAAACTTCACAGGCGACTCGGGTGGGATTCGAACCCACGACCTCCTGCATACTCGTGCAGACGTCTTAACCTCTCGACCACCAAGCTCGCCCGATGACGATTGGCCGTCTAAAATCCCATATAGCGGCGGGTTCCGCGATATATATAGATTGGTGAATTTCTTGCGTCAGGTGATAAACAATTGATTTAATTTTGCCCAACACCGACTTGTGTATAGCACTAGTAAGCAGGAGGTCGTGGGTTCGAATCCCGCCCGAGTCTTGTTTAAAAATCAAACAAATACTACAAGATGCCAAAATCCACGACTTAATGCTTAAATTTGCTGTAATATCCCTAGAGTGCTCAATACCGTATGTTTACCGAATTAATATTTGCCTAATGATCAGAGGATCAAATGGAAACAGCTTTGAAGGTGAGGTACACCATAATGTTGGCAAAAGTGCTTCTTTGAGTAGGCTTACTCTCTTTGAATCAAGATATTCATTACGTTGTGTCGTTTGATCAGGCAGACATTATTGTATAAACATTATATTCAGATTTGATTTGTTTATATTCTGCGTGGAATTTAGCGAAGAGAAATCGTTCCTAAATTTGAACTGAAAAGGATTTACCTTTCCTTAACTATGGTAGCACCTCGGACAACATAACTGTATTTCTAGTTAACCCTCCTACACATAGAGGCCACTGTAAACCACTAAATGTCCAATGTGTTGTATACACACATTGTTTGTGCATATAAGCCACACTGACCCTTTGAAGTAATCTCCAATGTACATACATGCATATAAAGACACATGTATACCACAGTTGACCTTATTTTCAACAGGTTATACTGTAAATAAACTCCCAATAATAAATCACCATCAGCCACTGAGACCAATAAACCATACCAAGCCTCCATCATCCATTGGGATTTTCAGCAGTTATTATGCCCTGCAATATGTCAATCACAAACCACTAAAACCAACAGACATATGAGGCATTATGGTTACTATGCAGTATAGCTATGAGGAGCCACTGCCTACCATAGCAATGGCTTGGAGTGGCCTCAATGGGTTGTTTCAAACATTTCACTGATTGTAGGAGGTTTAAGTTTAATACCATCAATATCTTAACACTAAGTAAGTTTTACATTACAATTTTCCATTTGGTTATCTTTTAATGACCAGTCCTATACCCATTCTTTATAAATCACGTCGTGATGGATATAAGAATCCAAGTATAATATTTATATAGTTGTTTTCCAGGTGATATACATGTATGTATTCATTGTTCAATAATTCCGATAACGTATGTGTCCTTTAAGCTACAGAACCTCTCTTATTTTCATGCTGCATTTCTTCAGGGAGTAATAGTGTCCTGTCCATTGGTACCATTGTATTCCCTGTCCATGTTGCACATTTCCTCCATGAGAGTGATATTTACCATTCAGATGTGCATAATGACAGCGATTAAACCACCAGGCACCTTCATATAGCTCTGCACAATTACCATTATGTACATCATTGTCCTGATCCTTTGTTGTGAATGGATGTCCATTGTGCCTTGTCATTGAATCACCTGCTGTACTCTCATAATCGAATGAACCAACATGGAGAGTGTAGTTGTCATCTGAAACAGCAAATTTACCATAAGCAGACCAAGCTATTTGGTTTTCCCAATCTTCCATATCTACTCTCAGTTGCCATTCTCCCAACCCAGTTAGTGTACGTAAGATGTCATTCCCTAGCCAGAATTCTCCAGATGAATCACCAAACCCGGATTTGTATTCAGTCCAGTTACGATAGAAGTCGACGGAGCCATCTTGTCTTCTTTGAAACACTATCCAGCCTCCTCCGTCCGTCTCCATATCACAACAAACCTGTATCTTGTTAGACAGACCAGCAGGAAAGATAGTGTAGATGCCATTGTTATGGTGACCAGCTTCGGACAACATCAGACAACTGCTGTAACGTACAGTGTCAGGTACTGAAAATGAAGGAGTGTCGAGGTTGTCGTCATAGTAGGTACTTTCTTGTTGCTCAGCAAAGTCAGCAGGGGAGTGAGCTCTGTTGGCATTATTCAACTCACAAACATGGTTACTTGTGTGATAGTTGAATGATGCACACTGTGGATTCATAGAACAGTCTCGCCCACAGATCACAGGAGAAGATACAGTCTTCCATTGAAACACGTGATTCAGTAAGGCTCGGTTGTTAGCCAATTGATAATTCGTAAAGTAATTGTGTAAATACTCGCACTGACAATGTTGTGCAAAGTATGTGAGAAAAAAGGCTGTTATGATAAATTTCATGATGAAACTCGCTTACATTCGTGGAGTTCACTGAGATATATTGGTGTTGACTGGTACAACTACAGGTATAGTGTAACAATGATTGTTGTGACAAGAAAATGCCTCTGTGGGCAATTTGTTACAAAGATGAACCGTTCCTGTGAATTGTGAGTCTGCGTCTGAAAATAATTTTCTTGCAATGAGCTCATATATAGTGTCTGCATTGACGTCACTGTTTGCTGACGTCACTGGGCTTGATGTTTATAGCAACAAAACAGTTGCTATAATAGTGACTGAGAGTTACGTGTTCCATATTTATGATGTTGTGATCCGTTGGTTGGTGAAAAATTGTAAAAGCAGTAATGACCTACTTTAAGTCAAGTCTGCTGATAATGGACATCACGGAAGCTAACAACCTTGGCATTTAGCACAAAAGGATTCATCCGCACAATCAATATTTTCAATGAAAGCTATAGCTGAGCTTCACTTATTTATTTAAGTCACGCTTTGCTGAGGTAAATTTCCTAAATAAATATGTATGCTTCACTTATAACAAAATATTTAAAAGCAAGGAGCTTCGCTTCTTTAATTAAGACACGCTTGACTCTAAGAGGGATTCATTTGTGCTGTTAAATTATCAACAGCTAACTGAGGCATTAGTCTTGAGCAAGACACTTCACCATATTTCCTTCCGATGGGACGTACAACTGGAGTGAGTGCGTGTACCAGAAACATCATTGGACGTAAATAACCCACAATGACATTGATTGAGGAAGAGTAGCAAATTGATATGGCTCATTAAAAATCATTTTTAGCTGACATGGTTTCTTTTCTCTAAGCTATAACTATCCTGCGTACAAAACATAATTATGCCCTCCTATTGTTCCCCTTTTCTGTTATGTTTTTTTAGGCATGTCCCATTTGATTTGTAAAGTCGGAAGCCATGATAGCCGTACATGCTGTGTAGCCAAGGATCATGCTACAAGTTACAACTAGAGCTTAAGTGTTTGTTGGAACAAACACACGGTGTTCAAGTCCACTTCCGGTTCAATCAAATTATCAACGATGATGTCAATATCATATTTTGCAAAGGTGTATCATCTTTTATTATAACAATATCAATTTCATATTCAAAAATATATCAATTTTGCATTAGAATGTGTTGACTTTAGACCGGAAGTAAAGGTCAGAACAGGTGATTTGAAGGTCATATATATGACACAATGAAACTTCCTCATGATCATGAAAAAATAACGTTAGTACTTGCTTTGGTTCAATTTCTGACATAGGAAAATAATCCTTTAAAAAAAAATGCCACTAGCTAGGGGCGCTCTGAACTGTTATCAAACATATTTTTTGAGAATATAAGATGTCACTATCACTTTATTCGCAGAAGTCATATTCAAATTTCCTATGATTTTTGAGCTTTTTATTTTTCTAAACCTGCCACAAGATGGCACTGTGACAGGTGATGACGTCATCCTTCACATTTTTAAAAAGGTCACATGTCAATAGTAATTTCGTCCACTCAAGGCATATACCATATTCGGTTTCGACCGGAAAGAGAGGTCTGATTGGGGTCATGTCTGTGTACGAAATGTCACATAATTCAAGATCTGTAAGATGATGCAAAGATTGTGAAAATATCTTTTGTGGTTCATGAGATATGATTTTTGGAAATATTAAAATTTGATTTTAGTGTATTTCGCTGTCTGATGACGTCACCATGACGTTACAACTTTACCTGAAACTATATGTCATAAATTTATTGACAACTACATGTTATGGTATAAGTATCTGTCAAGTTTGAAGGCTCTGTGAACTTTGGAACTGTTTTTTTTGTTCGATAAATCTCATCGAGAAGGAGAAAGGAGAAAAAAATAGCAGAGATTGTCAAAATTGCAATTACACAATTTAAAATAAGTAATGCCATTAATTAATTTGATTACAATATCAGAGATCTGTAAAAGCCTAAATGAATGTCACAACAATGGTTTCGTCTGCTAGTTTAAAAGAGGGCGCTATGCACATTTAGCGGTTGGACATAATATTATGTCCAACCGCTAAATGTGCATAGCGCACTCTTTAGTTTGTATTATTGGCGAAGGAAACAGCATCGCCTAATTTGTTTATTACCTTTAAAATTGTATCGTAAACTACTTTTTTATTCTCATATATTAAGTTATGGTCACGTGATTAAGATGAAACTTTCCACTTGTCTTCATATTGACATAGATTGTTTATATTTGAACTTTGACAAAATTCTGATCTATAATTTTTGAGATAGAGAAATAATTTTTTTTCGACCTGTTTTAATTTTCCGTAGTGACGTAGTAATGACGTCATTGATCATAGTTCTGATATGTATATATTTCAAAGAATATTTCATACACAGGAACCATGTACAAAATTCCCATTCACATTGCCTCCAAATCTCAATACGAGGCCTGATTTTTCATGAAATAAATATCTTGGAATAATTTGAAGTATACATATGTCCATCATCATCCATTTGTTCTCCAACTTACTGAGCAGGTAAGATTACATTATATAGCTTTAACACCCTATTTTAATTTTCCCCCCAGCTTTGTCAAATTATACATCAAATTGAAGCTATGAGATATAACCTTTTAAAATCGTTACTTCGTGTGCCACTAATTTGACCATCAAAGCATTTATGGTAACTCATTTCACAAGAATTACAAGCTATTAATGTAAGGAATTCAATTGTGTTTTTTGTTTTCTAATAGGTCATTTAGTTCCTGAGATATTGGGTGTTGAACTTGGAAAAGTTGTGAGATTTAAGCAATACGTTAGAAATTAACAAGTGTGACTTGGAAGACTATGTTTTTATTTTAAATTTGATGTTTTGTGATCAGAACATAAAAATAAAAATAAATAAAAGATAAGATTTACCTCAGGAGGTATGAGTTTTCATAATATATAATAAAAATAACATATAATGTGCTATACTGAATACATTAACTTCTGCTTCAGTCATCCAATATAATTTTAAATTCTTCCAACCGTAAGTTCTGGTTCAATCATGTGAAGTCATACACAACAATTTTCCTCATAATATGGGTGTCAATTGTGCCAAATTTGGTAAAATTCAAATTTTTTCTGAAAATAGCAAAAATATACATTTACAGAATAGTGATTCAGAATATTTCTTCACTTAAACCTTTCTGGTTTCGAAAGAAAGGAGAGGTCAGATTAGGGTCATGTCTGCGAACGAAATGTGGCATAGTTCAAGGTGATAATGATAATGAAACATATTATTTGGTTATTACATGAATTAAAATGAAACAAAATTCACTGACCATTTAGAAATTTGCTAACTGGCTAACCAAAACCAATATTTAAAAGTAAACACCCAACAATTTTGGAAAAAAATTACCAACCATTTTGTTTGCCTAGACTCTTTTTTGCCACATTGTTTATTAAACAATCATTGCAGGAAATTTATTGATGCTTTTCGTTTACAAATTGTACACATTATTCCATTTGCAAAAGTAAATTTAATTAAGTTGATAAAATAATAAAAAGAAAAGAAATAAAAAACATAAGTTAAAATACATACATCAAATTTAATTGATTTTGTATTTAAATTAACTCAGTTCCTGAAAACCTTTTGTCAAGGGAGCATTGGCAAACTGTTACCCTGAAATTGATTGCCCATAAACTAAAACAAAAGTATCATCACAGCTTGATCATTACACATTTTTCCCCCCGAGGTGAGGTGTGTGCAGGTCTTGTACAATACAATGACAAATTCGATCAAGTGTTATAATATTTAAATGTTTGGTTCAGTTTTTTAAAACAATACTTATAGGGAAGAGACAACACAATGTAATTTAAAGGATAACTGTAAAATAAAAAGAAACAAACAATACTGAAATGATCTTCTGATTGTTACATGTATATGTATTTATTTGTCATTAACTGTTGAAAATACATTTTCATAAATAGTAATTTTAAAGTTATTGTTTAAAGGTGGCAATATCTTCACGATCAACAGGGCATGGAATCAGAGTTCAAGTTCTAGTTTAACTCAGTGACTGAAAATAATACTCACATGATAAGGTCATATTCGCGTTGCTGCTGCATAAATGAGCCAGTAATTTTCAGTCACTATGTTCGTCTTAAACTAGGACACCAATTCCATGCCCTGTTTGTAGAAAGTCTGCTCTGATCGTGACGATACTGTCTGTTTAACCAATTGTGTTCATGGGATTGATGGTCAGTACTATCCCAATGCGAGCATACAAATAAATAGGAACTTTAATTGGGTGATCTGGCAAACGGTATTCCAAGGCTGACACACCCATGCAATGAAGATTGGGGGGGGGGGTATGTTTACTATGTTTATATGGCCCAACTGCCAGGGATTCACTGTCGGCAATATACATTTTACTAGATCACCAACAGATATTCCTTAATAACTACATTTGTGAGGATGTTTGGGTCCAGTCAAAAATATAATAAGAATTCCTCAGTACTATTTTTGTTCTAACATGTTAAAGACATTCCTAGAAAGACCTAGATATGTCTTGAGGTCCTTAAAAATTTTTTTCTCTTGAGGGTAAAGATTGCCACAGATAGGATAAGTCCATATAAAATAATTTGAATCATACATTAACTCCTTTGATGAATGGATAAACTTCAAATGCTGGCCATTGGATCACAAAGTTACACAGACTCTGACGCACCTTGTAGCAGTAGCACAAATGGATACCGTTGATCTGAAATATAAACGAATCATGTAAAAACAACATTAAATGTTTTCAAAGAGGGACGAAGAAGAATGGGTCATGCTAACAAAACACACATAACTTAGAATGCCCTCATATGTTATTATCAGGATGATGGATTGATGTAACTTCAGAAAAAATTATGCAACTTTAGAAAAATGATCCCTTCAGAACAATGCCAGTAAGTTAGGTTTTACAATGGAATAGAAAGTTACATGTGACGTCTTCCTTCCTCCATGATGTGACTGTTTCATTATCTCAATAAAGATGCTGATATTTGTTTCTGGTCTACTTTAGTGAGAAAATTGAGAGCTACTATCAAGTAAACTGCAATGCAGCCATCACCACACAAGACATAAGCACTACTAGTATTATGAGGAACTACAGACACTATAGTGTAGCTAAATTAACATGTACTTCTACCAACTCGTACTCCACCGGTTGTCAACCCGTACACATGCCAGTAAATATTCAGTAATAAATATTTTTACGGGTCGAGTTGACCAAAATGAGTACGAGTTGGCACGCATACGAGTTGACCTGTTTTCACTGGGAAAGAATACAACATTGTAGATAAAGTAAATAAAAATCACAATCTTCAATGTAGGTTGGGGTCATGTGAGTGGATCATAGGGCAGTCAGGAGGAATGCAATCATCCACACACACACACACACACACACACACATTTACAATAATTGTACCACAGATTTATTGGTTACCTTGGGGATTGTGTTTTAGATGCTTTCTAGGCTGTTGAACTGATTCTCACTGATGCCAGCCATTGCATCTAGTTCCAATTACTCAGCATACTGGAGAACTAAAATACAAAATATAAAGAAATGTTCAAATGATTCTGTGAAAAAATTAATTCTGAATGGGGAAAGGCCAACATGTATTACTCCAGTAAGAGAATGCCCTCTATAATTGCAAAAACAACCTTCATCACCCCCACCCCATTTGCATTTTCCATCCTGAATTTTGGTGTACACATGTTGTCCACCAACACACCTGCATGTTTATTTTCCAATTAACTCATATTAACTCATCCCTCTGCGGCTTTTTATTCATTTATTAGTTTCTTTTTTTTTATGCAGGCTCTTCATCTTTTTTTTTTATGTTATAAGACCTGACCTTTCTTTAAAGCATAGAGGGACAGACTTTTTATGCTTAATAATAACAAAACAACAAATGTAACCTAGCTCAGAAAAAACAGGTGCCCCTATGACAATTGTGTGGCTACAACTAGCAGACTAATCAAGTAAAAGCATCTCTTTAGGTTGAGTTAGGGATATATTTCGCTGACATGAAGAACATGCAGAATTGCAGAAGAGACAACAACACACGAACATGTATATATTTACATGGATTTGCATACATGTACTGTACAGGCGAGTTACACAATGAAGTATTTTCCAACGATGCTCTTTTGACTTTGACTGCATGGCACAGTTTTTTAACTTTTTTTCTGGACAAGATAGCATATATCCATGCTCAGTCATTATCCTTTGTTAAAATGCAAACTTTAAATCATGTAGGTACACTGCAAAAACAGGGAAAGAGTAGACTCAATATAGTTTTTACGAAATAGATGCAGTACAACAGTTTCGTCCGTCACGAACCTCCATTGGATTGTGCATGCAATAATTATGTCTACGATAGGCCTACTTTACAAACGCACATTCTAGGCCAATAAACCTCTAAATAATGTCTACTTACCTCTTAATAATGCAATTATATTTTCCTCTTTCTCGGTAACCCATTTTATTTTCTTGTATTTTGCTTTGGAGTTAAAAAGAACGGCAAAATTCCTCAGTATTTTTTCATGTAAACGAGAATTAAATGGCCGCCGCTGAAAATGTTTTGCTTGTGATAAAATGTCACGTGATCACTGATACGCAATGTGATTGGAGATTGCCTCGACAGATTGCCTCAAAGTAGAAAGCCAGTCTACTCATTGCCACTGGATTGCATGAATGCCACACAGGGCAATCTCCGAGCAATCTCATTGCCAGCAACTTTTGTTGCCTGAAAATTGCCCGAAAATTGCCCCGTGTGACAAGGCCTTTACGTTGTAGGCCAATATTAAACTCCGTATATTGCTGTGTGTACGTATTCTGTGCACACGCGATATGGGCTATTCGTACATACAGGGAATAGTAATTCAGCATATTGTTTCACTTAACCTTCCGGTTTCAACTGGAAGGAAAGGTCAGATTGGGGTCACGTCTGAAAACGAAATGTGACATAGTTCAAGATCTTTAAGATGATAAAAAGATTGTGAAAGAATATTCTATGGTTCATGAGATATGATTTTTAGAAATTTTAACATTTTCAACTTCCGGTTTTGACCGGAAGGAAAGGTCAGATTGGGATCACGTCTAAAAACGGAAAATTATATAATTCAAGATCTTTCAGATGATGCAAAGATTCTGAAAATATCTTTTGTGGTTCATGAGATATGATTTTTTGAAATATTAAATTTTGATTTAGCGTAATTCGACACCTGATCACGTAATCATGACGTCACAGCAAACGGTTTCGTCTGCTTGATATGTTCTGTTTATGTGTTAAGTTTGAAGGCTGTAAATGCTTAGCAAGGATGCCTTTGTTACCGGACAAGCGCCACTGAGAAGAAGTAAAAAATACAATTAAAAAACAGTACAAAAACAATAGGTGACCCGCTCCGTCGAAATGAGACTTGTCCCCCAGATCTGACATTCATAGATATGTATGCTAGGTTAACAAGTAACTCACGGGCTTTCCAATGATACAAATGTTATTTCCGTAGCTTATTCCATTCCGGAATTATCGAGCGATGAAGACAACCATCACTTTGCGGCCTGTTTCGTTTTTGAATTTCGCGCTTCGGAGAAAATCAACATTAAACTTGGTCCACACACAGAGCAAGCGCGCGAGCTATCGTTCGATGTACAACTCATGAATAATTAATCAGCCCTTGTACCAAACACCGGCTGTCCACACCGGCCCGCGTCTTCATTCCGCCTGCTGTGTGTGGAGTCGCGGCGTAAAGATGTCTGTGTACGTTGCGGGACGATTTTACTGTACATACATTGTGCACTCTCAAACTCGACCGTCCGTCCGTGTATTGAAAACAGATTTTTCTCTGTGATTGGACTGTTTTTTCGGAAGGCTTCTGTCGTAAATATTTCACAAGTTGGTAACTTTTAAAAACATGATTTACCTTTAAATTGTATTGTTCAACAAAATCATGATTTCAAGTCAACAGACTTTATGACAATAAGGCCAATTATTACGACTTTGAAACACTACAAAACGGTGATTCGAATGCATTAATATTGTAACCAACTCGACCCCACTGACGTGTGCATGTTTCGCATGGTGTATGGCTCGATTGGTACACGCGAACTGCACAGTGCATGCACTAGGCTAGGTGTATGCAGCTAGCCAGCTTACGGAGCGGCGGGGCCGAAACCTAGACTCGGGTCTGTATAACCGGCTAAGCTGGGCCTGGAGTTGGCCGAAAGATCGTACGCCATTAAGGGTGATGTCATTCATTTTCTGGTAAACTGCGCATGCTCAGACAACTGGTTGCTTACTGTTGTCCAATCAAAGAGCTGTATTTCTTCTACCTTGCCGATGATTCGGCTCGTTGGCTAACAATTTATTTTGCGGCTTAAAACTACTATTAGAGCTCCATACTGCTTAGTCATTGCCACAAAAGTGCGCAGTTGAGGTCATGACCTTTCTTTTGATACCAGACACGTACGTTTAACGTTAACGGAACTACTCGTGTTGCTGTCTCGAAAACAAGGATATTTTGACCTGCTTGGATTTAACGGAGGCCACATGCAAGACAAACATGATACAGACATTGTCCAGAAATCGTCCTTTTTTATGGATTTATTAATATTTTTATGAAAAGGTAAGACCACCATAAGATTGTTCGAGATTTTATCAAACTAAAAATATAAAAACCTAGAAATCGATATGCAATGTTTTTCCATTTTTATTTTTGGCGAGCACAAGTTCAGAGTCGAATTACACGGAAACCTCCGTCGGGGGACAAGTCTCATTTCGACGGAGCGGGTCACATTGTTCGCGCTGCGCGCTCGAACACCTAATTATAAAACAGAGAAACTGTAGTCGGGAATTATTGAGAGATTGTTTAGTGAGGATGAGGCTTCCTTAATATTGTAGCGCAAGTCGGCCTAGTTAAACACGCGGATTGCTGTAGCTGCGCGCGTGTTGTGTATCACCGTTGGATCATGTACGTGAGTGCGCGCAGCTAGCGATTGAAATCGCAGTTAGTGGGAGCCAAGCCGTTGGATAGGATGTATGTCCTGTGAGCGCGTCGGGCATGCAATTTTAGCTAACGAAGCTGAGCCGGGGTCTATCAACGAAACCAAACGAAGGAGGCAAATAGAGGCGCAACCACGGGGACTTACGGTGGAACGCGCATAGCGTGGATAAGCCTTGGCGTATATCCGTGATGAA
Source organism: Zoroaster sp. YZ-2022 (assembly GCA_029582265.1). Taxonomy (NCBI): domain Eukaryota; kingdom Metazoa; phylum Echinodermata; class Asteroidea; order Forcipulatida; family Zoroasteridae; genus Zoroaster; species Zoroaster sp. YZ-2022. The sequence goes on along the minus strand of CM055816.1, from coordinate 91,801,260 downwards.
AAGTGTGGGGATTTTGAAATTTGGGTGCACGGTATAGCTTGAAGTTCTGCATGTGTATTTTTATTATGTATATTTTTTCAACACGTGGAAAATTCTGGGGGATGATCCTGGGTGATGATCCTGTTTGGTTGATTTGGTACTATTAATTGAGCTATGGTGGCAGTGGTCTCTCTACTTGTTATTATTATTATTATTATTATTTATTCAGCCATCACAACAAACAAAACAATACAACAATACAAAACAATACTTCCAGATGGGCTTGGAGCAACAAAAGCAAAACAATTACTGTGATCCGTAGACCTGCTGCCCCACATCTGGTTGTAAAACAAGGAGTAGATTAACATATATTTTGATTTAGAATAATTTATGTAAATAAAAAAATAATAATAATCAAAAAAGTTATAAATAAATACATGTACTTCAAAGGTTTTAAATTTAAATATAACATTAAAAAGCATGAAATATGTGAGAATAAATCAGTTTTTAAGAGTAGAAAAAAGGAAAAAGAAAAAGGAATATTGATGAAAACTGAAGTGAAATTAAAATGCACAAGGCTCTTCAAATTAAAAATATGAAAAGAATTGATGAAACCTAAGAGATATAGGCACATTACACTGTAAATGAATAATAAATTCATTGATAAATAAATAAATAAATGATATAAATTAATAAATAAATAAATAAGTAAATAAGTAAATAATCAATAAATCAATTTAAAAAGATATATATATATATATAAATAAGTATACAAATAAAAGACTAAATAATTAATTAAATAATTAAATAAGTAAATAAATAATAATCCTATAGATGAATAATAAACTTAATAAGTAACTAAATAAATATTAAATTAATTATGGAAATTGCATATAGATATTATACATTTGTATAAAGGATAAAACAAAAGACAAATTAAGAAATATTAGCAGTGGTTACACTTTCTTCATGCTTCAGTGCTTTTAAAAAGGACAGCAGAGAAGTTGAAAAGGCAGAATTGCGAAATTCAGCTGGCAGAGCTGACCAGAGCCTGGGGAATCGCATTGAGATGCAAGGACTGGGTTCTGGCAAATAAGTGTTTGAATGTTAAAGCGCTATCATACCTATGGTTAACACTGATGTTCCTATTTACAGATTCACATTGAATTGTATTAAAAAGACACTTAACAACAAAGGAGATCATCCAACAATTACGGCGACTTGATAAAGAAGACCATTTTAGAGTACAAAGTCTGTCGGTGTAAGACATTTCTCCAAATCGCTGACCTAAGATAAATCGAGTCGCACACCTCTGGACACGTTCAAGAGCTTCCTCCTGCATCCGAGTTTGAGGAAACCAAGCAGGTATCCCATACTCCAATACAGGAAGAACAAGACTCTTAATCAATCAGTCCTAATCAATCCAAGCATTCTATTGGCACGAGAAACAACATTCTTAACATGATCATTCCAAGTTAACTGAGAGTTTAAAGTTACACCGAGGTACTTAAATGAACTAGTAATAGATAATTGAGAATGACCTAACATGTAAACGGGCAGCTGCAAGTTACGTTTTCTAGTAACATGCATAACTTTGGATTTAGTAGCATTAAAATCATTGTTTAAAATGATAGTGTTTGATTTTATTTGACCGACAAACCGTCCGTATGACTGCATAGAAATGCCATTCAAACCATTGAGAAGCTTTTGTTTATGGAGGATTCAAGGAGATGAAAACGGTTTGACTGATGAAAGACGCCCTCTGCCGTCTACAGTAAGTGTTCAGTCGTCTACAAACGGTAAGTCTCACACAATTTTGTTTTAATAACTTTGTCAGTGTCTTCACCCCGCTGTTGATCACCATTCTCATACTCGGCCTCGCGTGAGCGCACTTGTGTCAGCCAGGCCGTGGCCAGTACGTCCCTTGGCAACCACGGCAAAACCACGATCTGAACGCGTCCAAACCGCGGCGACTTTATTGAAAAGGGGCCTTACATTACTGTGTAGTCTTTCAAGAAAAACATCAAAGAAGATTAACATATTGATAGGAAAACCACTTATGCTGTACCACACTCGACTATACATTGACTGTATAATAATATTGTCTTTGAAGAAGGAAAGCGCTAGAGATGGTAAAATATTGACACAAAAACCACTTAGTTTGTGCCTCATTCGAATCAATAATTGGTAAACAAACATTCAATATAACTTTCATTTTTAATAACAGATGGTTAAAATATTGATAAAGAAACCACTTATGTTGTACCACACTCGAATCAATAATATATCAATTGGCTGCATAATATAATATTGTCTTTGAAGGAAAAAGCCAGAGAAGATTAAAATATTGATATGGAAATTGACTTTAGCGGCACAATATAAATACAAAAATGTGTGTGTATAAATTACCTATATCAACTGTTCGCGTCGGGAATAAAAAAGTTTTTCTGGGCCCCTGTGCGGGTTTATTTTTCCCACACACATCGTGAATGGAAGCTTCCACAGCGGATGGCCACGTCTTCCGAGCATGTCACCGTACACGGGTGGCTCAACCGAGCATGCATACCAATATTCTGGAGTTTCCTTTGGCGTGTTCAGACGCTCTCCAATCCACGGTGCGAAAAACAATTGCGTGTATACACGGCCTCTGACGCGAACTGGTTAAGTAATATTGTCTTTGAATGAAAGCGCGGTAGACGGTTACAATATTTATACAGAAACCACGTATGCTGTACTTTACTTGAATCAATAATTGATATATAAATTGGCTGTATAATAAAATTGTCTTTGAAGAAAAGCGTCACAGTAGGTAAAATATTGATACAGAAACCATTTAATAGTTTCTGTGCCTCATTCGAACCAATAATTGGTATATAAATTGTCTTTTTTATAATTTGTCTTTGTTGGAGAAGGTTAATACAATTGATAACGGATACCACTTATTTCGTGTCTTAACTAATGTACGATTCGCTATAGAACCATTACGTTATATATAATATAGAGCAGGATAGCTCAAGACTTAATAGACGATAAAACCCAGAATAAATATTAATTTCATTTTGAAATTTTAGCGTCTTCAACCATTTAAATGCTACACAGAATATTTTGTTGGCTGTCGCTAGAAGCAGGCGTTATGATGGTCTGGACAAAACAACCAGCAATTGGATTTATTTAGTTATAAATATCAATTAACTAAGTGCTCAGTTCTAAATATTCACCTCTAAATACCTTCAGACAGCAGTAGGAAATGCTGAGACTGTGAATTTGACTTTATTGCCTTAGAATCACATCATCTTGTTGTTTGAGATTGATGAAGACACGACGGCTTATTATCTACTGCTAACCCATATTTCATACATGTACCTCACTGTCAATGTGAAAGCCATTCCCAGAATAAATACCGTTTATTACTGAAATGTTACAGCTTACTTTACCATGACAGATATCGTAGCAGCTGTATTTCTGACATTGATGTCATGTCGCGTGTCCACAAAGGTTCACAAATTTCTACTTAACCATTTACACAGTCTTACTGAATCATGTGTTCAATCATTTTAATCTTCAACGACTGTAACATTATTGTTTCTCTTTGCTCTAAGTATGTAATGAAACGTACCTGCGTTTCATCTCAATAGGAGAAAACGGTGAAAGACTTACTGATTTTTGTTTTTGGTTACTTATGTGATAGTTGAATGATGCACACTGTGGATTCATAGAACAATCTCGCCCACAGATCACAGGAGAAGATACAGTCTTCCATTGAAACACATGATTCAGTATGGCTCGGTTGTTGGCCAAGTAAAACATTGGAGTGAACCGTTGTGGGTTTTCACTATGACAATACTTCACAGTGAAAACAAGAAACAAGGTTGCTATGATAGCTCTCATGATGACGCTGTTATTAGTAGACCTAAGATTGAAGGTATCCATGAGGAGGTATTTTTTGTCCACTTAGTTGCTGAAGGTATACGGTAAGGTAAAAAGATGGTTGTGATGACAGGAAAGATTATTTGACGTCAGCCTATCAGACAGGACAAGTGATCAAATGAACTGCGAATCTGCGAAAATATTGTATGCAGTAAGCTCTACCTAACTGCCTGCTTCCACGTAATCGTTTGCTGACGTCACTGTAATTGTGATAACCTGATGTTTGTATAAACTGCGCAGTTACCATAGTAACTGTGAACCATCGCATTATTTTTGTTATGATCCAGGATGGCGCCAGTCTCCGAAAACGTAAACAATTATCCAGGTATTTAATTGGCAATTCCCCTATAGGATCTATATTACCTGGAGTGTCGTGGCCGAGCGGTCTAGCTTACCGGACTCAAGTTCTGGTGTTAGCAACAGAATGTGGGTTCGAATCACGGCCGTGACACTTGTGTCCTTGAGCAAGACACTTAACCATAATTGCTTCTCTCCACGCAGGGGTTAAATGGGTACCTGTGAGGGCAGAGTTGGTTGATTAGCCCTATATGCGCTGTAATGGCAGCAATTGAGCTGTATACTCCCCAGGGAGCTGAGATGGTTTCAGGAATGATTTATGAGCCTTATGAGCCTTATGAGCAGGGGTAATAATATGCGCCTTGAGCACCACTCAGTTGGTGGATACGTGCGCTATATAAGTCCACACATTATTATTATTTATTACCTAGCTACATCTACATATTAAAAAGCGCCAGGATTGGATGGTATACCTTCAGAAATTTATATGTACGGAGGCCAACTAATTAAGGAAGAGTTGCTAAAAATATTACAACTTGTGCTGGGAGAATGAAAAGGTACCACAAGACTACAAGGATGCTTTAATAGTGACAATTTATAAGAAAAAGGGAGAAAGATCGGAATGTGGTAATCATAGAGGTATATCCCTAATTTCAAATGCCGGCAAAAAATTTTCAATTTTTTTTTAAACAGACTTAAAACAGTTTCAGACGCGGTCTTACCTGAGAGTCAAAGCGGTTTTCGGAGCAATATATCAACAAATGATATGATTTTTAGCCTTAGACAACTTCAAGAAAAATCTATCGAACAACATCGCGATCTATATATAGTATTTTTTGACTTTCGGAAGGCTTTTGACTCGGTGGACCGCAAAATTCTCTGGAAAGTTCTAAAAGCATTTGGTTGCACAGACAAATTTATAAATGTAATAAGAAATTTCCATGATGATATGAAAGGTCGAGTATCAGTCGCAGGGCAGACAAGTGACGCTTTCGAAATCACAAACGGTGTAAAGCAAGGCGATCCACTCGCGCCTACCTTATTCGATGCTCGAAAGGATGAGTGAAAATCTACTCTTAGGTGTCTACATTCGAACTCGAAGCGACGGAAAACTTTTTAATCTCGCTCGCTTAAAAGCCAGAACGAAGACCAAAAATGAGATGGTCAGAGAGTTGTTATATGCTGATGATGCAGCAGTAGTGGCGCAATCACTGCAGGACGCTCAAGAAATATCAAACTGTTTTGCCAATGCCGCCACTGAGTTTGGCCTTAGAATTAAAACAGAGCTGCTGTTCCAACCAGGTGCCAGAGTTCCTGTCCCAAATCAAGATCCAATAATTACAATTGGTGGTCAGAATCTAAAAATGGTTCGTTGCTTCAAATATCTTGGCGGCCACGTCAGTAGCGACAATAAAATTGAAGAAGAGATTGCATACAGAGTGCAGACAGCATCCAAATCATTTGGTAGCTTACAAAAACGACTCTGGTCTAAACACGGCATTACAACAAAAACCAAACTAAAAGTATATCGAGCAGTGGTGCTGACTGCACTCCTGTACTCGGTCGAAACCGTGACTCTGCATAGGAAACATATAAAGAAGTTAACTAGCTTTCAACTAAAACATCTAAGACGAATTTTGAAAATAAATTGGCAGGACAAAGTGCCCAACACAGAAGTGCTCAGAAGAGCAAATATGCCTAGTGTTGAGGCCATTATTACAGCGGCACAACTCAGATGGACCGGCCACGTAGTCAGGATGGAGGACAGTAGACTTCCTAAAATTCTACTTTATGGAGAATTGAGGGAAGGAACGCGAAACGTGGGTGGGCAACGGCTTAGGTACAAAGATTTAATAAAAAGAAACTTAAAACGGGTTGATGTAGATGTAAAAAACTGGGAAGCAAAAGCTAAAAACAGGAAGGAATGGAGAGCAGTTGTACAGAGATCAATTGCGACAGTAGAGAAGAAGAGAGAAACAGAGTACCAAGAAAGACACCGATCTAGACACGGGTTAGTGCAGTCAGCCATCTCATGCGGAAGATGCGGGAGAAACTTCCTGTCGAACACAGGACTAACTTCGCACACCCGAGCAAATAAATGCTAACCAAAGAATGAAATTGACCTTCACATATGAGTCGTCATCGTTCGCGATGGACAGCCGTATATATATATATATATATATATATATATATAAGTCTGGGCTGACAATTGAAGTTGTCACTGGTATTCCATTAGATAACCTTGGCATCTGCCTGGGCTTTATGGTATCGCTTTTTGATGAAAGGATTGTTGACAGGAATATCAATATTTATGATGATGGACTTTACTGGTGAGCGGTGCAGGAAGCCGTGTATACGTTTTATCAATTAAGGGCGTCCATTTTACTGAACCATCAAATCTTGTACACTGTATACAAATGATGAATTTAGCCTAGTTGAATTTGATATCTGACGTAAAATATATGGATATAGTGAAAAACACGGGCGAGTTTACAGTATGGCAATATGTGAATGTAGGTAATTTTAAATACAGCCTGCAATGTGATGTAGTGTTTGCAGACGCCACCGTTGTTTACAATAAAACTTTCATGTTTATAACAACAAACCAGTTACCATGGAGACGGAGAGTCGCGTGTATGATATTTCTTTGTGGTGATGTGTGTTGTTATGGTTTGTTGTCAGGGTTAACAATCACTGCCAATCTGTGATGTAATGCACGACCCATGTCATTTGGAACCGCTGGTTTTATTATCTTCACAATCGGTATTTTTCAATGAATAACTTGCAAGCAGGCTAGCGCGTCGCAGAGCTTAACTTCTTTTACTGAGACACGCTTTATCAATAAGTACTTCATTGTAATCTTAAGTTTGTGGGAGAACCACTCGTATTTAAAGACACACATCTTATTCAGACAAGATTGACTTAAGCTGCCTTAAGTCAAGCGCATGATTTGAGCAATTCATATATTAATAAATATAAATTAAGTACTGCGCCGTGAGCACAAGTTTGGTGTGGATATGTGCGCCATATACATTATTAGTAGTATTATTATTAGGTTTGAGGAAATATCATGTGAAACTAACCTCTCTTTAGTCATGAAAGATTGGATGGTTCTGAAAATAATCAAATTCAAAAGATGAACTTGACGTTTCGATCAGTGTGATTGGGTCATCTTGAGGAACAGACTGGGTTAACGTCACGTTATAAAACCACAGGAGTACGGTATTGATTTGTATTTCGTTTTGTGTGCTTCAAAGCTAATATTCGATTGCGACTCAAATATTAACCAAAAGTTACAATCTCTGAAGTAATTTATGTGCATTATAATGCTTTATTGATACACAATTTACACAAAACACTAATAAAACAATTCGATTGATCAAAGTGACTTACAATTCTTTAACATTCCAAATATTATGTCATGAAGCATGCGACCCAGCTTCTTAATACATCCGTTCTTCCAAGATGCCCTTGCTAGGTTCCAGACTTTGGTGGTAGGGTTGGTTATTTTGAGATTAGATTTGTTAGTAATGCTCAAAGGAAAAAGTACATCATTGGAAATTATTGGAAAGTATCGAATTATTATTCAAAAGCTTATTTGGTAGAGAGTTGGTACAATATCAATTAATCTAAGAGATTGTTACATTTGAAGTGCTTTTATCGTTCAGTAAAAAGGAATTATGTTGATTTTTGAAAACATGTCTAAATCAAAACTTGATTAGTTTTATTTAAAACATTCCTACTCTCAGTCCATTTTGTCAGCGGGTTAACAGACCCGCCAAAAATCCTTCGTCTATCAGCTTTTGAAAGCTCGAATAACTGTGTATAGAACACATTATTGTGTACCGTGTAGATGCATTCTCACACGAAACCAGTCTACACACGAAACCAGTCTACACATCACTGACAAGTACTTTTACTTTTTAAAACCTTTCTTCCTTATGTTTTGAGGTATTAAACCATGCAAGGGACATATTAATAGGTTAATTTCTCTAGGTTAAAAACTCGAGGGTTGAAACGAACGTACATTTCCATATGTTGTACATAAGTTGTACCTTCCCTTTAACATTTCACATGTTTCTACAATATTATTTTAAAACGTACAATAATGATTTAGCTTAATACATCGAACAACGGTATCCAGAAAAAATTCCAAATTACCACTTTATGCTTAAATCCATGACTGCTTGCGTAAAACTATTTTGTATTCTGATCCGTTTTGTATCAGAACATCAATTTTAATAATACTTTTATTAAAAAGGACCGGTATTCAAGCGGTGATAAAAAAAAATAGCGTATACACATCTAATGTAAGCTATAAAATATGTGCAATTCAAATATTGGAATGCAACAAATTTAATTATCACTGGTTTTAATCGCAAAAACACTTTGTCCGTCTGCTTCAGTGAGTCAAGATTTGCAATCTCAAAAACTATTTTTTTTTAAACTGGCTAAAATTTATCAGTGCTAACCAACTATGAGTTTTTAAATTCGACGACCACACACATTTATGCAGTTTTCTTATTCTAAGCAATTTTATCGAATAAGTTCATGTTAGATATGTACAATTACTCAACTCATGTAAAATATCAATCATTTACAATTCCTGAATTTCACTCATGTAGGGGCAAGTCCACTTTTTCTGAGTCAGGATCACTTCCATCATACATATCAGAATGTCTATGGGAACATTTTCAAGGTCCACAGAGGCCATGACCAGGATGAAGGGAGGCCATGCCCTCCGTGAAATTCCAGGCCTGCGTGAATGATATCACAAATGAGAATGTAAGCTTTCTAAAAACTTCCCAACTTTTTAAAGAACAAATAAGTACTAAGTATATTTACAAGATGCCAAAATCCATGACTTAAGGCTTAAAGTTGATCTGTCATTATTAATGACAATGCAGTAGTTTGAAAAATAATAGTTTGATGTTCATACCAGAAACTTTTTGTCAACAGTCTGAGTAAGTTAGGATTTTGAAACCTCAAAGAAAAGCACATAAAATATGTTAGTATTCTAAAAAAGTATAATCAATGCAAATTAACCAATCAAGTTTAAAGAAAATTCATTTTTATAGTAATATTATGCTAGATATTCTCTCTAAACACATAGTCATACAGGTGTCGTCGGTGTCATATGGTTTCAACGTCACATGCTTCAAATACCTACAAAATATTTTTTTAAATTCTAGTATTTTGTGCAGTATATTGTATAGCTTCAAGAAGATAGTGAACATAAATCAGGCTATATATAACGAGTAACACAAATAGTTTTCAATACACAAAAGGCTAAACTAAAAGAATTTAAATGTCTCACTCATAAACAATGGCTGTATTATTCATAGAGTTCTCAGTGTGTTTAAGGAATTAATATTTTCCCAATATCAAGTGGTTAAAATGTAAATAGCTTTAGGTAAGGTATGCCATAATATTGGCAACATTGTTTCTATGAGTAGGCTTACTCTGTTTGAATCAAGATATTCATTAAGAAGTTTGCATAATGTTTCGGAGAGAGCTTGGACTATTTCAGATGTCTCAGTAAATTAAAAAAACGTGGTTGAATAACGCATACTGTTTTTCAGTTAGAAACGTACATTTTCAACTAAAAGTATACCTTTTCTACAGAATACAGCATTCAAAAACCTATCCATATGTTGGAGTAAAGGAGATTTGTCCGTTGAGATAAAGAACATCAAGGGTGGCTGGGGTTTACAACCAACGACACATGAGGTAAACCGATTCTTCTTATAAATACATAAGTCAACATTTACTCACAACAATAACTTTTCTTTAAGTTAACTGGAATTCAAAGAATGTACTGGTAATAATCATTTTTAATTTACGGTACCCCTATCAGGCCTGTTTTTTTTCTTTCTCCGTTTTTTGTTCTGTATTCTTCAGTCGATTTATATGACGATTGTACTTGTATGTTCTTTTTTGACTAGATCGATACAATGAGGTCATACAAACATCCATATGTCACAGTTAGAGGGCTCCATACCAATATAATTTTATGGGTATTTTCATTTTTGTTAAAAGTACAATATTTCCCACAACTTATTCCAAAAAATCTGTCAAATTAATAGAAGGAAGGACCTCGCGTGATGCATGTGACCACACGATTTATTGTAGGCCTATGTAACGGGTCATGGACGTTGGCAGTCAGACAAAATCAAGCACCTTTGAAATATCGCTTTTATTTATAGTTTCCGATATCCGAATGTCATAAATTTATTTTAATTTTTTTGTGGTTATTTTTGTTCATTTATTTATTTATTTTTAGCAACGATATTATCTTTCAAAAAGAAATAAAAATAATAACAATTATAAATAAAAAAAATAAAACATTCTAACCTGTGATATAGTCACAGGGCCAGGAATCCGAATGCCCCAGAAAGTGGAATAGAAAAACTCCGTTTCAGAAATTTCCCATCTGGATTCTGGGTCAGTCTGACCTCATAATGGGTCTAACCCCTGTAGATCATTCTCCTTGATTATTCTAAGGCAGACATTTAGGAAAATAATTAATATTTGGAAAAGGACACTAAGAAAAATTATTCATACATGAGAAAACAAAATAAATAGGATCAGACAGAGCGGGACCATGGGCAAAAGCAAACTGAACTTAACTGCTGGAGGCAAGGTCTTCGATCACCTCTTAATTAACCTTACCCGGCTTGTTTTCTCAATGTATACATTTATGACGAATAGTACCATTTTAGAATAATATTGGACAATTTTGTTGTTATAGCGCCCTCCAGCGGTGATCTATGTAACGTCACATTGTTACTTGTAGTGAAGACAACTTTTGTGCCAAAGTTATAGGACAAATATCATTGTTGACCAACAATTTGGAAACGTTACTAAAAGTGGGTATAGCGCTCACTAAGGGTCACATGGAAGTTTTCATGACCTCATTCCACAGATCGTGTCGAACTTAACGCTACCAGTAGTACGATAATTTGTATTATACCTTGTTCGATTAATTTTCAGAAACAGATTGTCAGCAAATCAGAGATTTGGAATAATTCTAGCAACTCACTTACATTTGTAATGAATAACCATGATTCAAGTGCATCATGTCCATTCAGTGATGGTCCGTACTGTGATGTGTATTGTTACCAGAACGGCCCTGACGCTTTAATGGGAGAACACAAAGTGCGTTTGTTAGTAAAGCCAGAAGAAGTAAGTGCACTTTCAACCTAATGCCTGTTTGCAAGAAAGGATTTATACCTGAATTAAATCACCAGCTTCTCTTACACTTGTCTTCCACTTGCAGAACATAATGTCGGGTTACAGTCATCTCGGGATTTGTCACTTGTATAATTAACACTAAACTAAGTCACTGCTATATATATGGGTATTTGATATACACGAGAATTCCTCATATTTCGGCTATCAAAGTCACCCATTAAGTTGTACACGCCTTACTCATTCTGGCCTATGGTGGACCTGTCAGTGAGTCATTTCCACTGAATTATGCATTAGCATAATGTTCTTGGTCATAAGACTGTCGACCCACGAGACAACTCGACCCTTTAGGTCGAGTTGTCACGAGAGTCGAGTTGTCTCGTGGGTCGAGTTGTCCACGTCGAGTTGTCACAAGGGTCGAGTTATCTTAACCCTTGTTCTTACTGCTTAGTTAATGTTCGTATTGAAATGTAACGATGGAAAACAACATCTTCCTTTTAAAAGAGGTATATTATTATTTCAACCAATGAACATGTAATTTTGTTAATTTTGAAGCGGACATTAAGAGGGGAAACATCGCACCAATTCTTCCAGCTAAATAGTCAACATACATCGAACGCCAACACAAAATGTACATCGCTGTGAAACAATAATAATTATCAGTAAACCACATACCCAACATCTTTAGAGCAAAAGGCGAAAACTGCATACAGTTATCGTTAGCACTGTATTGGAAGAAAGCATTGTTCACTCGTAGAAGTCTACAATACCCCCGATCACTTATATTTTAGAGTTCAAGTACAGAGTATGAATACAGTATAGTGCACATAATTATTTAAGGATCGAATTATTTTAATTTCATTTTTTCATAGCCATCTGTGCCTGCTGAATCTAAATGCGGTGGACTCCAGACAAATTCTCAACATGCATCGATATATATCGAAGTAAGTGAAATTTGGCATCTATTATTTTATCGCCGAAGTCTGTGATCTTTTTAAATCAAATTAAATGAAATTTATGAATGCAATCATTTAATAGATGAGAACGATGTTAAAGGTTACATAAAACGCATATTCAAATTTTTAAACAAATAGCCATGCTTCTTGACAGTTTAATAAAAAAGGAAAGTTTATTTTTGGATCAATTTGACTCCAGTGATTGAATAGAAAGTTACGCCTGTGAACATTTACAAATAACAGATAAATCAATAAAATATTGTATACAAATAATATTTCATTAACCACAAAAGATAAATTCATATTTTTTCCTGCATTGTCAAAACGATTAAATTGTCAAATTTTGTTCAGACTTGTAGGCATTTTATTTTCGGTAACATGACGAATAAAACGTTCCATTTGTTGGGTTAAATCTTGTATATTTTTCTCATTGTATAACAACACTTTGATTTAAATAAAATAATAACAATACCTCACAAAAGTGAAAACCCCTCCGTTTGTTATTAACATTCAAACGCGGAATTCCGGTACTGATGGCTAACTATCAAATTTCGAAATTTCAATTGGGACTTTATGAGACAAAATGACACAGAATACAAACATACATTCATACATGAACACAAAAGTGAGCAGAAGTGAGAAGAAAGAGACACAAAAGCAAAGTCAGAACTGATCCTGGGACCAGACAAAAGAGGGGTTACATATGAATGAGTGACCAGGGGTAATAATGTAAAAGTACTCATAACTCTGTCAAAAATGATCAGATTTGGACGTTTGATGTCTCATTTTAAAGTGGAAAGGTGTATCTTTCAAACCATACCTATATTATCTATGTTGGTTATTCATTCTACGTCTGGTATTCCGTTATTTTGGGCTGGAAGAGGAGACTATGAAATAAATGAAAAGCAATGAGATAGACAGGGGAAGTAAACCAAACAAATGTAAAACAAATGTAACTAGAGGTTAAGCTTTTGATGAAAACGCTGACATGGGTTTCCGATGTATTGATAATATTGGGCACTAATGTCCCAAGTTCTTTGTTTAGTGTTAAGAAAGTTATGATATATTAAAAATGCGCATTAATTGTAGTCATTGTATACAAACGTTGCATTGTGTGTTCCTTAGGCGTACAAGTAGTACTAACTAGCCCAAACGTTATTTTAGACAAGACCCGATCGACAGGACAGGTGGGTAGATGAGACTGTGAGTGGGAGTTTTTTTGGACAGTAGGTGGCAGGAGACTGATGAGGTGTATGTTCTGGATCGAAATTGACATTATTGTTTGCAGTATTATCTGTACAGATATTACGACAATAGTACAAAATTGCAACCTAAGTGTTCAATGAAAACAGTTGTTTTGGAAACATGTACATTGATAAGTATTGGTACACTGAGTTAATTGTTTAATATTTTACGATATATTGAAATAAACTTAAAACGCATGAACTGTAAATTGTACTGGTGTTGTACTTGTTCTGGTGTTAGCAGCAGAATGTGGGTTCGAATCCCAGCCGTGACACTTGTGTCCTTGAGCAAGACACTTAACCATAATTGCTTCTCTCCACCCAGGGGTTAAATGGATACCTGTGAGGGCAGAGTTGGTTGATTAGCCCTATATGCGCTGTAATGGCAGCAATTGAGCTGTATACTTTCCAGGGAGCTGAGATGGTTTCAGGAATGATTTATGAGCCTTATGAGCAGGGGTAATGATATAATGCGCCTTGAGCACCATTTAGTTGGTGGATACGTGCGCTATATAAGTCCACACATTATTATTATTATTATTATTCTGTTTGTATTTATGTGGAAATGCGAAGTATGACACCTCGTGGTCGAGTTTTGCGTAGGTCGAGTTTTGCGTAGGTCGAGTTGTCACAAGGCTGGAGTGCTGTCGTGGATCCTAGTTGTTTGTGTTGAGTTGTCACAAGGGTCGAGACGTCTTAACCCCCCCTCCCACAGCGTCACACTAAAATATGAATAACCTGATATTTACTGACGTTATGATGACGTAGGCCTACTTTGTTTTAGACACTTCGCATTACAGGCTTTCATATGGTGCATGTTTTGTATTGTTGTGACGATGCTAAGTATGACATCATCCATCGACAACTTTCACATATTAAACCTATGTGGTTTTGGCGGAAACAAGAAGAAAAATAAACGAAAACAATAGGCTTTCGGCGACCAGGCCGAAACCCTACAAGTTGAAAAATAAAGAAAAACAACATTATGTCGAAATTAATTACGTGTGATTTTATTTTTTAAACAAATCTTCAGAAAGGAGAAAATAGTCTTCAATCTAAAACAATAAACATTAAATACTCTGCCTTTCGCGTTAACCCAGCCTGTTAATCATGCTGCCTTTCGATTATTTTGCCTTTATGGCAGGCATAGCGGCTGCTGCGCCACATGGCAGCAACTGCTGTTTTAAATTTGTTTTCTTCTAAAACAATTGTTGAATGTACATTTAACAATTGTGTGATTATTGTAAATTTATTATTTTATTGTTATACCTTATTACTAAGTTTTAAATCTAGATTAAAACAGGTCAAATGTTGACAAAAAATAGGTATATCTGGTTATTTCTAACGTTAGTAATACTTTCCCCAGGGCAAAACTAACGAATAATTTTTGAACATTTATTTTATAAATTTTCCTCATTTGCATATTATACCAGTCCAAAATTTTAGGCTCGTCAGACAGTCACAGTATTTCTTGAATACTGTAACGCTTGCCGTCGCGGTCTAAAGATCTCTTGTGTACAGGCGTGAACTCTGGCTTAAAACAATTCTTATCACCATTATGGTAAACGAAAACGGACAGACAACAATAAAAAAAATCAATTGGACACCAATGTGTTTAGGTTTATAACTGGACCAAGTTGATTCTCTTTCAGGCTAGTGCAAAATAGACTCACTTTATCTTAATACTCAACTTACATTATTAAGTAGTTCCCGCCGAAAACACTAAAGATGAGTTTGTAATTTAGTGGATTTGTTCTAAAGATGATTTTCATTGCTTGCTGTCGAAGTCAGAAATAACTAAACTTGTTCGGTGGGAACGTCCTGTACAAAATTACAATATAACATTTGTAGTTCGCGCGCGTAGTCCCCGGATCCCCAGGTACACACACGCGCACTGTGTAACAGTGATCTAGTATGGTGGCTCTGGGGGGACACACAAAACCTAACTATTGAAAATTTTACTTCAAATTTCATATCTGCGACTTTTCTCTGGCAGCGAAATTTGACGTCAAATTTCATGTCCGCGACTTCACCCCATGGCCCAAAGACTTAAATATTGACGTCAACATTCATGGAAAATGTTTACGTCAAATTTCATGTATTCAACTTTTCCCATTAATTAAGAAAGAAAATACGACATTATTATTAAAACATCAACAATCTTCTAAAAAGTAAAGTGAGTTACAGTGGGTTTGTGGGATTTTGTCATCAGTTGCTATCACTATAGGAACCAATAGGTCAGAGCAATCCAGGCAAATAAAAGAAGGTCCTTGGTTGTTGGGTACCGTATACAACGAGTCCACCGTGCACCACTCTATAATCGAGCGTCACTCACAATGTTGTTCCTTCGGATGTTACGAACAAGATGTTAACAATGACATTTTGAGATGCATTATCATAGGAACACTGGATTTGTTTGTATTAAGTTTTAATAAAATATATCACGTGGCGTGAACAAAATAATTGACTTTAATGTCATCTTTTTAATATTTCAAAGATTCAGAACTGAATGAACGAGTGGACACGATGCCATGCAATGAAGTACTACCACTGCAGTATCCCGGTGATAAACCCTTGGTAAGGATACTGTGTTATACTTATTTATTAACAATATCATTGGCTTCTAATTGTAGCCACAGGAAAGTTTATTTCAATTTCAGGGAGCAAAGAATAAGCACGATTTTTTTCGCTCAATCATCGATCGTAATGGACCTCATTATTTTAACCCACTGGTTACTGTCATAGAACTGTAGTGTGTACAATTACGATGATAATAGTAACCCCTGTGTAACCCTCTGAAGTTGAAACCGAGCTTAAAATAAAATGGTGGAATATGGGATTTATTATTTGAATGTTTTTAAGGGATGGTGTGTGGTTGGTTAAAAACAGCTAATATTTAAGCACATTTTTGAATAATTTGTTATAATAGTATCTTTCACTTTCTAAAAATAAATTGTGTAATAACACAGATAATTGATTAAGTATTTCTAATTTCTTTTAGGTAATAGCTACATCTACAGGAAGAGTTAAAAAATAATGTTTTCCTCCTTGTTTCTCATAAGTTGTTACATATTTTGAGGGGTAGATAAAAAAAATCAGGTTAACAACCTCCCCTGAAGAAATGTTCTACGAAAATCAATGAAGCAAATAATATTGTTGAATAATAGTGCATTGTATTGTTTGACTAATCATAATTTTAACGTTGTACATTGTTTCAGTCGGACATAGCCGTTGAGATATACTTTCGAGAACTAGCTCACAAGCTAGGACCAGGATGGAAGACACTGGCCACATATTTAGGCATACCGAACGGTAACGTAAAAATACTGATGAGGGATTATATAGGAAGCGTCAACGATCAGATATTTGACATGCTTTTAATGTGGAGAGAAACATTTGAATCCTTCGGAGACATTGCCTTCAAAACTCTTGCTAGAAACCTTCAGAGGGTTGAACGAAATGACCTTGTTGAGCATTTATGCCACAGGGTTACCAGCATGCTGTTCTTTCAAAGGTCGCTGAGAAAGAGAACGGAAACAAATAACCGTTTCTGTGGAATTTGAATAACCGGTAAATTCTCGGGTCAGTTCACAAGAGGCACCTGTTATACATCGACCTTCAGGAGGATAAAAAGTAAAGTGCAACCAGCGGCGTAGCCACGTGCTCCCCCCCCCACACACACACACAAATTTCCAGTGCCCCCCCCCCCCCCAGCTGCCTCCCACGACAAATCCCTATAGTGCCACAAAAAAGAAACGAAAAAGACAAGGGAAACCCACACTCCTGGGCCCCCACTGAAAAGCAGTGCCCCCTCCACCCCCACTGTAATAGTCCTGGCTACGCCGCTGAGTGCAACAATGTGGCACCCAAGATAGGAAATTGCAACAAGAAGTCTGCCGAAGCAAGACTGGTAACCGGTCTACAGAGCTCCCAAGCAAACAATCAATTACCTCAATGTATTCACAGTTACATTCGGGTATACGAGATACGACCTTGCCACACTGACGCAACGAAATCCAGGTGTCATGTTTTATTGAATGGTACAACACTGGTACATAATTATTGGCAAACACGATTGTACAATAATGTGTTCAGCTTGGTCCTTTGTGTGTTGACGAGATTGGCAAACACACATTCAAGTACATTGATTCAATTGACACAAGTACCATGGCTCCAACCAAGATTCTGGCAACTTGGCCATCAGAAACGCTCGGCCGTAACACCCTGTACACTCACCTTTTCATAATAGCTTCTTCCACTGTACTTGAGCTGTTGAGAACGTCACCAAATAAATAGTAAAACCACATCCAGTAGAGTGAGTAATCGGTATGACAACCTTCCAATCATCCAAAAACCTTTGCCCAAACAAAAAATGGATTATATACCGATCATCAAAAGAAACTTATCAAATCTTTGGAAGGACACTCATTAAAATCCTCCTCGGAAAAAATGAAACATATTTGAACACAGGTAAACTTCAGTACTCTTGTTTATTGATATGTGCTTAGTAAAGATTAATTAAAGTCAACAATTCCTAGCTTTGCTTTTTCAGTTGTGATCCAAATACTCCACTGAATGTTTTTGGTCTTGTAGTACAATGTTCTAGACCTACCATTTCCATAACCATTTCATAATGTTCTTAGCAACTGTATCAAGATCAGATGTTTTGAGAGATACATAGTATGCTCGATGCCAAACGTCTATCATCTTCAAAATCACTTGGTAATACAATTCATTCATCTGAAAGTTTAAACTCTTCACATCACCAGAACTTATTACACGTCTCGAACATAAGACTCGGATACGAAATCAGTCCATTCTGGTTGGGATCACATTTCCATCAAAACACGCAGGATTAACAAATACTGCACAGATCGTGTTCTCTTTGCTGGTACTAAAGCCAATTTAAATGCCATATTTTAAGAACATTGCATGTAATGGTGGCACAACTAACTTCAATGTCCTGCACATTGTATACAATGGGCTTGTACAGGGATACATACATGTAATCAGTTTAAAGTAAGCAAACCAAGCCTAGCGCCCATTGAGTCCATTTTGTTTTTAATTGCTAGTCATTAAACCCTGATGAATGAAAATGTTCTATGCCGGGGTACACATTGCCCATTTGTACCCCTGACATACATGTATTAAGCCATGGTAGTATGATACATTCCAGAGATCTCTTAGTGTACTGGATTTAAATTAAAGTTCTTAGTCTATATGTGAGGTCTCTTGAGCCCAGAGAATCTATTTGAACAACAAATAAATGTTCATACAAACAATCAAACAGAAAACACGTTTTTCATCAAAAAAAAAAAAAAAAAAAAAAAAAAAAGAAAAAAAAAAAAAAAAAAAAAGACTTTGCACTTTTTGGTGGAATATTAATCCATTGTTTGGTTGGCAAGGTTTTTTGGATAAAACGTTTGCTCAGTGTAACAAGGTCGTTATAGAACATATAGAAGATACGATGTTGTTGCAGTCAATTGTTTTAATGTATTCAAATTTATGCACTATTGCACATATGACCTTGTATATATATATATATATATATATATATACACATTTAAAAAATAATGATTTACGTTATTGCATTTGTTTAAATAATATTTTAGATGTAATGAAAAGTAATGTGCATATTATATTAGTTTGAAGTGATGTTTGGATCTACTTATAGTGGAGTATAATAATTTTGCAAACAGGAAATAGAAATTCAACTGATTATGCCAATAAGCCTCGCTTGTTCACATTTCTTTAACACTATCAAGCCTGTTATTTTCTCGTTGTTAGACCGGGAATGGGGGGGGGGGGGTGACTCTTTGTGCCCCCTCCGTATTTTGTGTATTCTGCAGCCGATTTTCATGAAACTTTTATAAGTTACTGTTAGGTGCCGCTATACCAATTTTAAAAATAATTTTTCCGAAGGGTGGTCTAAAATAGTATTTTTTCCATAATTTGCTGAGATTTTATACGTTGGCCTTGAAATTAGGCACAAGTTTTGCCCAGAACAAGCAACAATGTGACGTCACTTAGATCACTGTTAGAACAAGTTATCAGCATAATGTTGTTACAAAAACATGATTTTTAAATATTTTGACACTAAATTGGGTATAATAAAGGCAGATATAATAACATCCAAGGTACTATTGATGACTCAAAATCAGTTTTTTGAGATTGCTAGAAAATATAGTTTTGAATAAGAGTGAGTTCAAAAAAGTGTAAGATAATATATCCAATAGTGCCCCCTCCCACACAGACTAGATAGGGTTAATCTCTGTAGCCAATTGTATTTAAACTTAAAATGCATTTTTTGTTTTGTATTTACGTTGACAGTATAAGTCAATATTGCTGTTTGATTAATCGATATCCAATGAGATGAAAATAATGCAATAATACAATAAAAATACATGTGTTAATATGCAAACCAATGATTTTGAGAGATATGATCTACACACTTTGTTGTGATAACCATGTGAACGGTTTAAATACCACAGTGATGAAACACGTTACAGCATTATTAACCAATTCATCTTAGTTTCAAGTTCTTATTACTCAATTTGATTTAAAGAAATATATTGTTTTATGAGAAACATTTTAGAGAAATGAGATAGCCTCTCTGTAATGGATGGTACTAGTACAATAGCATGTATTCAAGGACTGTTATGCAGTACACGTGCCCGGTAAAGGAACGTAAGCGCGCGTTTAACCTAATATGTTCTTCTTCCGGGCACATTGCGTTATAACGTAGATAAAAAGCCAATATTATTTGTTCTTTTGCTAATGTTACTGTTAACCGTTTAAGAGAATATTGTTAATTTGATTTGTTTTTTTATATCATTCCCAGTGACGTCCTCGTCTCGTTTAATATTATTTAATTAATAAAATTTGTGTACATTATTTGTAAAAGGATCCATGCGTTAATACAATTGTAACCAGTTGATGTAGGTCAATGGGCTAACACCAATTTGGTTAATAGTTCTCATTCCTTTTCATTGGGGTTGTGTTTAACCTACATCTAACAATGAAAGCATGGGCTGATTCTAGTGGCAATTGTTATGTTACAAATGTAGACAATAGAACCTTGGGTAGCCACTTTCGACTGTGTGTACTCAACCACGAATTTGGTATAAGAGACCCTTGGATGTTTCCTTTTTAAATTTAAGGAGTATCTGTATAATTCCAACTTTGAGGTTTGGACAGACAACAACGCTCTGAGTCATTTGGGAACAGCAAAATTAGATGCCACTGAGCAACGTTGGGTTGCTGATCTCGGTGTTTTTGATTTTACTACACACTATCGTTCGGGAAAAGAGAACAAAAATGCTGATGGGTTGTCCCGACAAGGTGCTCATGACCAGATGTTTGAAATATCCGATTTGGAGGAGATGGTTACGGTATCCTCGCAGTCTGTTCGGTGTTCGGTGCTGCCACTTGATGTTAAATCGGAGATTGCAAAGGAGAATGTCATTCGGTCATGTTTTGATGAGGTTAAACAATTTGTCTCCGCACAAATTGCAGTTTTCCCAGTATATTCCAATGATGACCTTCAACAAATGCAGTCTAGAGATCCAGTAATTCAGAGAGTGTTAGTGTATTTTGACAGATGTTCTGATCCTACTACCAAAGAACGGAAGCAGGAGTTGCCTTCAGTATTGAAAC
This sequence comes from Zoroaster sp. YZ-2022, assembly GCA_029582265.1. Lineage (NCBI taxonomy): Eukaryota > Metazoa > Echinodermata > Asteroidea > Forcipulatida > Zoroasteridae > Zoroaster > Zoroaster sp. YZ-2022. Next base: position 91,780,010 of record CM055816.1, on the reverse strand, counting down.
TATTGCGTCAGAAGAAACGTTTTGTAAAAGTGAATGGAGTTTTGTACAGACAACGTGTGCATAAAGGGTCTATAATTAGACAGTTATTGCTTCCCCAAAGTCTTAAGTCGATCATACTCCAGGCCTTACATAATCAGTGTGGGCACCAGGAAGAAGAACGAACCTTGTCCCTAATTCAGCAAAGATGTTATTGGTTAGGCATGAGTCAAGATGTGAAGCAATGGATTCAACAATGTGAAAGGTGTACGGTAGCCAAATTACCTGTTCCTAGGCCAAAAAATCCTTTAGGGCATGTTTTGGCGTCTCGTCCATTAGAGATCATAGCAGTGGATTTCACAATGTTGGATCAAGCCTCGGATCGTACTGAGAATGTGTTAGTAATAACTGATGTATTTACAAAGTATACGATCGCAGTTCCCACTCGTGATCAAACTGCATTGACTACAGCAAAGGTTTTAGTTCAGCATTGGTTTACTAAGTTTGGCATACCAGAACGAATACATTCAGATCAAGGGAAACAGTTTGAATCTAAATTAATACATCACTTGTGTTCGATTTATGATATCCGTAAATCTAGAACCACCCCGTATCACCCACAAGGAAATTCCCAGTGCGAGAGATTTAATAGAACCATGCACGACTTGTTAAGAACGCTTACTAAAAAGCAAAAGCGTAATTGGCCCAAACACCTTAATGAGTTATTGTATTGTTATAATTCTACAATTCATTCATCCACAGGATTTACACCATTTTATTTAATGTTTGGTAGAGAACCTCGACTCCCAGTAGATATCATCTTGGGCATTGGTATCGATGATGATGATGGTGATGATGATGATTGGGTTAGAGCTCACAAATTAAGACTTCAACAAAGTTACGAAATGGCTCAAGAAAATTTGAGAAATGCAGCAGCAATTAGGAAAGAACGATTTGATCGGAAAACCAACCCGTATAAATTTGAGATAAATGATTTGGTGTATCTGAGACGTCGTCAGTTTGACGGACGTCATAAAATTCAAGATCACTATGATTCTAAAGTATATAAAGTTACTGCTAAAGTTGATCCTGATAATTATGTGTACACTATCCAGTTGATAGAAAATTCAGATGTAACAAAAAATGTTCATTCTAGTGAACTTAAGTCTTGCAGAGGGTTAATTGTGGACGCTAGGTCAAAACCAAGTCTCATAAAACTACAGACTCCTGTCAAAGTAGATCAGACGGAAAAAGACAATCCGTGTGATTCTGATAAAGATAGATTAAAAATAAATCAAAAAGTTGAAGATAGTAATTTGTCAGAATCAGACTCGGAAATAGAAGTAGCTGTATGTATACCTCGTACCACAAGTCAAGTTGAAGAATCGGAGACTTCTCAAGTACCTAGGCGTACAAAACGTATCACGGCTGGTAAACATTCTAATCCATTTAAATTACCTCGTTCTGCTTTGGTACACGAACAACTTGAAAGGAATTCAAAGTTACCAATAATCATTACTATGGAATTAGGAGTGGTGTTATTTGTGATATGTATTATCATTATGTGTTGTTTATTAGGTTATTCGTGGAGTTACCAGTCTCATGTTGGAACTATTTTAGTTGGGTTATTATCTTTTCTCTTAGTCGTATTATTTCCTAAGAGATTGTTCAGAGTTGGATGTACTGTTGTTGGATTTGTAAGATTAATTAAATCTTATGTTGACGGGTGAACGAACAAGGAAGGGATACCACTGTATATATGTTATAGTTGTGAAAATAAAAAAGTTGAGAGTTCCCATATTTTGTTAAATAGTAAACTTGAGGATAGATTTGAATTTTTGAGTAAAAACAATTTACAGTTTTGATTAAATGGTTGACAAGTCAGATCTTTATGCAATCTATATTTAGATTTACCATTATAGGTTTGGGAAGTTCCCATGTGTAGACGACACAACCTGTAGATAACGGTATTATAGAAATGCGACAAATAGGATTTATCTGAATGTTTAATATTTGATCATCAATGTAATTTCGTATTGGTGAAGTGTATGTGATTTATTTTAAGTCAGTTTTGGAATTATCAAAATTATTTTATGAGGACATAAAAATTTTCTGTTGGGGTGTGTGTAACCAGTTGATGTAGGTCAATGGGCTAACACCAATTTGGTTAATAGTTCTCATTCCTTTTCATTGGGGTTGTGTTTAACCTACATCTAACAATGAAAGCATGGGCTGATTCTAGTGGCAATTGTTATGTTACAAATGTAGACAATAGAACCTTGGGTAGCCACTTTCGACTCTGTGTACTCAACCACGAATTTGGTATAAGAGACCCTGTAATGAATGGCCAGTGTCATTCCTTCCTGGTCTGTTTCTTGTACCAACTTGTCTTTGGCTTGCCATGGTGGTCTTCAGTTGGGTGTGGCTTGGGCTGCTGATATATGCCACCTATATGCAATTATCATGTTGTACATGTATGGAATGACCAACGCTAAGGGAATGCCTTATTAATCTTCTTATTTTCCAAATATTATTCCATCTGATGACATTTTGTTTGATCATTTCATTACATTAACTGAGAAACAGGTTAAGCAACTTGTCAGTAAATCTACAAAGAAGTCTTGTTCCCTTGATCCAATGCCAACTAAGCTAGTCAGTGATTGTCTTGATGTTCTGCTGCCAGTGCTTACCAGTATCATAAATTTGTCTATTGGTTCTGGCGTTTTTCCTGACTGCTGGAAAGAGGGACTGGTTTTTCCTTTGTTAAAAAAGCATAACCTTGACCCAGTTTTAGAAAATTACCGACCAATCACCAACTTGCAGTTTTTGTCTAAACTTACTGAGAGTGCAGTGTGTGCTCAAATTAATAATCATATGGCTAGGCATTCATTATTTCCACAATTTCAATCGGCATATAGGAAACATCACAGTACAGAGACGGCTCTTTTGAGGGTAAAGAATGACATACTTTTGAAGATGAATTCTCAGCATGTAACATTACTTGTTTTATTAGATCTTAGTGCCGCTTTTGATACCATTGATCATAAAATTTTGCTGGAACGCCTTCAGTCAAAGCTTGGGATATCCGGCTTGGCGCTTGATTGGTTTGCATCTTACTTGTCTTCCAGAAGCCAGCGGGTGTCTATAGATGGGACCTTGTCAGATAGTTTCAGGCTTGACTGTGGTGTCCCTGTGCGAATATGCTTAACAGAACTAAGCGCAGCAGCGCTTTACTTTAATACAACTTAAAAACTTTCCAAGTTTATTTGTGATGACTTTAATTGCTGCAGCCACCAGAATGTCAGTTGCTCCACCTACCGTGATGCCTGCCTTCGCTATGGGAACAAGGCATATCAAGCAAGTTTATTGTGAGGTTTGAGCAGCTCTAACCATAACATGAACCAGCTTATTCTAGTTTACCAGCCCCGAATGTGAGTAGAATCTGTGAGAAAATTCCGTCTGAAGTTCTGGTCAAGTCAAGCTATCGAGGCTTTAAATGGATGCTTCATTGGATTGGATTGAAACCTTTTCACATATTCTGCAGCGAACTATTGGATCGACGAAACAGTTCATATTCAATTTAATTCAATCTTACATTTATTTCCACACAAACATAGTCAAATGCATGTGTAATACAATATTTAAAAAATAACAATTGCGTATGGAGGCACAGCCATGATAAGCCAAGGATGGTATTGGAATACTGTCAAAGTATTTCCATTTGTATATAGATATATAGGTAGTATCAAACTTTTCGTTATCTGATATTAGCAAATCGATCGCACATCGATCGCGCATTAACCAACGATCGCAACTGAAGTTTCTTCACGTGTACCCAAAGGCATGTGTTACTAGTCTGTTACGCGACAAACGCGTCCACCTTCTCTTAATTGCATCGCAGCTGCCTCTGCTCCTGTAAGTTTTCTGTTTTTATACGTTCCATGGGTTCGTTTCTTTTTTACATTTTTTTTTTTTGTAGTAACAGTTTTGTGTTCGTGGTGTCCATTCGTTTCTTCAGTTGACTTTTTTCTTTGTATTATTTGACGTTCATATCGCCAGTAGCCCTGAGAATCTTCTAGCTGTTTGAGCCACCATGTTTTTCTATGGACTGTACATTCTACTATAAGAAACTAACAGGTCAAAACTGCAAAAAAGTTTCACATTACCATTTTATCACCAGAGGACATTGTGAACAACAACCGCCAATTCATATCCGTGGCATAGGACATTCCAAAACTTGATCACAGTTTTTTACCTGCTTACCTACCTTCTGCATTTCCACCACCTACAGTTTCTCCACAAGACGTGTTCCAGAAACTCAAGAAATTAAACATTAATAAGAGCGGTGGCCCCGACTGTATTCCACCTCGTGCATGTGATCAAGGAATTTTCTTATGAAGGCGTTGTTCCTGATATTTGGAAATCTGTCTTTGTTATACCTGTCCCAAAGTCTAATCCATCCACGGTCCACCTAATATTAATAATTTACGCCCAATCTCACTCACATGTTTTGTTGTGAATTGGATTTTTGATGATATTAAGAACTGAATTGATACACAACAGTTTGGTTCCCTTAAGGGACTTTCTACTACATATTGTTTAGTTAAATTGTTAGATGATATTTTGAAAGGAACTTATAAACCTCAACACTCTGCTGTCTTGGTAGCTACTGACTTTTCTAAAGCTTTTGATAGAGTTAGCCATCAAATAGTGGTAGAAAGGTTTTTATACTTGGTAGTTCGTCCCTCAATCCCATGGGTTTGCAGTTTTTATCTAAAAGAAAACAAGCTGTCCGGTACAATGGGAGTGTTTCTAGTTGGGAAACTGCCGGGGTCCCACAAGGCACAAACTTAGGTCCCGTAGCTTTTTTAGCAATGATTAATGACTTTGTTTCTGGCACCCCTGAGGTCTCACATTTGAAATACGTAGATGACATGTCTTTTGTTCAAACATAAAGTAACAATGACGAAACGACCTCCATGCAACAGGAACTTGATTGTTTGCAGGAATGGTCAACCAAAAATAACATGAAACTGAACCCCCAAAAATGTCAAGTCAAGATATCTTGCTTTCAAAGACAACCACCTGTTGTGCCACGTTTTCAAATTGGTAATTCAATCATTAATGGAAACTAATTGCGTTAAACTTTGGGGCATCCACCTGTAAGAGAACCTTAAATGGGATACTCAAGTCGATTACATGGGCAAAACTTTCAACAAAAAACTTTAGTTTTTACGCCAATTGAAACGTTGTAACATTCCAATTATTGATTTAAGAACAGTGTTTTTACAATATGTCAGACCCACCAGCATGGTGTTGTGGTTTGTCTAGAGATCAGAGGGAGTGTTTGGAGAAAATGCAAAGAAAGGCATTTCGTATAATCCTAGCTATCGAGTGACCTCTGTCGATATCAGTCGTACACAAATATATGTGAGGTACTGAACATTCCAGTTCTCACTGAGAAACTTGAACAGCTTTCACTTAATTTTGGCAATCTACTTTTAAATTCAAACAAATATAGTAACTCCCCCTCCTAGGAATGATAACCTTAAAAATTCGGACTCGCTGTCCACAATTAGATGTACAACTAACATGTATAAATGTAGCCCTATCCCGTACCTGACAACCATTCTCAATAAGCAGAAGTGATTTGTCCCTTCGTCTCTCAGCTTGTTTCATGGAAAGTCATTTTGCCAGTTTATTCACATTTTTCACCTGTGATCTTTGTTTTGGCCTGTGGTATTTGTTTATGGTGTTTTTGTTAATATGGTAAATGTAGTTCTGTGTGCAATCTGTGAGTTTGCTGTAGTTTTGATGAGAAACGTTCATAATCAATTACTTTTTATCATGAATAATCCTGTAGAATGGTTCAACTCTCCCCCTTTATTATTTCATTCATGTCTTTAGTCTGATTGTCCTTTATTATCTCATTCATGTCTTTTGACAGAGCGGTGATCCCTCGAAGTGGTAGGATGAGGCTGCCGTTGGCCAGTACAAATAGACACCCCTCCTCATTTATTCCACAATGTATGAAATTTCTTAATTCAAATTTTAAGCGTTGATTATGCTTGCCTGTTTGGTACCTTTCATTGGACCTGTTTCGACCTTATGTCACTGTGCGATGTCTTTTATTTGTTTTCTTATATTTGTCTATATACTTCTATTTTTGTACTTTTGTATTTGTATAGAATGTATTTTTATAGAGTGTACTTGTGCTTTATTGTCTATTTTTTATTTATGCGAGCATTCAGTTACCCTATATGGAGTTTAATAAAGTTGATCTTATCTTATCTTATCTTATCTTGTCTTGTCCGATTGTCGATCCTTTCAAAGACTGTTTATGTCCCTGCTTGTGTTTTTATTTTTTCGCCTACTTTGATGTTTTTTTTAATACAATCATATATAATACAAGTATAATGTAAATAAGTTATAGTATTGTGTTTTTGTATATTGATATTTAATAATCTTTAATATTTTAATTCCTCTATATTGTAATTATCACTGTAATTAAACCATTTTGGCTGCGATAGTGAAACAAAAAACCAATAATATAAAAAAAATCAGTTTGGTCATTGATGGTGTGCCCATGTTTATCGTGGGCCCATGTTCATCAGTGATTACTACATGTAACATAACACTTAATCGAATTATAATGCTGGTCCACTGCTTTTATTTTCTGTTTCTACAAGGGCGTTTTAAGCGCGTTTAATGTGATTTTATACAGTTTTCAACATCACAATTGCATATTTTCTTTGTGTTCGTTAAATAACGATATTAAGTTTCCAATTTCGTTAGTTTACTACATGTTTTGTGTCTCTTGAGCTGAACTCGCGCAATATCTATGTTTTTGTTCATCTTATAGGATGCTTCTGCGAAACACATTTTGCAAAATGATTTAATTATGGCCGTGCTTTCAGCGCAGCTATGGAGAAAACAAAAGACAGACAGTAGCACAGCATGAAATGTCTTCGAACAAGTATTCTATTTGTTCAGGGAAGCTGACGCGTGAAGAAGGCGCAGAAGATTTCTGCTGGCATCCCAACATGCAGGAACTACGACATGCACTCCCCTGTCTGATGTGCTGCGTTAGACGGTATAGTTTGACATGCCAGGAACAAGCGCGTAACACTGTTTGTTGAGGATGTGTAGTCAAATTCGAAAAAAAGTGTTATTGTAAACAGCATTGGAGTTACTTAATTCTGAAACTTATTTAACTAGGTCACGTAAGAGAAAATGTTATCTGTGTGGTACTTAAGTACAGTTTGTACAACCTCGTAATAAAACAACAAATATTATTAAATATCTCCTCAAACTTGTGTTTTATATGTTTAATGCATGTAATTTATACAATACAAATCATGTTATTAATTACGGTAAATATTCCAAAGAGGCAATAATTGTTATTATTTTAAAAAGATAAATGTCCAGCAATGAAATGTATACTGTTATTATACACAGTTATACCTTGTGCATCAATGTGTGTCTATATATACCACTGATATACCACTAGAAAATGTACAATTTCGAACGAATTTCGCCGACGGATAACTGTTACAACCAATCAGAATAAATCTAAGTTACAACACAAACTGTCAACCTCAGCTGTCTTGTGCTTGGCATGGCTTTGGCGTGCTGTCCATGGTGACAAGAATGAGGCGTCCGCTGAAGTTTATCACTGTATACGAACATGTTGTAGCAGTACCACAATTTGATTAGCGAATGACTTAAGTGACAGTTTGCAAAATGTCATTGTGTTAGCAATGTTTGTTTATCAGCTTGTCGAATGGATTCGTGTTAATTTCATAGTATTAACCTCGTGCGTGATTCTTCCACACTACCCCAACCCCTTTGTGGGGCCAATTATCATTACAGCATACATAACTGTTGCCTTAAGTATCGACTGCTTCATAATGGAGACACATACTTTCATTACTTTCAATGTACTTATAGGTACTTGATGTGTTCCAAAAGACCGGATTGTGTACTGGGGCAGTGTCTACCAGACGCATCATTGACTGATATGGGAAACGATATGACAGGGGACATGGGCGGATCCAGAACATTTTTAGGGGGCTGCATCAGCTCGACACAAAGGGTGCTCCTTATGTTTATCCCGCACACTGTGGGAATGGGAGTGCGTTCTCCCCTCCCCTCCCCTCTCTCTCTCTTTTTGTATCTTTTTTGTACGATTTTAGGGGGGGGGGGGGGGGCTACAGCCCCCTCAGACCCCCTGGATCCGCCAATGAGGGATATCAATAATAAAAGGTTTTTCATGGAGATCATTCATTTCTTCAGTGTCCGATATAGTATTTACATATAGGCCTCTTTGAAAGTTTGTTTTATAATTATTTATGTTGTTCAGAGCCTGCGCCGCACATTGAACATGGGGATACGACTGTACAAGAAGACTCAGACAAGTCATATGATGGTTCTGAGGAGGACTGGATTGAGTCTTATGGTTTATCCGAGACGAGCACTGACAGCAAGGCAACATCACCTTCGGATGGCAACGCAAGAAACAACGACAATGTCGCATGTGGACCTAGAAAATCCACAAATGACCAGGTGAGTATACCAGGTAATATGCACTAGACAAGCTACTCCAGGCAATGTACTCACGGCAAGTTGATCATGATACAAATTCCAGCATTGACTGTAGCTCCATTTTACATAACATTGCGTAGGCGTATTGGCCATAATGTATCAATGTTCAAGTTGTTTATCTGTTTGTAGGTTCTGTAATTATTTTATTTAGTGTTTGCTCATATTTGCTTTGTATTTGTTATGTTTTTCATTGTTAGTTTTGATATGTTCTTTTATATCCTTATGGATTTCATTTCTTGTAACAATTAATTGTATTGGGGGACAGAATACATGATGGAGACATAATGGATGATTTGTGTTGACAGAAGAACATCGTATTAAAGAGAAGGACACGTTCTACTGATAACTCACTTTATAATAATTATTTTTAAAAAGGAGACAAATTGAGAGAAAGAGTGAATCAAATAGAAAGGTAACAGATACTAAAAAGCATCAAGAGAACATTGTTAACTATTTTTAGTGCTCGGACAACGTGGGGTGTCTGTGCAAAGACGACACCCATCCTTAGTAACTTCAAATCGGTGCCTTCAATGCATTCTCCTGCATCGGTGATGAGGGCGACGGACATACCTCCACTGCCTTCCACAGGAAGAGGACAGGATGGAGTTAAAAGCCCACATAGAGGTTATAAATCATCAAACAACTTAATGAACATGTACTACTCAAACCAGACGGAAAGCCTCATATCATTCTTTGCAATGGAGATCAGCTCTCTGTCGAAAGAATGGTGGATGCGACACACATCCAGGCTACATTATCGTCTCCACTGAATGTGTATTATTGAACCGACATCACATGAATTTCACAAACGATGTATTCTGTTGCAGGTAATGTTGTTACTGCACTGGATGGGTCTTTGCTTATTAAAATATTTGACGTCCGTGTTTTTCGTTAGTTTTACTGCAATTAAAGATGTATGGGCCGATTGCACGGAATAAATGCAAATACACTCACTGGCCATAAGTATTGCAACATCCCCAAAGTTCAGTTTGGGGAACTGTGTTACAATAATTTGTTTTATTTTATTTACACTACTTAAGACTTCTTGAAAGTGCCTGTGTTTTGAAGTCAATGTTCTTTTTTACTGTTCTGGCTCAGAAATTATGTAATACACGATCGATGAAATCGGATTAAATGATCATCTCACCTGTTACTTGTAAAGTGCTATTTTGAGCATGTTGCAACACCTTTGGCCAGTGAGTGTCGGTGTTGAATTGCTAAATTTATTGGGTTAAGGAGTTATATGCTTTCATTTCAGACGTTGAATGTATAATTCCGTCAATAATTAGTAACAGTAAAATACTATTAAAAGTATTCTGATGACATTGGTGATACAAAATGTACTTTGTTTATGTATTTTATGCAGGACTACAAGTATTTTTAACCTATTTCGTATGGTCTTCGTCAGCATTTATGGCGTGGTTGTGCGGACGTCAGATGAGTAACAATCAAAAGCTTTTGTGTAAAGCTCGGGTGTGCATCATGATCATCATGTATAATTTATATTGGTTCTTCGTTGACTAAGGCGAAATGCGTCCTTGGTGGTGGTTCTGGTGTTGAGCAAGTCGAAAAAGCGCGGGAAGTGGTGGTTTGCATATAACAGGATAGTGAAACCTACATGGAATCTACTGTACGATCCAACATGTGTTTCTGAACGTGGTACACTATTTCACACAAGGAACAAATTTGGCCACCACAATCTGAAACCAAAGGTAGCTGATTGTGTCAACAAAGTCAGTGATATGTTGAAAATGTCCACTGAGGGTATGGTCATTTTGGCAATATTGAAAGTTCTCAATCTAGTCATACTAAAATAATAAGAAATATAACCGCTGTAAACATGTTAACAATTATTAATTAAGATGACGAGTACAAAGATTACGTTGTTTTTCATTTGGGAGGTTGGGGGTTGGGTCGGGAGAAAGGTTGTGTAGATTCGCACTTTTGAGCGCAAAACTACGCACGGCAGGTTGTTTGGAGTCTGCTTAAGTGCTCCGGAAATGCGTTGAAACTCGTTGCTGTCGTTGGACGCATTGTAAGCGTAGTACGGTCAAAAATTATATAATACGTAGGCTATTATTACGCAATTTCAAAAAACAAGCAAAAACACAAGCTTTAAATTACAGAAGGGTCAAGACTGTTGATTCAGTACGAATGTACGAGGTCACAAAATACACAAACATGTCCACGACTTAGTACAGTGTACGGGTGCGGGGCCGGTAACAACGGCCGTGTGTACTAAATTATTTCTCGGGACAGAAATCGGGTAGAACCGTTTTTGCCGTTTGCATCGTGCTGAAAGTGGTATACATTTATTTTTAATATTTGCTTGTGACAGTAGATTTATATGTCTTATTTATTTATATGAATCCTTTGTGTGCCACCATTTCAACCAAGATCTTTGTTGAATTGGTATGCTTGTATTCTCCTTGTAAAGAGAAGCAAATTGATCGCACAAATAGCTGAAGCAGAGTCATGAGTTGACCAGAAAAAAAAAAGGTTCTTTTTCAGAAATTCATTTTATTTCAGTTTATTCACGTCAGGACCAATCGTTTTGTGAAATAAGAAATAAGAAATACGATATTTCAAAGTAATTTACTTAATTACAAGAACAAGATTATTAAAAAGCAATAATTTAAAACAATATAAACAAATATAAACAAATAAAAAAAAGGCTACAAAGGCTTTAAGCGTTCATGGTGCTCGTGTGACTTGTAGTAATGGGAGACTTGTTCAATATGCACAAACTATATCATGTATACACCGTGACCTTCACTAAATAAAACTTCAAAAAATGTGGATTTCTTACCCCACAAACATAACACACACATCCTTTTTTTGGGTATTAACCGATGACCCCATAGTGTTCCCCTCTATTGTGATATCACCCCCCCCCCCCCACACACACACACACATACACGTGTGTAAACCCATAAACCGAGTATACCATCTAACTCCCTCTACTGTTCCGCAAACCGATTGTCTCGGTAATTCAGACGCACATTGGAAATGGTTTAAACCAAATACTTCTTATTGTTTTTCTCTTTTGTTTCCTTTGTTGTAAACTTGTTTAGGCATGTCGCAATGATATGGTAAAATCATGTTGTAAAACATAACAATATTAAGATAAGAGAACAAAATTAACTTTCCAAACCCATTAAATAAGTGTATTTTAAAAAGTACATTTTGTACACTGTTAAAGTAATATTCCAAACAAAATAATCTCATGGTACCGGTACAATATCAATAATATTGAGTGGTACATCGTCGCTTTGATATTCTGGGGGTCCATCTGCAAATCCCGCTTACGTTCATAACGCTCATAATTATATAGCTATTTAAAATAGTTGAGCCGACTAGACAAAACACGTTTTACAATTACTAGCGTCAGTTTATACAGGCAATAAGTAAATGGTAACCTATGGTAAAAGTTAAAAGTGCATTAACCTAATCTCGTTGGTATACCTTTACAAATGATACACAATATTTGTAAAATATGGGAAAAATTACGTACAACATTAGCTCAAATCCAGGTATCATCATAAAACTAACTTGTAAAATTTTAAACAAAGTATAAAACATTTCCACTGCATAATATACCAATTTAACGTGTATGTGTTGAAATAAATCATGTAAGTCTATTTGTATGACTTTTTTGCTCACAATTAATCGAGCAGGATCACATTTAAGGGCAAATACTTTTGCATTCTTTTCGTAATCCGAGATTATGATGGTTAAGTTTTAATGATGATGGTGTAAAATAATAAATGGGTTTTCATAGAAACTTTATTTGCGTTACTTACATATGAAACCGTTTGAGAGTTATGTATCATAAATCCTTACACATATTTTTATAAAAAACATATTTTTATAAAAAGTCTTAAAAACAGAAAGAAAACAAATTGATTAGCTTTAGGAGAAAATTGTGGTACGAAGTTGCATTCTGGGATGCATATCTGTTTATAACACTATTATATACAACATACTGCAGTAAATATTTCACTATGTCATTACATTTTTATCTTTTGGAAAATTAATATCTTAATTCTTGTAAATGTTTTTCATTCTGAATACTATATAGATGAAACAAAACAAACTAACAGATAACAAATCGTTTTTGAAGACTAACAGCAATCCAAACAACTAGATTATCAACAACAAAACAACTATCTGTACTAATATTTCACATATTACTGAGAAATAAGCAATCCGTCATCTCAAGAATATATATTTCAACTAATAAGTGAAACTGAAGGAATAACATTGGTTATATTGGCAGACTGCCTTTACGAGAATGCTGACTCTTTGTAAATCAAAGTATACATAAAACAACTATAGCCTATGGAAGTTTCGGCTTATTACGTTGTGTCGTTAATGAGAAAATAAACAACATTTTGGAAATATTACTCTTTCCCGAATTTGAAGTGGAAATTATTGCAATTTGCAAAGGGACAGCATCTACGACATCATTGTCTTTTCTTTTAAAAAGCACATCATTATCCCTATCATTTTTTAAATTGCAATGTGAAACTTACTTGGCGTAACGAATTACGAATTTTGTACCTTGACTTTGTGAGATCCTTGACGAATGTTTGTTTCATATAACTGAAAGTAAAATACAGACACCATAGTGTCTGCAACGACTGTAACACATGTCCAAGGGAATTGTTTCAGGAGGTGATTAAAAGAAAACAAGATAAATGTTTCTTAACGATAATATACCAATAGTCCTCTGTTAAACTTGAATACAGTGGCATATAGGCCTATATTACAATTACGTTTGTTGTATTTGATGATATTTAATATCTAAAAGAATAATTTTCTAAAAAGACATTATTTGACTTTACAACATCATGTTGATTTATACAATTTAAGGCAGCAAACATTGTATACAACTTATTCAGCTTGGCTTTTATGAATTTAATGTAGCTTGGTAAGAGACTCGACTTCCAATTACACAAACCATTGAACTGACTTTACTCAACTTAATATTTGCAACACAACTGTGAAGAGCATCCATGTGTAGACTTACCTGTCAAATGCTACCTTGTACTGACCGAGGGACAGTGCGTTGTCTTATTATTATTGCTTAGAATCTGAACAGCTTCGTCGATATGGAGACTTCTGAAAACACCTTTCAGATAATCAACCGCTTCCTCATCTGACATCTTATTTTGTCTACAAAAAGAGAAGTAGATCTTCAGTACCTCTTTCGTGGGGTGCTTGAGTGTTCTGCATGCCTTCTCTATTCGTGTGTGTCCCGTGTTAGTGAGAATGTCTGCCAGTTGTATCCAGTTGGGTCCTCCGTCTCGTTCAGTGTCAAGTAACTCGCAAATCTCATGCAGTGTATTTGTTGTTAATCCACCGAAGTCGCCATTCATCGATCCATGCACTTTCTCAGCAAAGGCGTTTGCCATAAATTCCTGGATTTGAAAATTACATTTATGCATATATATTAATGAAACTTTAAATCGACACTTGGAAATGGTATTATGATTAACTAATTTTAATATGCGTATAACTGTTACTTAAACATCGTAGTGGTTTAATTAAACATTGAAAATTTCCTTTTGTAAGCCATACCCCACGTCATATAGTCTGTTTTTCTTTGCTGAAAATACATCTAATGACTCCAAATTGCCAATGTATCTGCACAAGTTTGGCTGAAATTGGCTACAGAATGTGGCAGAAGAAATATTTGTATAAAACGACCACTACTGACTATTCGATAACAGTAGCCCAAATCTTCCATGTAATGCTGGATGGAAACATTATTCTAGTTTTAATATGTAAATTACAACGCATGAGCCATGCGGCCAGTTGACCTATCCCCATTTTTAACAGATGGCTAATCACAACTCTGAGGCATTATGACCACCTAAATATTAGACAAGTAAAATACTCAAACACACGTCACCTACACAAAACACGCCTGACTTATTGCCATATTACCATATGAACCCTGTTAAACCTGTTTTTCGTTCTCATGATCAGACGTGGGAGGGGGGCTCATTGTGCTCCTCCATATTTTCTGTATTGTTCAGCCAATTTCATGTAATTTTGGCATGTTCAGAATGACACGATCTACCAGTTGAGACCTTGAAACATCTATATGTCACCGTTTAGGGTCGCTATACCCACTGTTAGTAAAATGATCCATAACTTCCTTAATTTCCATCCGTGAGACATGAAATTTGTCACATATGTTGTAAATATTACAATCAATAATAATTATGGCGTCACTTAGATCACCACTAGAAGGCGCTATAACTAACATGTTGGGTCGTTTTTTCTCAAAAAACATTTTAAGAATTTGACTCAAAATTGGGATTTAGTCTGTTTTGTTTTTCTGAAAATACTTCTAATGACCCCAAATTGCCAATGTATCTGCACAAGTTTGGTTGAAATTGGCTACGAAATGTGGCAGAAGAACCATTTCTTGTGTTTTCACTAAATAATATGGTATAAGAAACGTTTTGTATATTTCTATAAAACGATCACTACTGACCGTTAGATAATATCACGTCACTTTGATCACTAATAGTACGGAGCTATAACTAACATGTTGGATATTTTCCCAAAAAATTTGTTTTATAGAATTTGACACAAAATTGGGATTTGTTTAACCGTCCACGGGACTATTCAAGTCATACATTCAATACTTTAATTAAATTATGAAAGAAAACCTTAAAAAATCTTGATTTTATGACTAAATATAAGAGTGCATTGAAACGTAACGACCGTCATACTGGAAGTAGCCACAAGACTAGCCACAAGACATTTCAGAGTTTGAACGTTGACAACAAACCCAAAACACACATTAAATGTCTACCAGTATCAAACATTTGGTATTTTTAACAAGCAAGTGGAAAGTTAATTAGACCTGTTCAAAATAGACGGTTTATTTTGCAACTATGACACCCATTTTCGTTGGTTTTATTATGATGGGGTCACAAAGACTAGTTAGGAAAAGTCAGTGTGATTGGACAGAGCGTTCTGGCGTTATTTTTTTTTTTAAATGTCAAAAGGGGCACATTGCGTTAAGCTCACCTTGCATGCGGAGCAGAAGTCAGAAGCTGCACCCTAAAATGAATAAATGTCAATAACACATTAATAAAGGTGTGAGTCCCTGAACAGTATTATGCTCAAGTGAGATACAATCAAATTGGATGTCTAAATAAACATTTAAATAATTTTACATTAGTTGTTACAAAATAAGTATAATTTTATAAATATGGTAAACAATTTTATTTTATTTTAAGAAACACATTCCGTGCTCATTTTGATTTATTTTGAAAAAGAAAAAGGTGAAATATTTTTCAAATGTAGATATCCGAAAATAAACACTGCGTCAAATCCTTATAGAACAACCAATATAGGGTTGATATAAAGCATATTATTTTCTTTACATTTCATCCTTGCTGTGCAAACTACATACAGTGGACAAGAAAAAGGTGAAATATTTTTCAAGTGTAGATATCCGAAAATAAACACTGCGTCAAATCCGTATAGAACAACCAATATAGGGTTGATATAAAGCATATTATTTTCTTTACATTTCATCCTTGCTGTGCAAACTACATACACTGGACAAGAGAGATTGAGCGGAGAGCACAGCTCTTTACACTTATTCAATGTAAACATAAATAGCATAACAAATGTATATTAAGAAATAATAGTGACAATATATATTAAGAAATATTGAAAAATATGAAGAAACATACATTTTTTATTTTAAAAATGTTTATTGTATAAATAAATTGAAATTCATTGTTGTTTGTAAAAGATCAATTCTGTCTTCGTTGCCCTGTCATTTGTCGGGATGTTTCTAGGATCACCACAATAGTTTAATACACGAATTATTCAAGCGGTTAAACAAGTGGTGACAGATTGCTTCAACACCAACACTTCACGCCTACAACAATATCAAATATATTGTCTGTGAAGATACTACCCTCTCGTTCTTCAACCCGAACAAAGAGACAATCTAAGTGAAACTGAGCAACACTACGCTAATATCGAGCGTGAACTGGTAGCGGTTGTAATCAACTGCGAGCGGTTCCATACTTATTATGTGTATGGAAAACACTTCCGTGTCGAATTGGACCATAAACCGCTCGAACACACCAAAAGGCACTACGAGCAGCACCACTACGACTACAAAGCATGTTGCTACGTATACGGCCATACAATATGATGATCACAAACCGCCTAGTAAAAGACATGCTACTCGCAGATAGCCTGGAAAACAATGCCCTCGGGTATTCCACAGGGCACAATACTGGGACCTCTCCTATTTACCTTCCTAAGGCTATTAAGGGATTACTGCCTATTGTGTAGGGCGGATTAGTGAAGGATTAATAGTGGCAGTGCCATTGATGTTCCAGACTATAGTAGCTGTTTTGTAGGTATTAGGAATAATAATAATAATAATAATAATAATAATAATAATAATAATAATAATAATAATAATAATAATAATAATAATAATAATAATAATAATAATAATAATAATAATAATAATAATAATAATAATAATAATAATAATAATAATAATAATAATAATAATAATTATAATTATAATTATAATTATAATTATTATAATTATAATAATTATAATTATAATAATTATAATAATAATAATTATAATAATTATAATAATAATAATAATTATTATAATTATTATAATTATAATTATAATTATAATTATAATTATAATTATAATAATAATAATAATAATTATAATAATTATAATAATAATAATTATAATAATTATTATAATTATAATTATAATTATAATTATAATTATAATTATAAGTAAGACTAATTGCGGTGACACCATGTGGAATCTCAATTGAGTAGTAATTAGTTCTGAAAAGAACTAGGGGTACAACTCGACGTTTCGATCAGTATGCTCTGATCGTCCTCAGGAGAATGCCGGACTCTGGAAAATGCTGCTGCTTAAGTAGACTGCTGGAGGATCATCCCATGAATGGATGCTGGAGGATTAGTTCGTTGGGGCGCGCAGGCGGAAACTGTGAGACTATGAGACTAGGATCCTAGGGGTTGGGGAAAGGGTGTGTGCTCACTGAACTGAATCAGTTGTTAAGCACAGGGAAGGCGGGTGGTTGACTTAGGATATAGGGGATCCCTCAGTCTGGGGTGGGTTATGGACTTTGGATATAGAAGATCCTTCAGTCTGTAGTATAGGTCGCCAAATGTCGCTGATGAAAAAACCGATGTCCTGTGGCACAGTGTCGTGTTTGACGATCTTGATGGCCTCTCTGATGCGTCTGGGGTGCCATGCGTCGATGGGTGTGATGAGTTGGGCTGCCTGCCAGTCGATTTGGTGGTCCTTGATGTGCGAGTGCTTGACGATGGCGGACTTCTCGAAATCTCCTCTGCGGCCGTGTGCTCGGTGTTCCTTCAATCTGATGGGGAGGTTGCGTTTTGTTTCGCCGATGTACACCTTACCGCACTCACAGGGTAGACTCCCGCTCTGTTGTTTGGGTCCGGTTTGTCCTTGTGGGTATGTAGAAGTCCTTGGAGTTTGCTGGGGCTGAGTGGAACACATCGATGCCTGCTTGTCGGAGGATGCGTTGTAGTTTGTGAGACATCGAACCTAGAATAGGGAGACAAGCAGAGAGGGTTAGATCACTTACCTTGCTTTGGGAGTTTGGAACCGGCTTCGCTGTGCTGATCTTGTTGGGATTGTAACCGTTGCGTTTGAGGGTAGTTCGGATGTGCTGTAGTTCCTTGGGGAGGCTGTCCTTGTCACAGATGTTGTAGGCGCGTTGTACGAGCGTACGGTTGACCGATGACGATGCTTGGATGATGGAAGGGCGCTGGTTCCAGGTACCGATCTGTGTGCGTGGGCTTTCTGTAGACGTTGTGGTGTAGGGAGCCGTCTGGGTTTCTGGAAATGCCAACATCAAGGAACGCGATCTTGTCATCTTCTTCCGTTCCATGGTGAACTTGATGCTCGGGTGTTGCTGGTTTAGATGTTGTAGAAAATCCTGGAGTGTGTCTCTGCCGTGTGGCCAAACCAGAAAGGTGTCATCCACGTATCGGAGCCACAGCTTGGGTTGGAGGTCGGCGGTGTTGAGGGAAGGTTTTCAAACTCTTCCATGAAAATATCAGCAAGGACCGGGGATAAAGGAGAGATCCCATGGAGGTCCCAGCTGTCTGCTCGTAGAACTTGCCCTGAAACTGAAAACAACTTGAAGAGACACATGTTAGTAGCAAATCATGAATTTGGTCCGGGGTGAGTGATGTGCGATCATCAAGAAAGATCTTGTACAGTCTGTCCTTCACCAGGAGGCATGTCTCTGTAGTTGGGACATTGGTGAATAGGAGACAACATCAAAAACTAACCAAAGATGTCACTGGGTTGAAGTGTGAGGCCTCAGGTGATCTCGACAGAACTGACTGGAGTTGGACACATGGTGTTGAGTGAGACCCACCAAGGGTCGGAGGATCTTAGCTAAATGACGGGCTGCTGTGTTGTACGTAGGTGAACCTCTGGAGGCGACAATAGGGCGGAGAGGAACATCAGGTTTGTGAATCTTCGGCTGGCCAAAGAACCTAGACGCAGGATGAGCTGGATGGTCTGAGATGTCGGTAGAGTTGGATGGAGAGGCCACCGGCACGGTGGAGGGCAAGGAGTTTGCTAGCGACTCTTTTCTCTATGGATGGGATGGGGTTCTTCTTGAGGGGGCGGTATGAATCAGATAATAAAATGTGACTTACCTTGTCGGTGTATTGTGCTCGGTCCATGATGACTGTAGCGTTGCCTTTGTCTGCGGTGAGGATGTGGATGGAGCTGTCTCGTCGGATGTCCCGTAGAGCAGAAAGTTCTCCCTTGGAGAGGTTGGGCTTGGCTGGCTTGGCTTTACGCAGAACATCGCTCATCTGTAGTCTGACGTCATCAGACGTGCTTGTGATGAGGGAGTTATCTGCGAGTCACCAATTGTAATAAATGGAATAGAAATTTTAGACAATTGCTGACGTGATCCAAATAGAACAAATTCAGTTTTTTCGTCGTTCAATTTCAGGAAGTTTTGTCTCATCCAACTTCGAATCTCTTGAATACATTTGTCCAGTATTGTAATGCAGGAATCGGCAGGTTCTTGAGAAGATTTAAAAGTAATGTAAAGCTGCGTTTCATCAGCGTAGACATGGTAATTTAAATTATACTTCAAAATGATATCACGAACTGGAAAGGTACAAACAGTAAACCACTGTGGGCCGAGCACTAAGCCTTGGGGGTACAGAATAGTCAAGAATAACAGGCTCGGAGATAGCGTTACCAATACAAACATGCTGGGACCTATTTAAAAGGTAGGACCTACACCAATCCAGGGCTGTCATGTATTCCAAGATGATATTGAAGGAAGGCGGGAGAGAAGGATTTTTGTGATCGACCGTGTCAAAAGCACTTAAGTCTAACAAAACTAATGCAGTGATTTTCCATCATCCATGGCAGATAAAATGTCATTGTTGACGCGGAGAAGAGCAGTTCCGTTCCATATAATAATAATAATAATAATAATAATAATAATAATAATAATAATAATAATAATAATAATAATAATAATAATAATAATAATAATAATAATAATAATAATAATAATAATAATAATAATAATAATAATAATAATAATAATAATAATAATAATAATAATAATAATAATAATAATAATAATAATAATAATAATAATAATAATAATAATAATAATAATAATAATAATAATAATAATAATAATAATAATAATAATAATATTAATAATAATAATAATAATAATAATAATAATAATAATAATAGTAATAATAATAATAATAATAATAATAATAATAATAATAATAATAATAATAATAATAATAATAATAATAATAATAATAATAATAATAATAATAATAATAATAATAATAATAATAATAATAATAATAATAATAATAATAATAACAATAATAATAATAATAATAATAATAATAATAATAACAACAATAATAATAATAATAATAATAATAATAATAATAATATTAATAATAATATTATAATTATAATTATAATTATAATAATTATAATGATAATGATAATAATTATAATTATAATTATAATTATAATAATTATAATAATAATAATAATAATAATAATAATAATAATATAATATAATACTAATATAATAATAATATAATAATAATATAATAATAATATAATAATAATATAATAATAATAATAATAATAATAATAATAGATTCCTTTCTATATGTAAACGTAGTACTGTAGTACTTTAATGTAACTTTAATGTTACAAAAATATCCGAAAACGCACACCCCTATTATTAATTTTATTTTTCAGAAATGTTTATATCTGTAACTTATTAATATTACGCTCATTTTGGATGTTATAGAAATAAATAATATAAAAACAAATATGACATTGCCAGATTATCATTTAAGGGTATTCAGAACTTCCAATCCAAACTTTTTACAAAATTCACTAATATATTCATCCTACAATTAATTTGGGAAATGTGTGATTCAAAAATAGTTTTTATCCTTTGCGAAAATGAGGTATTGGAATTGTTGAAATCAACTTTCACTGTAAGGAGTGTATTTTATCGAATGTAATTTTTTCCAAAGCAGTATCAAAGCAGTGTTTCATAACACATTTCTTCAGTCTCGTATAAGCCATGACTTTCTACTGGGTTTAATCCATACATGATACTGTTGTGTTATTATTATCCTTGTGAACCTTGATGTTTGGGGAATAAATGTGAATACAAATACAATAATTTAATGATATTCGCCTTTATTTAATAGCTATTAAATAAATTCCATTCTTTGGTGGATTCCAACATGTGGATTTGTGTCCCACATCCGTATGTATGTACTATATAAAATAGACAGAATCTTCCAATTTCTTCCAAAGTCTTACCCATGATGTTGTGTCTTTGTCTGGTTTCTATGATTCCACAGATATCTTTTCTTTGTCGTCCTCAAAACCTTTATCATAAACACAAACCAAAGTAAAGTTATGTTTATAAATATCAGGTTTAGCAAAAACATTTACACTGATTAGTAAAATTAAAGCAAAATTATAAGATCCACAAAAACGTTTAATCTAACGAATAGGGTACTGCACGTGGTATGGAAATTCATATGAAAATTTCACCAACGATTACGGAGCCCCTAAAGGGACATATGATGAAAACAAATTTACGTGCGAAGAAATAATTTGAGTTCTTTATTTCGTGCGCTCGAAATCATTTCGTGCTCACGAAATCATTTCGTGCACTCGAAATATAATATTTCGTGCACTCGAAATCATTTCGTGCACTCGAAATCATTTATTTCGTGCGCTCAAAATAATTTCGTGCGTTGAAATATCTGCGTTCGCTGGATATCAATGGGTAGCTCCTAAAATAGGGCCTATGTGAATTGTGTCATCAATTAGCAGCAAGCTAGGAGCAATGATAGTTAGACGATAAACAGGAAGTAAAGGAAGTAAAGGTCAAATTGGGGTCATGTTTTTGTAAATACTTTTGACAATTAACAATCTATACAATGGCGCAAAAAATTTCAATTTATCTCTTGTGGTTGTTGAGATAGGATTTTTTTTAAATATTAAACTTTGACTTTCGGTTTGGACAGGAAGTAAGGTCAAATTGGGGTCACCTTTTTGTAAATATTTTTTGACAATTAACGATCAGTACAATGGTACAACAATTGTGAAGTTACCTGTTGTGGTTGTTGAAATATGATTTTTTTTAATATTAAACTTTGACTTCCGGTTTGGACAGGAAGTAAGGTCAAATTGGGGTCACATTTGTTTAAATATTTTTCGACAATTAACAATCTATACAATGGTGCACAAAATGTCAATTTACATATTGTGGTTGTTGAGATATGATTTTTTTAAATATTAAAATTTGACTTCCGGTTTGGACAGGAAGTAAGGTCAAATTGGGGTCACCTTTGTGTAAATATTTTTCGACAATTAACAATCTATACAATGGTGCAAAAATGTGAATTTACCTCTTGTGGTTGTTGAGATATGATTTTTTTAAATATTAAACTTTGACTTCCGGTTTGGACAGGAAGTAAGGTCAAATTGGGGTCACCTTTTTGTAAATATTTGTTTACAATTAACGATCTGTACAATGGTGCAAAAATTGTGAATTTACCTCTTGTGGTTGTTGAGATATGATTTTTTTAAAATATTAAACTTTGACTTCCGGTTTGGACCGGAAGTAAGGTCAAATTGGGGTCATCTTTTTGTAAATATCTTTTGACCATTAACGGTCTGTACAATGGTATAAAAATTGTGAATTTACCTGTTTTGGTTGTTGAGATATGATTTTTTTTAATATTAAAGTTTGACTTCCGGTTTGGACAGGAATTAAGGTCAAATTGGGGTCACCTTTGTGTAAATATTTTTCGACAATTAACAATCTATACAATGGTGCAAAAAATGTCAATTTACCTCTTGTGGTTGTTGAGATATGATTTTTTTAAATATTAAACTTTGACTTCCGGTTTGGACAGGAAGTAAGGTCAAATTGGGGTCATAGGTCATTTAGTTCCTGAGATATTTGGCTGTTGAACTTGGAAAAGTTGTGAGATTTAAGCAATACGTTAGAAATTAACAAGTGTGAATTGGAAGACTATGTTTTTATTTTAAATTTGATGTTTTGTGGTCAGAATATAAAAACAAAAATAAATAAAAGACAAGAGTTACCTCAGGAGGTACGAGTTTTCATAATATATAATAAAAATAACATATAATGTGCTATACTGAATACATTAACTTCTGGTTCAGTCAGCCAATATAATTTTAAATTCTTCCAACCGTAAGTTCCGGTTCAATCATGTGAAGTCATACACAAAATCTTTCCTCTTAATATGGGTGTCAATTGTGCCAAATTTGGTAAAATGCTCATTTTTTCTGAAGATAGCAAAAATATACATTTACAGAATAGTGATTCAGAATATTTCTTCACTTAAACATTTCTGGTTTCGAAAGAAAGGAGAAGTCAGATTAGGGTCATGTCTCCGAACGAAATGTGGCATAGTTCAAGGTCTTTAAGATGAGGCAAAGATTGTGAAAATGTCTTTTGTGCTTCATGAGATATGATTTTTTGAAATATTAAACTTTGATTGAGTTTAATTCGATATCTGATGCCTTAACCATGACCTCACAACCTAGGATACAACTACATGTTAAGGTCTAACTATGTGTTAAGTTTTAAAGTTCTGTACCAGAATAATGCTGACAATTTTTAGGCCTTAATCTTTTTAATTAATTTATTTATTAATGATAATGAAACATATTATTTGGTTATTACATAAATTAAAATGAAACAAAATTCACTGACCATTTAGAAATTTGCTAACTGGCTAACCAAAACCAATATTTAAAAGTAAACGCCCAACAATTTTGGAAAAAAATTACCAACCATTTTGTTTGTCTAGACTCTTTTTTGCCACATTGTTTATTAAACAATCATTGTGGGAGATGTATTGATGCTTTTCGTTAAACATTTTTACACATTATTCCATTTGCAAAAGTAAATTTAATTAACTTGATAAAATGATAAAAAGAAAAGAAATAAAACACATAAGTTAAAATACATACGTAAAATGTAATTGATTTTGTATTTAAATTAACTCAGTGCCTGAAAACCTTTTGTCAAGGGAGCATTGGAAAACTGTTACCCTGAAATTGATTGCCCATAAACTAAAGAAAATAAAATAAAATAATGTATCATCACAGCTTGATCATTACACATTTTTCCCCCCGAGGTGAGGTGTGTGCAGGTCTTGTACAATACAATGACACATTTGATCAAGTGTTATAATATTTAAATGTTTGGTTCAGTTTTTTAAAACAATACTTATAGGGAAGAGACAACACAATGTAATTTGAAGGATAACTGTAAAATAGAAACAAACAATACTGAAATGATCTTCTGATTGTTACATGTATATGTATTTATTTGTCATTAACTGTTGAAAATACATTTTCATAAATAGTCATTTTAAAGTTATTGTTTAAAGGTGGCAATATCTTCACGATCAACAGGGCATGGAATCAGAGTTCAAGTTCTAGTTTAACTCAGTGACTGAAAATAATACTCACATGATAAGGTCATATTCGCGTTGCTGCTGCATAAATGAGCCAGTAATTTTCAGTCACTATGTTCGTCTTAAACTAGGACACCAATTCCATGCCCTGTTTGTAGAAAGTCTGCTCTGATCGTGACGATACTGTCTGTTTAACCAATTGTTTATGGGATTGATGGTCAGTACTATATCCCAATGCGAGCATACAAATAAATAGGAACTTTAATTGGGTGATCTGGCAAAAGGTATTCCAAGGCTGACACACCCATGCAATGAAGATGGGGGGGGGGGGTATGTTTACTATGTTTATAAGGCCCAACTGCCAGGGATCCATTGTCGGCAATATACATTTTACTAGATCACCAACAGATATTGCTTAATAACTACATTTGTGAGGATGTTTGGGTCCAGTCAAAAAAATAATAAGAATTCCTCAGTACTGTTTTTGTTCTAACATGTCAAAGAAATTCATAGAAAGACCTAGATGTGTCTTTAGGTCCTGAAAAAACAATTCCCTTGGCGGTAAAGACTGCCACATATAGGATAAGTCCATATAAAATAATTTGAATCATACATTAACTCCTTTGATGAATGGATAAACTTCAAATGCTGGCCATTGGATCACAAAGTTACACAGACTCTGACACACCTTGTAGCAGTAGCACAAATGTATACTGTTGATCTGAAATATAAACGAATCATGTAAAAACAATATTAAACAGGTTCATTTTTAATTAAAGTTTTTCATTTTTGACAATTTTAAGAAATAAGTGCATTATATGGCCTTTTTTCAATCAAAATTCCATAAAAATTAAAATTCTGAGCTGCTAAATGAGATTTTCTTATGGTTAATACCCATTTATTAAATGTATGTATGTATTTGCAATTTTAAGGTTTGATTATGAGAGCATATTTTTTCGGCTTATTAAAACATCTTGTTTTTGTTAAATTTTTAGGCAACTTTTTACCTTGCTAAGTGAATTTTAAAATGGTTACTTATTCATTAAAATATGAAGCTCTTTTTTGAAAGAAATATAATTTTCTATACACATATCAAATTAGAACGTTTTTTTTAGATGTTTGTAACAGATTTTCTGTGATCGTTTATTTCTTCATTTCAGTGCATCTTCAGTACAAATTCAAATAGATCTTCTCATGTTTTAAAGTACACAGCATACTTTTGAAGTACAAATGTCGTTTTTATAACATGTTTTAAAAAACAGTATCATTTTTACAGTTACTACGAGAGTTACATAAAAGTTGCATTCAAGTTATTTATGAGAACGTTTTGATTCCCAACTGTATTTTTAAAGCAAATCTTAAAAGTTTTTGTTTCTTCTTGAAATTAAACCCGAGGTTATTTTAATTTTGTATCGAAGGATAGAAAAATCTACCCCTCACCAATGTATCTTAATCCATATTTCATCCCTCACCAATGTATCTTAAAAATGTGTTTCCTTTCGTATCGAAGGATAGAAAAATCTATCCCTCACCAATGTATCTTTCCGAAATCACATTAAGCTGTGGATTTATAATTAAAATGAAATAAATACCAGTTTAATCGCAACTTGAAAAAAGATTTTTTTTTTGTTCATTTGTACTACGTGAGTTGTCTTATTCATTGACGCTTTTCAATAATATGGCTTCAATGAAGAATTTGTTAAAAATACTGCATTTAATTTATGAAAAAACATAAATGAAATAATCAACTGACACTGATATGGAAATTCTTGAGTGTTTTTCCACATCGTTCATATTTTCTTTTCAAATAACAGATTCAAGCATTACTCGCTGACTTTTCTGAACTATTTTAAGTAACTGAAAACACTGCGCTCTGTGTTACAAAAGTAATCGACCTCTATAATAATGATGCTAAATATCTCTTTTTTTATAACGGTGGATGCAGTTTTAGAAAACAATAGCTAAAAAAAGCCACTACTGAAAATATTTTACAGAATCATGAGGAATTTTCCATTTCAAAGTGATTTATGAAAAAAGGTAGTTTTAAATGAACCTGTTATTAAATGTTTTCAGAAGAGGGACGAAGAATAATGGGTCATGCTAACAAAACACACATAACTTAGAATGCCCTCATATGTTATTATCAGGATGATGGATTGATGTAAATTCAGAAAAATTATGCAACTTTAGAAAAATGATCCCTTCAGAACAATGCCTTTAAGTTAGGTTTTACAATGGAATAGAAAGTTACATGTGACGTCTTCCTTCCTCCATGATGTAACTGTTTCGTTATCTCAATAAAGGTGCTGATATTTGTTTCTGGTCTACTTTAGTGAGAAAATTAAGTGCTAGTATCAAGTAAACTGCAATGCAGCCATCACCACACAAGACATAAGCACTACTAGTATTATGAGGAAC
Source organism: Zoroaster sp. YZ-2022 (assembly GCA_029582265.1). Classification (NCBI taxonomy): domain Eukaryota; kingdom Metazoa; phylum Echinodermata; class Asteroidea; order Forcipulatida; family Zoroasteridae; genus Zoroaster; species Zoroaster sp. YZ-2022. The sequence continues at coordinate 91,752,923 of CM055816.1, read as the reverse complement.
TACAGACACTATAGTGTAGCTAAAATTCTTGTACTTCTACCAACTCGTACTCCACCGGATGTCAACCCATACACATGCCAGTAAAATGTTGGTGTACACATGTTGTCCACCAACACACCTGCATGTTTATTTTCTAATTAAAACTCATATTAACTCATCCCTCTGCAGCTTTTTCTTCATTTATTAGTTTTCTTTTTTTTATGCAGGCTCTTCATCTTTTTTTTATGTTATAAGACCTGACCTTTCTTTAAAGCATAGAGGGACAGACTTTTTATGCTTAATAATAACAAAACAACAAATGTAACCTAGCTCAGAAAAAACAGGTGCCCCTATGACAATTTTGTGGCTACTACTAGCAGACTAATCAAGTAAAAGCATCTCTTTAGGTTGAGTTCGGGATATATTTCACTGACACGAAGAACATGCAGAATTGCAGAAGAGACAACAACACACGAACATGTATATATTTACATGGATTTGCATACATGTACTGTACATGTATGTAGGCGAGTTACACAATGAAGTATTTTCCAACGATGCTCTTTTGACTTTGACTGCATGGCACAGTTTTTAAACTTTTTTCTGGACAATATAGCATCTATCCATGCTCATTCAATATCCTTAGTTAAAATGCAAACTTAAAATCATGTAGGTACACTGCAAAAACAGGGAAAGAGTAGACTCAATATAGTTTTTACGAAATAGATACAGTACAACAGTTTCGTCCGTCACGAACCTCGGCAAGAATGTTGTATCCAGCCGCCACTTTTTAAGGGCTTTTTTGGATTTTTTTTGCAACCACTAACCAGTTAAAAAATCATTATATCGATTTTTGGTAGTACAGAAAGCGAAAACTATCTTTAAAATCCACTTTTATGATGGTTTTCGGACTTGATTTCCCTTCTAAAAAAATCCTCCCCTTCAGAAAATAGAAGGATCCTATTAAAGTTGCCACTACAATGACTGTGTTGGTCACTAATTGTGGAGTTTACAAGATCAGACTGACATGACTGAGGAAGTCATCGTATACCAAAAATGCTTGATTTTTCATGAAATAAATAGCCTGGAATAATTTGAAGTATATGTCCATCATCCATATGTTCTCCACCTTACCAGGTAGGTAAGATTACATTATTGGTTACATTTAATGAAAAATAGTGGCGGCCAGATACGACATTCTACCCCGAACCTCCATTGGATTGTGCATGCAATAATTATGTCTACGATAGGCCTACTTTACAAACGCACATTCTAGGCCAATAAACCTCTAAATAATGTCTACTTACCTCTTAATAATGCAATTATATTTTCCTCTTTCTCGGTAACCCATTTTATTTTCTTGTATTTTGCTTTGGAGTTAAAAAGAACGGCAAAATTCCTCAGTATTTTTTCATGTAAACGAGAATTAAATGGCCGCCGTTGAAAATGTTTTGCTTGTGATAAAATATCACGTGATCACTGATACGCAATGTGATTGGAGATTGCCTCGACAGATTGCCTCAAAGTAGAAAGCCAGTCTACTCATTGCCACTGGATTGCATGAATGCCACACAGGGCAATCTCCGAGCAATCTCATTGCCAGCAACTTTTATTGCATGAAAATTGCCCCGTGTGACAAGGCCTTTACGTTGTAGGCCAATATTAAACTCCGTATATTGCTGTGTGTACGTATTCTGTGCACACGCGATATGGGCTATTCGTACATACAGGGAATAGTAATTCAGCATATTGTTTCACTTAACCTTCCGGTTTCGAATGGAAGGAAAGGTCAGATTGGGGTCACGTCTGAAAACGAAATGTGACATAGTTCAAGATCTTTAAGATGATAAAAAGATTGTGAAAAAATCTTCTATGGTTCATGAGATATAATTTTTAGAAATTTTAACATTTTCAACTTCCGGTTTTGACCGGAAGGAAAGGTCAGATTGGGGTCACGTCTAAAAACGAAAAATTATATAATTCACGATCTTTCAGATGATGCAAAGATTGTGAAAATATCTTTTGTGGTTCATGAGATATGATTTTTTGAAATATTAAACTTTGATTTAGCGTAATTCGACACCTGATGACGTAATCATGACGTCACAGAAAACGGTTTCGTCTGCTTGATATGTTCTGTTTAAGTGTTAAGTTTGAAGGGTGTATATGCTTAGCAAGGATGCCTTTGTTACCGGACAAGCGCCACTGAGAAGAAGTAAACAAATATAAAATAAAACAGTACTAAACAATAGGTGTTCGCGCTGCGCGCTCGAACACCTAAGAAGCAGAAGAAGAAGTAAAACAAGAAGTGTTTGCGCTGTCGCTCGAACACCTAAAAAACAAAAAAAACAAAAAAAAACGTACAAAAACAATAGGTGTTTCGGGCACATGCCCGAACACCTAAAAAAAACTTTAAAAAACGATCACCACAAACGTTGATTTCACCGAATATTGTATGGTAAGTGCTGTGGAAATTTCTGTATTGCCCCAACATATTGCCCCAACATTTAGTGAACCTAAAAGGAGCACACTTTTTCAAAATGGTTAATGTACAAATTCCGTTTACATTTTATCCCCCGTTTTCGCTCTTTTACCGGTAATTTTACTTGAGGAAAGGATAACAAAATATATACCGTAATTGCCGGAACCATGATTTACAGTAAACATGTATTGAAATTCATTGATGTTGAGTCCCGTCATAAATCCATGTGTGCCTTTAAGTACTGTAAAACCAAACTTCTCGAAATATTTTTGTGAAATATCTTCTTCTTTTTTTAAAAGTGTTCCGATTAAATTAAAAATGTACTGAAAAAACAGTAAACTAACAGCAGTCAGAAGTTAATCGTATAATAAACTCCTTTGAATACTGATGAAGTCATATTGCTATGGATAATTGATAGTAATACCTTTATATAACTCATCATCGAAAACCTACATGGAACATTCACAAGGTTTGCTTACAACTTCTTGCATTCAAGGACATCGTCATCAAACCAGCGGATAGGGGTGGTAGGGTAGTGGTCATGGACCGTCGACAGTACATGGATGAAGCCATGCACCAATTCAATAACCTACGTCATGACAATTGGCTGAAGATTACAGAAAATACGGAGGGGGCACAATGAGCCCTCGGCTGTCGGGCTGTCTGTCGCATCCTGCCTAAAATTTATGTCATTAATAAACACCACAATATATAACGAACATACCTTTGTCTCTTGCAATGTCTTCTTCAGTTGTCCCAGGGGTATGTGGATCTATGCACTGGTGTGATGGGGAAAGGGGAAAATTAAATTATGCATTTTATTATTTAACATATAATAGAAAAGGAAAATTAAAAGAGCAAAACACAGTCAAATATCCTTAAAGATGTATCGCTATAAATGTTGTCGCTATAAAACGGCATCTTTCGTTATTTTAAAGGATATTTTTCATTACTTGAGGAAGTGAATATGTTGTCCTCTTTCGGCTTCTAGGGGTCGCCACAGCGGATCATGATCCGCATATTTGATTTGGCATAGGTTTTACGCCGGATGCCCTTCCTGACGCAACCCTCCCATTTATCCGGGCTTGGGACCGGCACTTAGTATGCACTGGCTTGTGCATCCCCAGTGGCTGGGTACTTGAGGAAGTGAATATAAATACTGTAAAATTAAATAATTTATTTAATAATTGAAATTAAATTAAGTTAAAGTTTAAAATTAAACCAAGTTTATCCGAATGAATTGAGATTGCATTAATCACTGGAAAGTATCGTCACAGTTTCGTTACATTTCAAATGGCGCTATACAATGTTGTACGCTTATCAATAATATGTTAACATCATGTTAACTTTATATTTATCTATGATCTTGAGTGAATTTTCACGATGTTATAAAATGTTATGACAGTATAACATATAATATACCACAAGCCACCAGAAAGGGCACTGTACCCCCGTCAAAATGTTGGGTCTAACCATCATTTGTAAATTTGCTGTGATATAATTTGATTTACATAAAATAACTGTCAATGTGTTGGTAAAACGAAAACAATACTAAATGAATAATTAATGTTTAATAATTAATTTATTTATTTATTAGAGATTTCAATTTGCTATGAATTATCAGGATGGTGGAATCAATATAATAATTTAATAGACTGAATTCGTTTACAGGCACTTATCAATGAATTGTCGAATTATCAGGAATTAACATCATCTTCCATTTTTCCACAATAAGCCAACATATATTAATTAAAAAGCATTACCAACGATGGTGTGTCTGAGATGGGAGCACCAGTAAACATCTTCACCTTCTCTTCCTTTGTACCTAAACAAACAAATCAATGCAAGGCTTATCAATACCAAGACAACTCATATTATTGCACAAACCTTTCTTACTTAGACACAGCGTTATTTGGATTATTATAATTATTCCAATTATTGTATCATCACTGGTGTATAAGAATGCTATAACAACATCATTTTGGGAAAATCAATACATTTTACGATACATTTAGGCACTGGATCAGAATGTGGACTTATATCATAATGCTGAAACAGACTAAATTTAGAAAAGTGACCGAAACCATTTCACCGAATCCTCCAATGTCAGTAAATTACTATGTTATTATACAGCGCGAACAGAAATAATACCAGAATTTCACTGGCACCTATACTTTATGGAAAAAACTTACGTAACTCCCCTTCTTGTACTGAACACTTCACGTAGCTAGATTGACCCTGGAAATTAAAAAAAAATAAAATAAAATAAAATAAATAAATAATGTTTTGTGTGCACTGTATTGCGGACAAGGTGGCTATAATCCAGAACACTTAAAACAAATGAATAGGAAACGAATAAACATCAGATAGCATTTTCATGCAATGGCAGTAATATTGTATTCATTGAAAGCTGTAGACAGGCCCAATGGTAATTTATGTCGCTCATTTTTGCCAAAAGAAAGTTTAAAATAATCTCCACCATAAAAACAAATAAATAAAAAAAAACGGAAAAGCCTACTTCCATTACCCTGAGACTCAAACAACTTATACCAATACATGAGGAATTTTGTTAAAAGAAAAATTATACCACGATCACCCAATTCGGTCCAGTAGTTTTTGTTCTAGAGTATTTTTTTGTTAAACAAAGTCAGTGGTCATTTTGTTAACGAATTCGTGCTGCCTGAATGCGAGCGTCTGGGAGTGGACATCAATGAACACTGGTGGTTTCAAGCAGGGTGGACGAGGATTGTGCGTGATAGGTTTAATGAGCTATTCCCTGGTAGAGTTGTGGGGTTGGGACATCCTATCGAATATCCTCCTCGATCACCGGACCAGACGCCCGTCGATTTCTTTTTGTGGGGACATGTGAAGTCTATCGTGTACGTGCCCTCCTTCGCCAGAAATCTAAACGCTCTCTGGGAACGATTGGAAGAGGCATTGCGAAATGTTCCTAGGGATATGATCGTTCATTCTGTGCACGATATGTACAGGAGGGCATGGGTATGTGTACGCGTGGATGAGGACACGTTGAAGGATGCATTGCTAATTGAACGTAAGGACACTGCTGCCGAAAAGAGGATACTGGTGAAATTAACTGTAGAGGAAAGATAACCAAATGAACTAGCCTAGATGTGCCATACATGTATGATGTGTAAGTTTGTGTAAGTTTAATAATAAACTTGGAATTTAATATTATACCTGTACTTTATTATTTCTTTGTTCATTACGCAAGATATATCCTGTTTTAAAACACAAGGACACGGTATCATCATGCTCTTTTCAGCATTGAACAATTGGCCAAGTGACCCCAACTTTGCTTCACAAAAATAGGCTCTGGAGCAAAAACTAGTGGACCGAATCGGGAGATCTTGGTATCATTTTTCTTCTAAAAAGATTCACTTCCATTGGTACAGGTGGTTTGAGTCTCAAGGTAATGGAAGTATCCCGTTCCGTTTTGGGGGCCACCCTGTAAAGGTACTTAATTACCACGGCAAAGTGAAAATTAAATATACCATTGCAAAATAAACGTTTGTAATGGAAACACGAACAACCCAACCTCGGATATTTTGTAATGAGGAGACCCTTTACCAACCACAGTTTGAAATACCAGAAGTCTATTACCTACACGGCCGTTTCGTTCCCATTGCTTGTGCTACATTTTACTTGTGTATGTACCAATGCCCAAAAAGTACCAATGGATACATGAATATAGCACTCGCAACGACCGCGCACATAATTACAAAAACCTAGAGCGCACAATTCAAATCTCACAGAGGCCAAATTACACAGGTGGGAAGTTCATACTGCCATTTATTTAAAAAAAAATTGAGATATTGTGGGATAAAAGAAGCCGACATTTGTTTAAATCATAAGAAAACTGTTTCCTAGGTAGCCAAAATTGTTACTTGATAATATGTAGAGTCGGTTATTGAAGACATTCGGAATAGACATTATGAACGATCTTCCTGATGTTCATTCTGTCCACATATGCCAATCGTGCCTGGCAATGAATGACTGGAACATTAAAGCAATGTTGCCAAATATTCATGAGTGGCGTGAACACAGAAAATGGCTGAAAAATGTCAGTCATTCCAGGATCAGACAAAAAGATGGTATCACCTTCTAAAAGGGGGCGAAGAAACATCTCAATCTTGCCCCAATGATGATCCCAACCCTGCAACAACAGATGTCCTGAAATCAACCCTTAACCCCATCAAAAATGAGAAAAATGACCGACAATGGGTATATAACCTCATTTGATAGATCGCGTCAAACCGACGTTTCATGAAAATCGGATGTTGCCGAGGCTTGATAGGGTTAACCGCCCAATATTTTGAAAACGATGCACATGTAGATAGAATGGACATGCTTTAGTTCATCATCACAAAATTCCATCAACATGTGAATTTCTATCTGCCGTGAATGTATGTTTCGAGGAAAATCCAAACTTATTATGACTTCAAACTAATATAATATAAACAGTACTTTTCATTATACCTAAAATATAGTTTCCAAACCCTACAAAAAAGGAATAATGTAATAATGTAAATCATTATTTTCATTTATTTCTATTTTTGGGCACGGCTTGTATAGTCTGCACATTTTGGATGTTATTTATGAATGCAATCAAAAAGATGAATGTTTTAATTCATTAATATGTTGTACAAAACATATTAGTTCATTAATTTAGCAAGGCCTGTAACTACTAACTAAACCTGTTTTGTTTAAGTGTGCCTAGATCTAAATCTAGTGTGATCAAATAATACAGTCAATGTCCTTTTCTAAGAAGAGCATTGATCAAAATATTTAGAGGCAAAAATACCGCACGGAAATATATTACAAATGTTAAGTAGATTTGTGGGCCAACACACTGGTTTTAGTTCATTTCGTCCATGCGGCATATTCTACAATATTTGGTTAACCCGTGTGGATTATATTATGTAAAAACTGCTTACATGCAATGTTGTTTCTATTTGATATATAGTACATTCCAGTACCCGAAGTGTTGCCGTCTCAGATGCTACATAATATCGTTAGTACAATTAAAATTAGTTCTCAACTGAATTGATGTCTTTATAAGATACGTATTGAACATTAGAATGCATACGAACTTCGTGTTTGCCAATAGAAGGTACTTGCTATGTTCTCGTCAACACAAATAATGTTACCAATGTTGTAGAATCCTTCTAACAATCACACATAAATATGTCTTGCTTGGCATCTAGGAATTCTGTTAAAAGATACGACTGTTTTATATAATTTGGGATACAACCTTGTTGCACTTAATCATATTTTCTGATCCGATAACTTATATTATCGATATTTCACAAACAAAACAAACAAAAAACTGCATCCGATGCCAGATGAGGAGACATGGGTAGAGGAAAAGGGGGATCATGCCCCACCCCTAACAAAATCTGCATCAAACAATAAATTAATCCTAAAAACGATTATTAAAGAGTGCCTAAATCCAAACATTTTTGAGGCCCTTACAGCGGGTCCGACAACCAGAACCCCCACCACTACCACCACCGCCATGAATGGCCCCGCGCTTTGCGCTCGCAAGTCCAACCACTCCAGCATTTAGCCCCACAACGTTGGGTCTAGATCCGCCCTTGTCCGGTGTTTACCTGTTTTCTGACCCTACGTGGCGCTAGTTGAAAGAACAGCATGCTGGTAACCCTTCGGTTTAATTGCTGAACAAGATCATTACGTTCAACCTTCTCAAGGTTTGCAGAAAGAGACTTGAATGCAGTATCTCCAAAGCCTCCCATGTTGTGCATCCACTTCATCAGCATACAGAATATCTGATTCTTCACGTTTCCTTTATTATCTTCCTTTAATGCGTACAAGTCACCATCCGGTATGCCTAGATATGTAGCCAACTCCTCCCACTGTGCTCCTAGCTTATCAGCAAGTTCTCGAAAGCACATCTCAACAGCAATGCCAGTCTGAAGGAAAATATGAAGTAGTACATTATTAATTCAACATGACAAAACCTGTTTAAAAAGTGGAAATATGGGTCATTCAAGGGACCTTTGTAAAAACAAAAATCACATGACAGCGAACACCTCCAGTGGGGCAACTCAAATAATACTTGGGTAATGTTGGAGGGTGGCCATTCGCAGCATTCAGTTGATACATTCAGTTGCTTCTAAGAGACAGTGACATTGGTATGAAAATATGACATTCTATACTTACCAACGGTTTATCCCGAAGATCCTGTGGAACATTTACTCCTCTTTCATTCCATGTCGAATCTTAAACAATAATTACAATAAACACACAAGCTTCAAAACCCTTGACCTTTTTAATGGGCATCGAACTTTCAGTTGAAACACAAAACACACAAACTCAGAAACAAATGTGTGCAATTTGTATGGATGAATCGATGCATTACTCGGCTAGCAACAGTCAATCTTCGAAGCACAATGCCTGTTCCTCACGATTTCAGTATGAAACTTTCAGGTGCAAAAAACGGGGCAAATAACAACCAAGAAGCATAATTACTACTTTAGTGGATCAGCAAAACCCACACATTTCTGAATTTTTTTTCTAGGTTTTGTGTTTCAATCCAACTCCAATTATTATACATACCCCATTTAATTGGAATTATGTATCTTGGACCCTCAAATGTTCACGTTAACACTTTTATGAAATGCTTATATCGCAAAGTTGGCCTGTTATATTTGTAAATAGCTCAAAATATGATCCAAAGAGTTTCCTGGATGCAAATGTATCCAATTCTCCGAAACGAGTTAACACCCAGCCTGTATGAGTTAACACACAGCATGTATGAGTTAACACACAGCCTGTATGAGTTAACACCCAGCCTGTATGAGTTAACACACAGCCTGTATGAGTTAACACCCAGCCTGTATGAGTTAACAGCCAGCCTGTATGAGTTAACACCCAGCCTGTGTATGAGTTAACACACAGCCTGTATGAGTTAACACTCAGCCTGTATGAGTTAACACACAGCCTGTACGAGTTAACACACAGCCTGTATGAGTTAACACCCAGCCTGTATGAGTTAACACACAGCCTGTACGAGTTAACACACAGCCTGTATGAGTTAACACACAGCCTGTATGAGTTAACACACAGCCTGTACGAGTTAACACCCAGCCTGTACGAGTTAACACCCAGCCTGTATGAGTTAACACACAGCCTGTATGAGTTAACACACAGCCTGTATGAGTTAACACACAGCCTGTATGAGTTAACACCCTGCCTGTATGAGTTAACACACAGCCTGTATGAGTTAACACACAGCCTGTATGAGTTAACACACAGCCTGTATGAGTTAACACACAGCCTGTATGAGTTAACACCCTGCCTGTATGAGTTAACACCCTGCCTGTATGAGTTAACACACAGCCTGTAGGAGTTAACACACAGCCTGTACGAGTTAACACACAGCCTGTACGAGTTAACACACAGCCTGTACGAGTTAACACACAGCCTGTACGAGTTAACACACAGCCTGTACGAGTTAACACACAGCCTGTACGAGTTAACACACAGCCTGTATGAGTTAACACACAGCCTGTATGAGTTAACACACAGCCTGTATGAGTTAACACCCAGCCTGTATGAGTTAACACCCAGCCTGTATGAGTTAACACCCAGCCTGTATGAGTTAACACCCAGCATGTATGAGTTAACACCCTGCCTGTATGAGTTAGCACCCTGCCTGTATGAGTTAACACCCAGCCTGTATGAGTTAACACCCAGCCTGTATGAGTTAACACCCAGCCTGTATGAGTTAACACACAGCCTGTATGAGTTAGCACCCTGCCTGTATCCCAAGTCATTAATCATACCACAACAAATATTATTATATTAATTGCAAATAAATCATCAATTGACAGATAGGGGGAAATTAAATTTATCACAGCTACAGCTAGTAACAAGTAACATTTCGGATTAATTAAGGTAATATAAGTGCTCCTGGCGAAGTTATGCTGTTATAATTTTGTTTAACTGGGGTAGGTACGTGTCAGTATGATGACATGTTCCCAAATATTGGCCTGGCAATTAATATAATAAAGAAAATAGCCTCAACATTAAATACATAATACAGCTTATAATTTACATATATAATTTACACGAAAAGGTTTGTCCCAGTGATAAAGTATAAGGAGTGATATTGACCCAGTTGACCAGGGCCAATAATGTAAAGCACTTAGAGTATCACATCGTGAAGATTTCGCGCTATTTAATATTGTCACATCCTGATGGAACCACATCCTTAATGAAATTGTTCGACTTTAAGTATTTATGTTACCTAAAACATGTTGTAAAACGTCATTGGTGAATATGTCATTACATTACTACTTATTAAGCCGATGATTTTAATTGTAGCGTAATCAAAATGCACATGTTCTTTGTGAGTCAAGTGGTCAAATCTGTACTGGATTTCCTTTTGATAACTGCCCTCAATATATATTTTATGTGATAATTTCCATCCATCCATTTCAATCAGGTCAATCAGTGGCGTTTCTATCATAGGAATAAGGAAGCAATTCATACTGTTTCCGAAAGCGATGACACGTACCTGATACATTTATTATCCTGACAGCTTCTTCGATATTTAGGTGACTTAACACTTGTTTCAGATACTGCGCAGCCTCTTCGTTAGATATGTGATGTTGTACACACTTCGCGAAGTAGATTTTCAGTATCTCTTTGTTCGTGGCTGTCGCAGATATATAACCAGTACCGGAGAGGTAGTCAGTGAGTTGTTCTGTATCACTTTTACGTGTGTCCAGTAATATGCAAAGATCGCTAACTGTTTCCTCTGTTAAACCACCATAGTCTCCGAACTCTTGCCGTTGCCCTCTTCTTTTAAGGGCCTTCTCCATTTCTCTCTATATTGTGAAAAAATAAACGTGTGGTACTGTTGGCAAGTTGTTAAAGGTAAGTTAAAGGACTGTTAATGCTAAAAGAATCAACCAGTCGAATTGTTGATTGTATTTATTATTCCTATAAATAATTGTCCGAGGTTATGTAATTTTTAAGACAAGTTTCCTAAATTACATAAATTAATATACCAAATCGTTTTTTCTATTTCCACGTAAAACACATTGCATTTCAGCTAATGATTGTTTAATGTATAACTCGATCAAAGGGATTCAAGAAGATTCAAAGAGTTAATTATACTCATAAAAGCATGTTTTAAATATATTTAGTTTTATGTTATTTATTTGGTATTAATTACAAATGATGTTTCGTGATGCCCTGACAAAAATCTGAGATAAAATAAATCCGTTTCCTGAACTGTTTACAGTCTTCATATTATGTATGACAAGTTTTACTTCAAATTTGTCCAATAAGTAATTGAGTAATATTATTTTATATTTGTCAGATGTTCAGAAAATGTTAATTAATGACTTGACAGAATGTATTCACCTTGCTCCTTAAGATAATAATATATAAAAACTAATAAGTTACTGTGTGTTTCCTTTTTAAAATAAAAAAATACCCATATTATTTCACTTACTTTGACAGTTGTCATTGGCAATTGCAGAGAAACGTGACCCTGCCCATCAATTTTGGTTTTAGCAGGCTGCGAATTCTGGAAAAAGATATTTGCATGTCAATGTTTCAGTTGTCATTAAGCCAATAAATACTCAAATATAGATATACACGGTCAATAGCGCCTTTGTTGGGGCACAATCAGTTTTACATTGATATAAAGCAGTTATGACGAATAAGAACACCTTTGTATTTAATTAACACCACTGTTGCTAACGTTGTAATAACACATGTAGCTACATCTAATAACAAATCAAGTGATGGGAAGGGGGATGCATTTTGTCCAGTCGTATGTATGAGCATTTTGCTTACCAGTATTGTCTACAGATTGCACGATACTTGAGGTTCATGCATGAAAGTGCGATTATTGAAATGCAATCTTACGCACACGCACAATGCGTGAGAGGCATTTTTGCGTTCGTGACGCTCTTTGCCATTATTTTATTCAGTTAATGACAGAACAAAAAGAAAGACGTATTTCGCAGATTGCATGGTTGGTCATGTATGTAGTACAAAATACATTTCCCAAAGGGTTTACAACGTATAAATTGAAATGCATAAGGACTAAGTTATGCAGTTGCTATGACAATTGAAGGTCACAAACTAATTTGTTTGGTAATGAAGTATTATATTCACTATTGAATATAGATTTAAGAAATTACATGAATAAAGGCTCATATGCCGTAACAAATAAAACCGTTCCGCATACCGTTTGGAACTAAATCTAATGTTCTTGTGATTTATCAATTATCATATCAAAGAAACAATACAAATCAAGTTAATGGGCATCTGTTTCAGTGGAGAAAGGCCTCTTTCACAGTGTAAAGTATTAAATTATAAACTAAATTTTTGTCCGATATTAGTGTTTGACACGTTTATCTGAGATGGTAAAGGATTAGTTTTATTCCTTGCAGTTATATTTATTACCACATATTTTATTTTATTACGATTATTTTTGTTTCTTTATATTTTATTTTTGTTAATCATTGATTTGCAATACGTTTTATTGCTGTTATATTTATTTGTTCATTTGTATATTTATATTATTATTTTGTTGGTATCTAAATGTTCTAGTGATGTAACCATTGCCAAGTTAAAAAAAATAGATTACTGAGTTATTGTATTACATTGTAAACCCAACTCTTACATTATGACATCTGACGTGGCATGATTCGTTTCCTGCTGCACCACTTTCCACGACATTGCTGTTTGCACAGTGTATCTATGATGGAAAAGGTTTCATAATTTTTCAGTTATTCAGTTATTTATTTCCATATGCATGTGACTTAATTTTTTTGTTTTATTTATTTTGGTTTGGTTATATTTAAGTATTGTTTGTCATTGATATACAATCAGTCTTCATTGATGTTTACTTACTTGTTTTGGCCTGACTGACAGACGGACTGTATCTCCACGCCATTCACTTTCTACTCTAGAGCCAAGTTGGTAGCAATAGGCAACACAGTATGGACCATCATCTGTCATATGTTTACTTGTTTCGTTGTATTGTCTTGTCAGTTCAAATGTTACCGAATTATGGGAAAACGTCCATATATTCTTTCTGAAGACGATTTGTTTCTGAAAAAAAAAATAGTAAATACAAAATCGGTTACAACAGTGAAAATATATGTATTAATGGAGCATTGATATATGGATTTTTTGCATTTTAAATTTTTGTGAACATCTTTTCTTATACAATGTTGTTGTTAGTATTTGACCTGTTCTACTTTGTTTTAGTAAATTATTATTCGTGATGTCTTTGAAATAATAGAACGCGGAAATAGTGACTGAGTGATAACATAATCAGCTAAACCATTTATAATTGTTATAGGACATTATAGGACAATAAGGAAACTTTGGAAAATAAACTTATAGGAAAATAACGAGATTTGTAAACCAGCTATCATCATGACATGGGAACGTAACGTCACACTTTTCAACTCGGTGATATAATTTTCTTTCTCATCTTCTTGAAATTTAAATTGTTTACAAGATTTTTTTTCTCTCTAATATAAAAACACTCAAGTGAGAATGATTGTACCAACTTTACACACTAATTTAAAATACCAAGGTTGGAGTTATGGTTAGGGTTAGAAAGGTAGCCTTTACATTACTTATTTAAACGGACCAGATTGTTTACTAGCAAAAACAAACTATACAGTAGACACATTTAAAGAAGTTCATAAAACACTTTTTCACCTATGACCAACAACAAATACTCAACCCATGCAAATACTCATCCCATGCAAATACAAAACTGTGTAACATTTGTGATGGGTAAATGTGTTTACCTGTGATGTGTATGGCTGCATTCCCCAGCCTTCCTTGATATTCGAAATCTCAACGGACATGTCTCCTTTACCTCTGAATATGACCAAGTCTCTGAAAGCATCCAAAGTCTCTGACTGAAATCGCTTCTCCATATCCAATACCTTCTGCACGGCAGAAGAAAAAAAATACAGTTAACATACTTGGGTTTTATTTCGTTCTTTACTTACCCCCAATTGGTTCTCATCAACACTACTATAAAAAAAAAGCCTTGTTGCACGGTAATTTGTTGCACTGTATGTTTATTTTTTATTTTTTATTTTTTATTTTATACATATACAATAATACATGGCACAAGGATTTTTTAAAACTTTATTTTCATTTATGCATATTCGCCCTGAACAAGGCTACAGTAGAAGAAAAAAATAATTAAAAAAGTCAAGGAATTGCAAAAAGATACTTGCTAAGATTTACATGATTGCTAAGATTTACATAGCAGAAGTGTTTAATGTCTGGGCATGGACTGAATTGGGTCAGAGTGACATATATAATTAAAATGAAATTTGCGAAAAGGCTTATTGTTTGACAGTAAGCATCATATCAAGTTCAGTTTAAAACATTGCTCAAAAATAATAACTACAACTTTTAAGAATGCAGTCATTCATAAAATGGATTGTTTACATTTGCATTAGAAGCCATATGTTTTCATGATTATACTAAAATGTAATGTATCACAAACCTCCTTATAGAAACCGCGTAATTTTTCCAAATGTAAATCCGTAACGTATGCCATCCTTGGGTTGATTTGAAGATATCTCCAAAAGCACCAACTTGAACTCTTTTACCGCTGTTGCGTGAGTGTCGGCCGATTAATAAAAACCTAGTGAAGTGATTAACCAGGAAGATTGCCTTATCTCCCTTTGAAGACACCAATTTGCCACCAGTGCTGTTATCAAGGACTTTCCAGGTTTGTGAAGCATCATCATCAGTGCACATCCGAGCACTAAGTTCCCATTCAGATGTATCATTGGCATGATGAGGAAAGGACAAAACCACACTGTCCAAAAACGAGAGACCTGGGGGACCACACTGGATCACTGGTGACAATATATCCTCTTCATCATTGCCCAAATCAACAGGTGGGACATCAGGGTCGACATATATGTATACCTGCTTTAGCTGACCCTCAGGTATTGCGCCACGTGGAATGTATATGTGGACATCATATTTATCAAGTGACAAATATCCACCTTTGTTGGTGAAAAAGCCAATGGCGATGTACGTTAGCTGTAAGAATATTTCAGCCTTCTCGCTTTCACTGAAGTTTGCCATCTGTTCATTGTACTCTTTCAGTATCTCCTGTAGGTGAGAAAGTTTGTCTGCAATAGTAAAATAACGTTGTCTGAATTAAAATGTCTTTTTGAAACATGTGATATATCGTGAATGAAAAGAAGGGCAATGTTTCAGAACGTGTTCTTAACTAACTATCTCACATTAATATGGTTATTTTCAAGATTGAAACCGTTCTTATTTTATATTTATTCATTTTTTAGCAAAGAAACAATTACTCAAGCGGAATTTGAGCCACCTGATGTTAATTGCCATCCTAGCTGTGAATAGCTTGATCAAGCACGTCGGAACGGTTTGGTTGCATAATTTTGCTGCGCTTTATAGCTATCCGAAACCAAGCGCACGTGGACATAAGTATACGGATACATAATGTACCGGTATACTGTGTACATGTACATCTACATGTACACAGCTAGTACAACATATACATACAGTAACCATTGGTCGTCGAGCCTTGATGCTTCTGCACATGCCAACATTTAAGGCGGAGCTCATTAATGCTAATACACCAAATTCAAAAACAAAAGACATGTTCTCATTGGTTATTTGTTGGCCCACCAACTGCTCGCCGTGCACGATCACGATGTACATTGTACTCTACATATACAACTATAGCCAAGGTTGGATTTTGACATCCGTTTCATTTTTCACGTATACATAGACATTTAAAATAAACGGCCCACAAATCAACAATTCTTGCATATGATTTTCCATTGGAATTACAATGGGTAAATAAAGAAACACATAAGTTTTTGATTACAGAAGGATCTAGACTGTTGGTTCAGTTCGAACATACGAGGTTGCAATACAAAACCTAATCCACTCCGTATCAACCGTATTGATCTCGCTGTACAGTGTACGTGTGCGGGCCGGAGACTGCGCACTGGCGATGTTGAATTTCTTCTGCCAGAAATTGGTATGGAGTAGGTGTACCGTAGTAAGTGCGCACTACGACAACAGGCTTGATGAAGGCTAAGCTGTGAGTAAAGTTTTACATACCTTTCAAGGTCTGTTCATCATGAGAAGTTACCAATGGTTCAATTTTCGAAGGAGACAACAAGAGATCACTGATACCCTGTGTCAACGAAGTAGTTGGTGTTTCGCCTTGAGACTTCTCCGCAGCTGCTATGTCACCACAAGACGGATCTTCTTTCTTTGCGGTAAGATTATAACATTATATATGCAATAAAATGAGCGACTGAAATTCCTGAAACTAACTGTCACTGTAAGAAGCGTTAGTTATCCAAGGTAAAAAATAATAGGATACATACTGGGAACAGTTATGCTTTCAGTAGCATTTCCGTTATCTGGTCTCTGGTTTCTGGTCTCAGCGCGCGTCACATCATACTCGCGTAGACATTTTTAATTTTCTTTAGTTTTTTGCTATGAAACAATGTCCAATTGCAGCCAAAATTGCTGGATCGATTGAAAATAGCCGGAAAAACCGCGTTGCTGCACTTATTTTGAAGCCAATCGATGACCAGAAACTGGAGACATTTTTGGGGGCCTTAATTAACTGTAATTTTATCATCATTGGCAATTACATTATTCCCATTGTTTGTTAAATTTAAATTCACGTGGTTTTGCGTCCCTGGCTGTGTGCCCGAGCTGTCCATTGTACATCAGTCTGAGCAGGGTGGATCAAGGGTCTCCTCTTTGACCTTAGCATGTATTAAAACGTATACAAAATATACAGAATCATCCAGTTCGTAAGTCTTACCGATGTTGGTGTGTCAATATCTGCTTGATGTGATTCAACACATATCTCCTCTTTGTCTTCAGCAGAACCTTAAAGATAAAGAGAATCCAAAGTAATGTTTATAAATAGCATGTTTAGAGAAAATATTTACATTGATTTAAGCACAACATTTAAGCAAAGTATTAAGATTTATTTAAATTAACGCCAATTTTGGCAATCCAATCAAAGATCCACAAAATCGTTTTACCGAATTTTGTCCTGTACGTGGTAAGGGAATTCACACATATTTCATCAATTATCTATTTCTATACTGGTTCCAAATCACAATAAAATGTCACACAAATCTATTATGTATTGTCTGGTCACTACTGGATTATGTGTACGTCATTTCAGAACCCCTCAACATGAGAGCGGGGTCACTTTTTCATTAAATGTTTTCATGGACATGAAAACAGCGCACCAAATTTAAAATTATTATTGTTGATTTTTTAAATTATGTTTTCATTTTATCGAATATCCAAGTTGTCAGCCAATATACGTATCGAATTGCATCTGCAGCACAGTTATCGATGTATCGTCTTTGTTTTTCTTCTATTTTACCTATAATTTTACTAGAGGAAAATATTTCCTCAAAATATTTGTGCTAAGTATGGTTTACGGTAAATATTTTTGGAAATGGCATTGTTTTATTTGTTATTTCAATATGAAAACTGGATTTTTCATCCACAAGATACAAAAGCAAATTTAATAACATGAGTGTAAATATTAATGTTAGAAGTGTATATATTGAACAAAACAGATTATTGCGACAAAATATAAGATATTAACCGTAGTTGCAGCCATATTGGATTTCCAGAATGTTGTCCAGTTCAGAGTTTGAAAGTTGACAACAAACGCCAAAACGTTGATTTTGTTTTCATTTATTTATTTATTTATTTTATATAGGGGAGTCCCAAAATGCTTATGAAAATCGATGACGATTGAATGACGGCTAGAATATTATATAACAGCGGGTTCGTTGACAGCCAGTTGTCATCGGGTAAGGTCGGTGGTCTAGAGGTTAAGACATGTACAATAGCAAGCAGGAGGTCGTTGGTTCGAATCCCTCCCTAGTCGCCTGTCAATTTTTTTTCACAGACAATCGGAAAGCACTGAGTATGCAGTATGCACACGTCGATGTAGGGCAAAATTAAATCAACTGTTTATCACCCGACGCAAGAATGTCATCAATATAATATATTATATGTATTGAACTAACTTAATTACTGATGAAGTCTTATTGATATAGAGAGTTTTATTACTTTTAAATGGCTCCACATCGATGACGTGTGGCTACATGCTATCCAAGACGCACTCTGATGGCCAGCAAAATAACTTGGAGCAGCGTTACCACATTGATATAGAACGTTATTTAAAACTTACATAGGACGCGTTAAAAATATTCACAGCTATTAAGAATAAACAGAAAAGAAAAGAAAGAAAAGAAAAGAAAAGAAAACAAAACAAAACAAAAAACAAAGGGTCGAGGAGCGATACGCAAATTACAACCATGCCTAATGGATACAACCTAAACAAACAACTTTCAATTTATTAAGCGGCTTTATAGGAAAAATACATAATCACCTACTCTAACACAAAACGAACATACCTAGGCTTGTGGTTCCCTCCAAATGCAAAAAATCCTGTGTGAAAGGGGAAAGAATATACATTGTATTATTAAACAAATGATATAAAAGTGAAAACGTAATCACGTGGGAAGCATTTAACATCTGGGGCCAATTTCCTAGAGCTGCTAAGCAAATATTTTTGCTAAGCAACATAACAATGACTACCAGCCAAAGTATACTAATTTCATGTGCATGTTTGGCTGGTAACCAAGAAAATCTACCAAGCAAATATTTCTTGTAAGCAATTTTTCTGCTAAGCAGCTGAAATTGCACCCTGGTTAAAGAAACATCGCTTATCAAAGTTTGTTTCGCAATACCCTGACTCACGGACTTATGCGTGCCGACCAAAGTGATTTGGACAATTCAATTTGGCTTGTATCAATAACATTTACAAATGAAAAACTAAAAAAAATTAAAATAAAAATAAAAACCTCCAAAATAACATAAATTTACGCACTTATCATTTAATTATCAATTTAAATATCCAAGTTGTCAGCCAATATACGTATCGAATTGCATCTGCAGCACAGTTATCGATGTATCGTCTTTGTTTTTCTTCTATTTTACCTATAATTTTACTAGAGGAAAATATTTCCTCAAAATATTTGTGCTAAACATGCTTTACAGTAAATATTTTTGGAAATGGCATTGTTTTATTTGTTATTTCAATATGAAAACTGGATTTTTCATCCACAAGATACAAAAGCAAATTTAATAACATGAGTGTAAATATTAATGTTAGAAGTGTATATATTGAACAAAACAGATTATTGGGACAAAATATAAGATAGTAAACGTAGTTGCGGCCATATTGGATTTCCAGAATGCATTACTCAATGTTGTCCAGTTCAGCGTTTGAAAGTTGACAACAAACGCCAAAACGTTGATTTTGTTTTCATTTATTTATTTTATATAGGGGAGTCCCAAAATGCTTATGAAAATCGATGACGATTGAATGACGGCTAGAATATTATATAACAGCGGTTTATATAAACAAAAAAAAAACCTCCAAAATAACATAAATATACGCGCTTAACATTTAATTATCAATTTTCTTTAAAGGCATTTCCTATTTTTCACAAGCATCACATTTTATTTGACCGCCCAGCAGGGGCGTATGAATTGTTACAATTCCGTATGAGTTGTTACAACCTGAGATATTAAAATAAAATAAAATAAAACAGCTACTAAAGTAATTACGTATCAGTGAAATTATTAAAATAAATTTCCTGTTGTCCGCAAGCATGACATTTACTTTTGTTTTGTCAGTCTCTAATTCAAATGAATTTACCCTCCGACATTCGTGGTCGTGGAGGGGAGGCGCTGTTTTATTTGACTGGCACGTTGAACAGCAGAGAATGAGGTTACCACTTCAGCTATGATAAAATGCATTATATGAATTATAACAATACGAAAAGAGGACCGGCTAAGATAACATATAGCTCATATATATCTCAATCTGTAGTTCCGTTAATGTAGTACTTTATTTCTGTTTCCATTTGAAGATACACGATGACACAATGATACTGTCAGTTTTGAATGTTTGCGTCTCACGTCATCAGTTTTCAACATGAAACCGTAAAAGTCAAGCACAATTCAACAAATGTAATAGATTTATAAAAAATAAGTGCAACTCATAGTTGTATTGCTTCGTTTGAAATATGGATGTTACATATAAATGCGTCTCAAGTTGTTGTGTCGTACAATAATTATAATTAATGGGTTTAATGAGAAAGTGGTGTATACCCGTTTCTCATTAAAACCCATTTTTACTTTACAGTAAATCGACTTCTAAAACATGTCGCATACCTTATTTTTATATTTAAATACCAAGAAAATTTAAGTTTTTTCTCCGCTAGCAACAGATTTACTTGTTAAATGATTGGTATGATATATTCAAATTTGGGAATAATTTAGAGTTCCTTTATTAAATTGCCTAACCAAATTCATAGGCTCCGACTTCCGTAGTTTGACTGATATAGGCCTACTTTACATGAACAACACAATGGAATTTAAAATTGTGGGTCAAGGATAGTATTCAGGTAAAGTTTGTCAAATTATTACATGTTGTGGCTGGAAACTCGGGCCTGATTACTTTCTCGGACCGAAGATCACTCAGAGCAATCTCAAGGCCAAGGTGCAAGTCCATTTTGGAGGAAATCTACCGCCGATTGGTAATTGATTGTCAATCCCTAAGTTGGTCCACAGTTACTTCAATTCAATCCACACCTGACCAATATTTGTCAGCACAACAAATCAACTGTTTTATGACTCAATAAATCACAGAGAGTATAACCAGACTATTTGTCGGAGTATTCTTTTCTTACTCCCTTACTGCACAATAGTCCCCTGATATCCACGTTGCAGGCACTGCAATTATCGCTTATTGTTCGCACTGCATTAAGTCATACACTATCAAGTAAGTAATACCCGCTCTAGTAAGTATTATACAACCAAGTAAGTAATACACGACCAAGTAAGTATTACACGACCAATTAAGTATTACACAACCAAGTAATACACGACCAACTAAGTATTACACGACCAAGTAAGTAATACACGACCAAGTAAGTATTACACAACCAAGTAAGTATTACACAACCAAGTAAGTATTACACAACCAAGTAAGTAATACACGACCAAGTAAGTAATACACGGCCAAGTAAGTAATACACAACCAAGTAAGTAATACACGACCAAGTAAGTATTACGCGACCAAGTAAGTATTACACAATCCAGTAAGTATTACACAATCCAGTAAGTATTGTGCGACACAGTACGGTAAGTCATGCACATCCAAGTAAGTAATACACGACCAAGTAAGTATTACGCGACCAAGTAAGTATTACACAATCCAGTAAGTGTTGTGCGACCCAGTAAGTAATGCACATCCAGGTAAGTCATACACAATTCAACATTCATTCATTCATTCATTCTGGTTTTATTATCAAAACTCATTGCAGTACATATTAAAAACTGAATTGTGAGTCGATTTACAAGTTACAATTAAAAAAGTATAAATACATAAATTTACTGATGAAAAAAAACTACTGTACTTACATGTACACATTAACATGACTAAAAAACATTTTAGGCTAAATAACTAAACTGGAACAATACTACACTGGTTAAAAAAGTTGAAAATTACAGTTAATGCATTTAAAAAACGAAGTAATTAAAATTACAATTAAATCAACCCAATGGGATAGTGTTTCATAATGTCTGCACAGTATGCATTATGCAAAGTATGCACCGCATCACAAAACACAGCAAAAGAAAACAACATTGTCTCAGGAAAGCCATAAACCTATCAACTATAAAATGGCACACCGTTGTCAGTATATTAAGATTTAGTTTTGATTTATTTTATTTTATTAGTCTGCTTACTTTACTTTGTTAATTAGTCTACATAAAGCTGGGAAGCAGGAGTTCTTGAATCTGTCAGTATTGCAATATATCTCACTTTGCATATTAGAATTTCTAAGTATTCTCCCACACGTTTCCCCCTCTTTTTAGGTAGTACGTCATGGATAATTGTATTAAGACTCTTAGCAAACTCAAGCAGAGTATGTTCCCTTCTTTGATCCAGTTGTTTAAGATTAAGTAGCTTAATTGCTTGATCATAGGATACAAATTGTTGTCCGAGAATAATCCTACATGCACGCTTCTGAATGGATTCAAGCTCCTTAGACTGTGCTACAGTTAAACCAGAGTGCCACACAGGACACGCATACTCAGTTATAGGTCTTATGTGACTAATATAAATTTGTTTCAAGTGATTACGAGGCATTCCAAATCTTTTCAAACATGTCAACATGTGCAGTCTCTTGCCGGCCCTATTAACGACATCGTGAATATGTGTATTCCATTTCAGATCATTAGAGACCCACACCCCAAGTAATACCTAAGTCACAATTAAAGCGGAGCCGGGCGGCGTGTGCGATTTCAGGCATCGACCGGCGTGTAGAGGTCGGCGAAAGATCGCGCGATAGGGCGGTCACAGTCACATTAAAAGTGCCCGCACGCTGCCATGACGGGCCGGGGGTCGCCGGCCTGCGATCGGCCGACTTTACTGGAAATGGGGTCGAATTCTTGGCCCGTTTATCGGCCGGTGTCCGGCAGGCACTCGTCCGATGTTCTGCCTATGTCCCTGCGATACCCCTGCGGTATCCGGCCGGGCGCCGCCAAGTCGGCCGGACGCCGGGCGGGTCCCGGCCGGCGTCTGAGCGGCGCCCGGCCGGCGCATGGCCGATATATGGATTGTCTGGGTTGTCCAAAATTTGGCCCGGCGCCCGCCCGATGTGTGCGATGCCCTGCCGGACATCGGCCGATTTATTGGCGATCAGTTTGCGATGCGAAACGCCGCACCAGGTTTTAAGTCCGAGTTAAAAGTAACTCGATGCCCGCCCGATGCCCAAAAATGACCCGGCAGCCGCAAGGAGTCCCGTGGGGCCCCGGCCGAAAATGCCTAGAAATCCGTCGCAAACTACTCGCAAACCCATCGCAAGCTAATTGTGACTGGGGTATAACTTTAAACATTCAACCTGAGCAACTTCTACATTATCAATAGTGGGTTGAGACTTAGCAAAAGAAATGTCCATACGATTAGTTTTCTCAGTATTGATTGTCATGTTATTGTCCCTAGTCCATTGTGTACGTTCATTTAATTGTTCTTGAAGTTTGAGTGGAGTTTTCTTGTTGCGAACCTCACAAATTGACAAATCGTCCACATACTTCCAGCGATTTGGGAAATTCCTAAGCGAGTCATTTACCATTACTTGGAAAATTAAAGGCCCTAGTTTTGTTCCTTGAGGAACTCCGCAAGTGATTTCTTGCCAGCTTGAAAGGCCGCCATTGAGATTCACTCTTTGTTTACGTTCGCAAAGAAAATCACTAATCCAGGGAATTAATTCACGACAAACTCCAATATCAATCAGCTTCCGGGTAGAATGTCGTATCCGACTGCCACTTGTTCTCATTCAACATAACCAATGAAGTAATCTTACCTACCCAGTGAGGTGGAGAATATCTGGATGATGATAGACATATACTTTTTTATTCAAAATATTCAAGGATATTTATTTCATGAAAAACCAGGCATTTTTGGTAGACAATGACTTCCTCAGTCATATCAGTCTGATCTTGTCAGCTACCCAATTAGTGACCAACACAGTCATTGTACATGCGCAGTGGCAACTGTAATAGGATCCTTCTATTTTCTGAAATGGAGGATTTTTTTAGAAGCGAAATAAAGTCCGAAATCCATCATAAAAGTGGATTTTAAAGATAGTTTTCGCTTCTGAACCCCCAAAAATCGATATAATATATTTTTGTTATTGGTTAGTGGTTGCAAAAAAATTCCCCCAAAAAATTCTTTCCCCAATTCCTAGTAAGTCATACACACTACAGCATGTAATGTGTGACAAACAATTCGCATACGCCAAGCTAGCGCCTCAGTAAGTATTAGCAACTATAGATTGGCATTATCTAGATGTAGATCCATCTTGTGGTTTATCTATTTTATGGATGGATCCATGTGTTCACTAGAAGCAAACTTAAAGGTACAGGACAATGCCTCCAGTCTTTAACAATCTGGCACAGCCAATAACACATGTATAACACGAGTCTAGTTTGACATTGTTCCAATATCCTACTGTTTTGATTATATTACACCGATTTTTAAAACTGTTGTTTCGGCTCACCAAACACCTATTGCAAATGTTCGAGTTTATGTTTCCTTTGTTCTTCATCAATATATTTCTCCACATATTTCTGCGAACCTCAAATTTAATTGATACTTGGCACCATCACAGACCTTATCATGTAGATGTAGGCAATCGTAATGACATCAAGATTAAAAATGATAACTCCTGAACATAAATCTTATTTCTTGAGCGGGCGCTTGCAGGGGAACGCTACTTTGAGTATTGGTGTCTCGCCTTAAGAAATAATTCTTATTTATGCATTCATTCACTCACTCACTCCAGAAAAGAACTTGAATTATATGACTTTTTTTTCTCATAAACATGATAAGACAATTTCCAGGTGGCAGAGTTAGACCTTTTCAAAAATATAGAGGGTGACGTCATCGCAGTTCTGAGGGCCTTCTTGCGGCATGTTTAAAAATGGCACTTTTTAATATCTCGAAATATTGGAATTTTACTAAGTTTTAAAAATAAAAACCACATTACAAACATAAACACTGCGACGTATTAACGCAATCACTTAATTGAACCGGAAGTTACGGTTGAGAGAATTTAATTGTCAATAAATTGGATTGCCTGCCCATATTTAAAGGTAAGTGCCGAGTGCTTTGGAAACAATTGGGATCACAATATTAGTCACAGTTTGGGGGTCAATTTGGGATCAAAGACCAAAAGTCTTAGGGCAAATGCTGTAGACATACATACGTGTAATTGGTTTGAAAGGCCTGTGTTTTTTATTACAAAGTTGATTGACATATCATGGATCGGTGGGTTTAGGGGTGCTTTTTGTGAAACTGTCAAATTGTTTCCTGTTGAACTCCACTGCTTGCAAAAGACAAACTCCCTGTTGGGGGTCAGTAGTAATGATGTTGTCAAAGTCACTCATCATCTTCACTCCTCGCTTTGCTATGTCATTCAAATCTTTCTGCAACCATGAAATATGAATACCATGTGGCCACAGTAGAGGATAGTCAATTCGAAATTATATTGAAAGCATTGAATATGAAGTGTGACTCTGGCCAAATAAGATCAACATGTGTGGTTTTGAAAACAGTTTTCTCTTTCTGAGTTCATCTGGTGTTTCTGTCTTGAGCAACTTGGCTTCCATCAAGCCTTTCATTGTGTTGGTCATTCTTGGATCTATGCTAATTTACTGCAAACAAAGCATTAATTCACTATTTAGGTAATGGCCTAAAACACTACATTTGACCGCAAATACTGACCAATGTTTATGACCCCTGTGGTTTCTAAAGCACTCAAATTTTCTTCAACAATGTTACTTTTCATAAAATAAGACAAAATCAAGCGTTTACCATTTTTGACCTTTGACCCAAAATGTTTACCCATGTTATGACCCCTATGATTTTCAAAGGTTTTATATTTTAAATTGCTATAAGGATCAAGCAAACTGGGGATAAATCAAAACACACAATTGATGACAACGAATGTTGAAAGGTCCTGGATTTCCATCGTTTCCCGAAAGCACGTATAAACATTTTCAAAATAGTAAATTCAACTATATAAGTATATGGTTTTTAATTGATTTGATTTTGCCCTCACACTGACGTATGTATGGAGCACTGCATGGTAAAAAATAAAATAATAAATAAAAATAAACAAATAAATAAAATAAAATCTAAAAATTAAAAAAATTAAATGTTTCTCACCCGATGCTAGAATTTCAGCAATCTATGTAATAGTTTTGTTTTTTGTTATAAAAAGAGTCTGACCTGAAAACGCTCATAATTTTCGCTGTTTTTCGAAGTGAATAATTTCATTTTCTTGTTCAAAATATTATACCCTTTAAATACATGTCATATTTGTGTCTTCTCTGAGTAAATCATTGTCATCATTTCTTGGTCTGACAGTTATCCTTATCATTGTCTGTTATGACATAAATGTCTCTCAAGTTACTGTGTCGTACATTATACCCATATTTCAATAAACCCATTTTAACTTTACAATAATTTTACTTATAAAACGGGTCGTATGCCATTTTAGACAAAAAACAATTACTAAGAAACAACGTGTTTAATATGAAACCTAACATCCAGGTCAGGTCAGGTCACTCCCGTAGCCAGTGGCTGTTGGAGCACTTTAGATGCTTCCACCCTCTCCTTCCACCTTCCCCGATCCTCCGCTTCCCGCATGCACTCTACCACCGATCTCCCTGTCCAGTCCTTGACATCAGTCAACCACTCTCTCTTTGGTCTCCCGCGGGTCCTGCCACCATCTACTCTTCCGTGCATTATGGTGTGGGCCAAAGATGCTTGGTGCCGTGTGATGTGCCCAAACCACTAGTTTTCTTCGTCGTGCAACTTCCAACAGAGGTTCGTACATTCCAATGAGGTCCTTGACTCGTTGTTTAACTGCGATGTTGGTGACACGATCTTTCCACGTTATTCCGAGTAAACGTCTGTAGCATCTCATCTCAAATGCTTCGATTTTTCGTTCAATCTTTTTGTTGTAGCTCCAAGTTTCGCATCCGTAGAGGGCAATAGATGATATCAGTGACTTCAGAAGATTAGTTTTGATGATCAGTGAGATGCTTCCACTACTCCAAATTTTGTTCAGCTTGGCTAGTTGTCCTGTAGCTATAGCTAACCTTTTCTTAATCTCTTCCTCGGAGTTCATGTCCTCATTCAACGTTGATCCAAGGTATTGAAAGCTACTCACCTCCTCTAGTACTTCTCCATTTACTGCTATTTCAATCTGGTCGTCAACGTTACCAGTTCTAGACGAGATCATTAGGTTGCTCTTCTCGCTACTGATTTCCATTCCATAGCTCTTAGCAGCAGTTTCTAGTCTGTTGGTGAGATCCTTGAGCTCTTCTCTGGATCCTGCTAGTAGATCGATGTCATCTGCAAATCTTAGGTTGGAAATTATCCTCCCTCCGACTGAAACTGTACCATGGAAATCCTCAAGAGTGTCTAGCATAATTTGTTTGAGAAATATGTTGAACAGGCAAGGTGAGAGAATACATCCTTGCCGTACGCCGACCTCTGTTTGGAACCAATCAAGGGTGTTGTTGTTTGACATCACCGCGTTGGTACTCTTGGTATATAATGCTTCAATTATACCGACCAACTTACCTCCGAAGTTATGCTTCTTTAGAACTGCCCAAAGTGCATTTCTCCAGACTCTGTCAAAAGCTTTCTTAAAATCGATGAAATTGTGATGTAGTTCCATTTGGTGATTCCTGTATTTTTCTCCGATTATTCGCATATTTGCTATTTGTTCTACTGTGCTGCGTCCAGTTCTAAAACCTACCTGCTCTTCCGCGAGAGTCGCTTCCGCCTGTTTCTTCATTCTGTTGTTTATTACTCTCAGCAGCACTTTGCTAGGATGGCTGATGAGACTAATTGTTCTGTAATTATTACATTTTCGCAAACATCCTTTTTTCGGTAATGGTAATATCAGTGATTGTGTCCACTGTGTTGGCCATTCTCCACTGCTCCATACTGCATTACAAATCTTGAGAAGCACGTCGATTGTATAGTCCCCTCCATGTTTCACTATCTCCGCTGGTATGTTATCATATCATGACCTGCTGCTTTTCCACATTTCAGGTGTTTGACTGCCTCCTCGATCTCACTTCGCAGTATTTCAGGCTCTGCGCTATCCTCTACTCTTAGGACCCTCTTTGCGTAGGGTGTTGAGAATGTCCGGGTCCGTTTCTAATGGGTAGTTATATAATTCCTTTATGTATTCTGTCCAGCTCTCTTGGATCTTTCCGGCTTCTGTTATCAGAATACCATTAGCATCTTCAATAACAGAGGATTTGACCGTCTTTTGTTTTGTCAGAAGTTTCACAGTTTCATATGCAATTTTACTGTCGTTGTTTTCGAAACCTTTTGAATTTCCGTGCATCTATTTTGCAGGTACTCTTCTTTTGTTCTTTTGATTTCCATTTTCACATTATTGTTAGCAGATTTGTACCTCTTCTCACACTCTTCATCCTCATACCTTCTCGCTTTCAGTCCTCTTCTCTCATCGCATGCCTTCATTAAATCCGCGTTCATCCATGGATGTTTAATTTTCTTTGCTTTTCCAAGGACTTCCAGCGCTGTTTCATTCATGACCTTCGTGAACAGATCTGTCATCTCTTGGGTGTTATCAAGCTCCATCAGAGGTGCAAACCTTCCTCCAAGTTTGACCTGGAAAAAGTCGCATACTTTTTTGTCTTTGAGCATTGCCACATTGTACTTCACTCTTTCGTTCTTTTGTTTGGGCATTTTCTTCAGTTTCAGCTTCATCGTCATCATTACCAAATTATTGTCGCTGCCGATGTCGGCTCCAGGAAAGCTCCTTGTTTTTCTTCCATTTATCCCGCTAGCACATTTCCTATCGACCAGAATGTAGTCGATTTGGTTCTTTGTCAACCCATCAGGCGATGTCCAAGTTGTTCTTCTAGGCATCTTGTGCTTGAACCGTGTGTTAGCAACCACCAAACTTCTAACAATCGTAACCCTCTGTCGTTTGTCAAACCAATCCCAAATTTTCCTGTTGTCCCAGGCCAGTTACTATGAGCGTCAGCTCCTATCTTCGCGTTCCAATCTCCTTGCACTATGGTGATATCATTCTTTGGGATTTTTCTCAGTGTTGTCTGTAATTCATCATAGAACTTCGCGGCTTCTTCGTCACTCCACTCGGATGTTGGTGCGTATACCTGTATGATTGTCATGTTCCTCGGTATAGCACTCATTCTTAGTCGAATGATTCTCTTGGAAATCGGCTCGCACTCCAGAACTGCTCTTGTGCTGTCTTTGTGCACCAAAAAACCGACTCCTCCTTCATGTTTTCTGTCATCTCCACTCCACCAAACCTTATGACCTTCTTCTGTCATTGATTCTCCAGAATTTAGCCATCTCATTTCGGCTATTCCAATAATGTTCCAAGTGTACTTTTTCCAATTCGTGGTCTAATTCGTGTATTTTACCAGCTGCATTTAATGTCCTGACATTCCACGTGCCAACGGTCATTTCATGCTTCGCTAGTTTTAAATTATGCTTTTCCTGATTTGTTGTGTTCGCGCCAGTAGCATACTTTTCGTTTCCATCCTGGCAAGCTCCGATGGAAGACGTGGTCGTTGTTAACCCGGGCCGCGACCGATCCAGTATAGTAGTTGTTTTGGGTGTAGTCATCATGAGTATATATATATAAATTTGGAATATATATATATATATATATATATATATATATATATATATATATATATATATATATATATAAGAAAATGTGAATATTAAAGGTGAAACAGTGCTCACCGGATAGTTATACCCGAGCTTTCGGTGCAATGCACCTTCATCAGGGGAATTATGGCTTGTTGTTATGAACCGCGGGTAGAACAAACGCGGTGAACTCCACGTTCATCCCATCAGGGTGGAGCGTGCCCAGTTTGAACATCACACGCTGTTCTAAGGATCGGCGCTGAGTATCTGACGATGCCGTGGAAACAACGCAGACGCTCATGTCCTTAGTGGAGTGTGATGGCGCGCTGAAGTGTTGGGCAACAGCCAGACCAGGTTGTTTCAACCGAACGCTTCGGAGATGCTCTGTGAAACGGTCAGCCAGTCGGCGCTTAGTTTCTCCAATGTACAGCATGCCACAGCGAGTACACGTGATACAATAAACAAGATTAGCAGTGGTACATTTGTAGTTGTTATATATATATATATATATATATATATATATATATATATATATATATATATATATATATATATATATATATATATATATATATATGTGATGTGATCTGGGAAAACCCTCCACATGGTGAAATTTGTAATTTTTGTGTTTTATACATCAAATTAATCGGGACACTGCATGTGCTCTTTTCAAAACTGTTTTATTCATGATTCTAGAATGTCTATAACTTGAGTTACGCTATTGTAGAGTTCTTTCACATAAGAGCACATGCAGTCCCGATTAATTTGATGTATAAAACACAAAAATTACAAATTTCACCATGTGGAGGGTTTTCCCAGATCACATCACATATATATATATATATATATAAAATATATATATGTAAAATATATATATATATATATATATATATATATAAAAAATATATATATATATATATAAGTACAACTACATTTATCAAGAAAGTCAAGTGTGTGAATCTGATTTGTGTACATTTCCTCGTTTCACAGTAAATTAAAGGTACACACCGCCCTAAAAGTGCAAAAAATGGGATTGATAGAATGATAGAGAATCATTTTGGAAGGTTTTCTTCAAAAACAAAATCCAGGTATCGTGTAATTACCGAGAAATGTCCAAAAAACAACAATAAGGTCAAAGGTCAAAGGTCACGTATACGCATTTTCAGTAGTCTACACGACCGTGGAAACCTGTACGGCAATTGCAGATTGTAGTCAGTCTGGTACCTCTGCATTGCACACCGTTGTGATTGTAACAAGAGGAACAACGTTCCAGTCTATACATTTTGTATCCGTTGTAAACACGAACGATCACAAAATTCCTGGATTCGATTCAAACCAGGTGCACGTCGACGTCCAAGATGATCCAAAAAGTGATAACAATGCCAAGTAGGCTTGATAGACCTTGGGCATGGGTCAACCATGGAGAAAGGCACAGACTAAACAAACCGGTGCTTAGCACTTTAGCAGCATCTATCTGGACCATTTTTTACCTCCATGTCTGGACATACTGGATCCTGGGCTGGGTGAGCATCTCAGTCATGATCAATATTACTAATTAATAATACTAGTTTGCATTGCCATTGGTAGACAGTACATGATCTAGGTCTATGAGTGTACATGATGAACACAATCATGATAATGTCCCCTGGCTATTATGTGAAATTGCCCTAACCCCTGATTACATACTCATATATTTGACAGGAAAAATGTTGAAAGGGAAGCTTCAATTTTGGTTTAGATTTTCATATTCTCAAACATTTTTATTTGGTCGGGTCTCGGGACACAGGCATGATAGGCCTTATGACCAAATTAATTTGTCCGAAGTGCTTTTATCTTAGAGTTAGAGAGAGAGAGAGAGAGAGAGAGAGAGAGAGAGAGAGAGAGAGAGAGAGAGAGAGAGAGAGAGAGAGAGAGAGAGAGAGAGAGAGAGAGAGAGAGAGAGAGAGAGAGAGAGAGAGAGAGAGAGAGAGAGAGAGAGAGAGAGAGAGAGAGAGAGAGAGAGAGAGAGAGAGAGAGAGAGAGAGAGAGAGAGAGAAGAGAGAGAGAGAGAGAGAGAGAGAGAGAGAGAGAGAGAGAGAGACTTTGACTTTTCAAGGAAAACTTTATTTACAAAGCAGAACAATACAACATTACAGAATAGAAAACAATGTTTAACAAAAAATGGTGGTTTCCAATATTACTGTAAAAGTAACAAAACTCTGTAAACTTTGTTTAACGAAGGTAATAACAACAATACATTATATAAAGAAAGACAAAAACATTAAAAGATCAAAGCAAAACGAAATAAACAAAAGGTAGAGTGGAAGAAAGGATGAGAAAGGAAAGGAAAGGGATCCTCTAAAAGGGAGACTGCAAGCACCATGGTGTAAGCAGACTCCCCTAAAGATTCCCAAGGGTGAGAGCCACTGGCATTACTGGTGTGGGTCTTAAACCCACTCCAGCGGCTCCCAAATAGAAAGAAAAGAAAGGAAAAGGAAAGGAAAGGAAAGAGAGGACCCCACTCGTGAACAGTGGTAGAGACCTTGCCTCCAATCAGAGAGAGATAGGAGTAGCTGTTCACAAGGTGGGTCGAAGAGGGGGAAAGGTGGACCGAGAGGGGTCAGACAGAGAGAGAAGAGAGACATTTCAAATATAATCTTCATTTCGAAACATTTTTAAAAACCAAACATTTTTAAAAACCAAACATTACAGAAAATGACATTGTATAAATTGTGATAAAAATTAAAACTATGAAAGGCACATTCTTTTTTAAAAAATTCCAGCGAAGTAATATGAACAATAATTATTATATAGATGAAAAAGGATTTTTGTTAAAAGGAAAGCTGGTGTATTATAACAACAATGTTTGAGTAAAATGTACATGATCGAGGTATAAAAATACAAATGGTTTTAGATAAGAAATATTGAATAAAAGCAAATATGACTTTTTGTTTAAAACGATGGAGATATAAAATGTTTGGTTTAAAATAAAGGTACATTGAATAGATGAAAGGGCACAGTCAAAAAAAAAACAATAAAACACAAGAAGCGCTTTGTGATTTTTTTACATTTTTTTTGGAATAATTTTGTTTGGTTTTTTGGTTTGTTTAATACGAAAAGCGTATAAAAAAGGCACGTCAATAAATATAGGTAAACATAAAAAACAAACATACAACAGTATATTTATTTTATAATTTTTTTAAAAAAGCCACGTTAATTCCCCATTAACAGTTTTAACAAGTGCGTTTTTTGGGGACCATTTCTTTTCGAAGTCATTAAGATTGTTGTTAAGTTTAAAGAAATAAAAATCAAGTAGAATTTTGTTTTTCAACCGTTGTTTCCAAATTAAAATGGGATTTAAAAAGTGGCAAGTTCTATAGAGGTAATATATAACGTTCTTGCAGCTGACGATGAGATAGTTTGCGATTCGCACGGCTTGTTTGTCGCGTCTTCTGGCATGCGGAATCAGAGACCAGTAGGTATTGAAGTTGAGAGGAAGGCTTGGAAGGAGACGGCTGATGAGGGTGTGAAGGAGCGTTAGAGCTGGTTGTACGGACGGACACAGGATGAAAAGATGCCAGATCGTTCCCCTCTCTCCGCACCATCCGCATGAAGATGGAATGTTCTTGTTGAGATGATGAAGCACTGGCAACGACGGCAAAATGTTATGGAACAATTTATATTGAACATCACCCTCCTTCTTCGAGGAGGGCAGTTCATATGTTCTTTCAGTTTATCTCATTGGGATGGTTCAGGAAGCCGACGTCGTGCCAGTGCGTTCGTGTGTATTCTGGGAGCTCGTTGATATGTTTGTTGATTTGTTCATATATAGCTTTGGATGGTGCGGAGATTCCGTTAATGTTGGAAGACAAACTGATTCCGAGGCAGATCTGGTTTTAAGTTGAAACTTGCGGGAGGAGAAGACTGGACGAGACCGTGAAGATTGAAGACATTTGGGAAGAGACGGATGACAATAGAACGAAGACGAAGGAGTTGACGTTGGAGAAGACGAGATGAGAGTGGGCGTGGTCCGCACGTAGATTGGATGACGTCGCTGGCATCGGACCAACGCCCACTGGATGGATGGAGGAGATGACGAACTTGTTTGAATCCGCATGCCAGGAGGCGATCAGTATCTAGATCATCGTCAGCTGCAAGAGAAGCTAGGATAGAACTGTTAATGGGGAGATTTATGACGTGATTTGTGTTGTCGTATGCAATTATAATTTGAGCTCCCGGAGGCCGTCCAAGCACGCAACACATCGCTGTAGAAACTGGGAAGGGTAACATGGGATTCAATGTTTGTTTTGAGAAAAAATAATTGAAAATCGAATTTTAAGTTTTGATAGTTCTGGAGAAAATGAGCGAAGAGGGAAAGAGAGGGGTGTGAGCGATTATTAAGAAAAGCTTGTATGCGATTAAATCTATATGTGAGGGTGCGTGCTTGGAGGCAGGTTAAACCAAGTCCCCCTTGTCGGGTTTTGAAGTACAAGTCGTCTCTTTAGCAGGTGTTTTGGATTGGGCCAGACAAAGTCGAAAAGCATTCCTTGGAGTTCGTCAAGGATGTAGGCAGGGGGGGAAAGGACAGCGAGGGTGTGAAAAGTTTTGGAAGCAGCAAGTTGATTACAAATAAGGACTCTGCCTTTGAAAGAGAGGGACAGGGATAGTTTTTTCCAAGAAGTCAACGTTTTTTTGAGTTTTTCTTTACATTTTTTCCAATTAAGTTGTTCATAACTAGAGTTGTTTCCTAGATGAACTCCAAGGAACTCTAGCCCCTCTGTTCACACAAGAAACCGAGGGGCCTATCAAGCCGTCTGACCCACGATCCGGCCCATAGCCCCTGGGATTTTTAACATTTAAACAAGCAGCAGAGGCGCGGCCGAAAAGGTCATCAAGTCTCCTCGACCGCAGCGAAACCCGCATCGGAGGTGACAAACACAGACACGTCGTCTGCGTATGCCGAAAACCGAGCAGTATTTCTCCGTATCAGGAAGTTTGAAGCCACTCTTATTGATGTTAGAACGAAGTTTGTTCAAGAGTGGCTCTATAGTGATCGAGTACAGCAGTCCCGAGGCGGGCACCCCTGACGTATGCCCTTCTCAAAGGAGAAGGGCGACGTCAGGAGCCGCACACCTTGATCAGGCTCTCGGAACCACTGTACAGGAGCCGTAAATGACGGAGAAACAACTCCCCAAAGCCCATAGCCCTCATTGTGTTGAAAAGATAGCAGTGGTCAACGTTGTCAAAGGCTTTTTTGGTCGAGGTTGACCACTGCTAGCGGGCGTCGTTGAGATCAGAGTACAAAATAATGTCTCGGATCAGATTGATGTTATCAAAATCGACCGCCCCGGTACACAATAGGTTTGATCTTCGTTAACAACGCTGTGAATGCACTGTTTGAGCCTGCTGGCGAGCAACCTGGCATAAATTTTATAGTCCGTGTTAAGAAGGGAGACCGGGCGCCAATTTGCAATGTCTGAGAGGTCTCCTTCTTCGGAATTAAAGTAATAATAGCACGAGAGAAAGAACGCGGAAGTGAGCCGGAAGTAAAGGAAAAGTTGAGGACAGAAAGAAAGTCATTTTTAAGAATTGGCCAGCACTGAAAAATTCAGAACTAAGGCCATCGAGACCGGGTGATATATTTTTCCAAGTTGCTCGACAGCAAGGTCAAGTTCCTCAAGAGAAAGAGGGCAGTCAAGGTCCTCCGCATCTTGAGGTTCAAGCCTATTGAGGTCCTCGGTGATTTCATCAAAAGCGCTCTCGTCAGTCGGTGCCCGACTATAGAGATTTTGTAAAGGTGTGTATGTGGGTTTTATTTCAATTGGGTTTTCGGTGATATTGCCAGAGGAGACGTATTTTACTAATAGATTTAGATATTGAGTTGTTTTTCAAGGTTAAAGAAGTAGGATGTGGAAGAGTCGGTTTCATTTAAGTGTTTAAAGCGCGATCTGACGAGAGCGCCTTGAGCTTTATTTTAAAATGTTCGTTTAATATATTCCTTTGTTCCCGGAGGACCTCTTTGGCTTGAGACGTGAGATCTGGCGCAGTTTGTAACTTTTCAATTTTTGGTTCAGTTCAGAAATAATCCCTCGTCTTTCTTTTGCAATTTTTTGACTATATTTTAAAGTAATAGATTTAATGTGGGACTTACCGAAGTCCCACCACAAGAAAAGGTTTGGAAAATTATTTTTTCATGTTGCCAATTGGCCCAAAAAAGTTACAGATAATATCGTTATAAGCATTGTCGGAAAGAAGGGAGTTGTTAAATTTCCAATAGGCGCTACCCTCTGGGTAGCAGAGGGCAACAATTTGAAGAGATAGCAGAATGGTCAGAAAGAGTGCAAGGAATGATTTTTGGAAGAAAGGACAGAGGAAAAAATAGTTTGCGGGCCGTAAAACGGTCCAGTCTGGCTCTGGATGAGCCAGACTGAGACGAGGGATTATTCTGAACCATGTAAATGTTTGAACATTCGGATTGAGACTACGCCAGATATCACGCAACGACAGTGCACTCACCGCGTCGCTGAGGGGCACATGCAACTGGGTCGATGCTCGACAGGCATACACAGACGGTCGACGACAGGGTCTTCCGTGCAGTTAAAGTCACCTACGATGACGATGACGCCGTCGTTAGCAAGTTGAGCACAATGCTCGCGGAAGGACTGGATGGAATCTAAAGCGAGTTTGTCGTTTTGAGGAATTAAAAGTTATAAAGATAGAAAAAGGTGTTATTAGTCTTGATTTTTGTAAAAATATGTGCCCATTAGAAATAATTTGTGAAGTAACAATAACTGTGTTTGTGTTTTTTTTAATCAGGGTTGTCACTCCCGACCCACAGGTGGGGCTTGGGGCACACAGGGGAGTGTATAGCCACAGTTTCCAAGAGGGACTATGTGAAGTTAGGAAATGTGTTTCCTGAAGGAATATTATTTGTGGATAATTACAAATATTGTCAACATATGTTTTAATGGAGGCATTTTTTAAAGTGGCCGTACACCCTCCTGTGTTGAGGCTGAGTAACGACAGCGTCATCGCAAAGAGTAGTGAAAAAAACATGAAGAAAAGAATGTTTATTTCTGTAGAGACTTTACGAGTTTCACTAGTCTCTGCTGCATGCTTTTAGACACACTTGGGTGGGTTCTGAGGGGTTTTAATTGTTTGGCTAACCCCGGCAGATTGCTCGTAAATTTACGAGCAATCGGCAGGGGTTTTCTTTTGCCCTTGACAGAAGACAGGAAATGTACAAGCTCGCTGTGAGAGAGCGGGCCCTTTTCTGTGAGAACACTCTCAGAGAACGGCTCGTCGCCGTCCGTCTGAGAGTCTTCCCACATTGTCGAGTCAGTGTCGGGGTAGTTGGAGGGTGAAATGGACATAGGTGTAGGAGGGGTCTGGCTGGGTTTTGAAGTGGGCGTTGGGGCGGGTTCGGATGGGAGTGGGGATGGTTTGCTACAGCGGGTGGGTTTCGGAGGGGATTTGACTGTGAGAACAGGGGGTTTAGGAGGAGCAGGTGGTGGGGGAGGGGATTTAGGAGCGGGTGGTGGGGAGGGATTTAGGAGCGGGTGGTAGGGGATGGGATTTGGGAGCGGGTGGCGGGGGAGGTGATTTGGGCGCGGGTGGTAGGGGGGAGGATTTGGGTGCAGGTAGGAGGGAGGATTTGGGTGCAGGTGGTGGGGAGGATTTAGGGAGTGATGGGGTAAGGGAGTGTATGGTGTTAGGGAGAGGAGAGATAGTATGGTCGACGTGCATGGGTGAAGCAATGCGAACTTTCATTATTTTTTTGGGGGGAGAGGGTGCTTTGAGGGGAATTAGGAGGGGTGTTTGGCGGGTAGCGGGAGTTGGAGGGGTAATTTTACGTTTGGAAACAACATCACAAGGAGAAAGACGGGGGGGGGCTGGGGGTGGAGTTCCCCAGATGTTGACGGAAGTTGAAGGGGGGGGGGCGAAGGGATATGGGAGGGCGAGGGGATATGGGAGGGAGTGGGGATATGGGAGGGAGTGGGGATATGGGAGGTAGAGGGGATATGGGAGGTAGAGGGGATATGGGAGGTAGAGGGGATATGGGAGGTAGAGGGGATATGGGAGGGAGAAGGAAGGTGGGAGGTAGAGGGGATATGGGCGGGAGAAGGAACATGGGAGGTAGATGGTCTTGAGGTGGAGAGGGTTGGGCTGGTGAGGGAGGGTGGACAGTGGTAGAAGAGTGGGTAGGTTTGGTTATGAGTGCGGGTTTGGCGGTGGGATTGTGCGTTTGTGCGTTTTTAGCAGGGTGTTTAGGATCGGATTTTTTATTTGCAAAGACTGGGGGTGGGTCGAGAGGATTTGAGTCATTTGTTTTGTTAGGGGCCCTACTCTTCTCACAGAAGCGAGAAATATACTGATCCGCCACAATTAAAACATTTTACAGTAAATTCAGTGGTGATGTAAACATGGTGGTTTCTCCCCAGTGCTGAAAGGTTATGGCACTCGAGGGTGTAATGTTCTGGGGCATAATCACATGAACCTGCCTTCTGAAAAAGAAAGGATGTGGGAATTTTCTTTTTTTACAACCCAGGGTAGAGGCTTTACCTGAAGACGACTTTGCAGAAAGGTGATAGCTGGTGTACGAGAACATAGTCGGGTATTTCTGAGTAAACGTTGCTTAGTGTTAGGCGTACGGTAGAGCTGGACCAGGGTGTCAACTCAAGGTAGGAGCCTTGTGTGAAAACCAGTTTGTACAGCGTTGAGGGCTACCTGCCTCGAGTCGAAGTAAACTGCAACCCGGCCATGGGAGATTCGTGATGCTGAGTGGATGTATGCGAAGCCAGTGTATCCGTCATGGCGTCGATGTATGCATTGACGGACACACTGGCATCGGCAGAATAACTCCACTGTTCCTATCGGGACGCAGCCGATAGGAACAATGGATCAATAGGACATTGGACGGGTGCAGTCATCTGACCCAGCCTTTTGTGTTTGTTGTTGGCTTGGCCATGGTGGCCAACAGGTCCTAAAACTATATAGAAAACGAAATGATTTTACCTAAATAAATGCGAAATTGATAATAAACCCGACAATATGAGGGACTTATAGTAATCTATGAGTACTAAATAAACAAATGGTATAAAAACTGTTACCATTGGGTGTTTAAAATTGAAAATACCAAATTCTCCGGGCTCAAATGCACGTCTATCGCTGTGAAAGAGAGAGAGAGAGAGAGAGAGAGAGAGAGAGAGAGAGAGGAGAGAGAGAGAGAGAGAGAGAGAGAGAGAGAGAGAGAGAGAGAGAAATAATTATGTAAAATACAAGAAGTTACCAGATATCAACTTTGTGAGAGAAATATGAGGGGAGAGCCCTATTTTAATAGAGATTTTCTGGGTTTTATACTATTTTCGTGAGATCTAATGTTCAGCAACGTGTTACAGGGTTGAAATTAATGTTCGTTATCAAAGACGAATGATGAATATTTTAAATTTAATTTTATTAATAGTTGTTATTACAAAAAAGAAATTAAGAGTTTAAGTATAATTTTGTTACATTATTTACTTTGCTACATGTATAGCAGTACTGAGTATTTCAGTCCAGAGAAGGGGTCTATCTGATATACCTTTCCATTTCTATATCAGTTAAACGATGTTTTACCTTATTTCCCATATTGGTGATTGTTGGTTAGTATGTTCTGAATTTATTCAGGAAATCTAAGCCCACTTACTCCTTATTTCAATCTTAAATCTTTTTTTTCCAGAAAAGAGGACAGAAATGTCTTGGTACTTCAGCTATGCAGAATTGATGCTGGGTGTGTATTCTCGACATAATGAAGCACCAGTCTTCGGTCAATGGGAAATTGGGAATTTGGGAAACGAAAGGGCCCGTGT
>CM055816.1:91675224-91712735 GCA_029582265.1 Zoroaster sp. YZ-2022 | reverse complement strand
GATTGTTAATTGTAGAAAAATATTTCCAACAAAGGTGACCCTAATTTGACCCCTAATTCCTGTCCAAACCGGAAGACAAGTGTAATATTTAAAAAAAAATCAGTTTACTCAACCACAAGAGGTAAATTCACAATTTTTGTACCATTGTACAGACCGCTAATTGTCAAAAAATATTTACAAAAATATGACCTCCAATTTGACACTTACTGTTCGTCCAAACCGGAAGGGGCAAAAGTTTAATATTAAAAAAATCATATCTCAACAGATCGCTAATTGTCCAAAAATATTTACAAAAAAGGTGACCCTAATTTGACCTTACTTCCTGTCCAAACTGGAAAGTCAAAGTTTAATATTTAAAAAAATCGTATCCAACAACCACAAGAGGTAAATTCGACATTATTTGCACCATTGTATAGATTGTTAATTGTCAAAAAATATTTAATACACAAAGGGTGACTCAATTTGACCTTTACTTCCGTCCAAACCGAAGTCAAAGTTTAATATTAAAAAATCATATCTCAAACAACCACAAGAGGTAAATTGGGTACATTTTGCACCATTGTATAGATTGTTAATTTGTCAAAAATATTTACAAAAGTGACTCAACTTGACCTTACTTCCTGTCCAAACCGGAAGTCAATATTTTCCAAACCGTACATTATTAATGAGGACGACGGTTTCGTCAAAATCACAATTCGTATCTGGAACTGTACGAAAACGGTTTTGTAAAACTCATGAAAGAAATGCCTTCTCTCAAAGAATTTCGCTACCAAAAATTGACCTTATGTAGCACAACAGTTGTTTCCAAACTTCACATTTGGACTATTTTTCAAGAATAAATGAAATTTCATTGGTACACTAATGAGTTGAAAACACGTCTGGTAAATGAAACGGCCACTTTTTATTTGACAATACTTCGGGACTTTGAGTTGTGCCCTCCCTTAGCAAAACTATCTCATAGACACATGCGTCATTTGTTGGATATTTTGTACAGAGAAAGGTCTGCTAAGTAGATACAAAATCCGGTCCGAGTTGGTGGATTTTTATATTTTTACAGTCGGTTTAAATTAGTGTCCAAATTAGCACCTATTTTTTTACCCAACAGTTCATAAAGAAGTAAAAAATATAAAACAAATTAAAACCTATACAAAACAACGATTTTCTAGCGAAAGTTCATACATTTTTGGTTATGGAACATGTCTTGTTTATGCTCAAGTAACTGCGCATTGTTGCACAATATGTTTTTTGAAAGGGGGTCAATGCAGATTTCATTAGTCTGATTGATTTCTGAGACAAGGTGAGATAATCCATGCTTGTGTTTTCACCACCAGAATAATCAGGATGTTGTCTTCGATTTGTGATAAAGAGATGTCAGTTAAAAAAACCAGCACTGAACTGTTCCTGGATTATTGGTTGTTTCTGTTTTGGAAGAGTGACCAATGATTGATGTGGCGTAAAACCATCCGGTGAACAATAAAAAGATTCCGTGGGCCAGTTTAAAAAAATTCAGAAATTTTCTGTTGGTCTTGAAATTCCTTTGTAACTGTCACAGTGGTAAAGTAGTTCCCCCCACTATTTTTTGTTTATAATTCTCGTTATAAGTTTAAATAAGGATCTATTTGTTTAACGTCTAACTATTCATGTTATTATTCATCCGCCAAATCTAATTAATATTCAAACTGCTTGACGCCACCAACGATACGTGCTGCTCACAACCCATTTTTTCCACCCGTTAGAGACGAATCACCATTTTATAATTCTCTTTCTGTCTTATTCACAGGTAATAATTATTTCTTTTTTATTTTTTATCTCTTTATTATTGCATAATTATTATACTTACCAAGTCATGTATTTTACTAAATACTTTACTGTAAATCTTCCATTTAAGAAAATACCGAAATCTGCATTTTCCAACATGTCAAGAGTATATTATTTGTATTGAATACCTCTAAATTGTATTGAATCACCTCTAGCTTTCGGTTTTATTATTCGCAATCGATATCTCATACATTTAATCAAGGTTCAAACCAGTTTTCCCTTGTTTATTTTTCTAAGTTTTATTCCGTCTCAGCCATTTATTCCATAACAAAGGGTTGCAGCGGCAAGATGGCGCAGCCGGCACCGAGGGTTTTCGCGGAAATGAAAACTAAATCAAATCACTTATTTTTGTAAAGTGTTTTTGTAAGTTATGTAGTACCATTACATTTAGTCACTTAGATAAATTATTTGATTTTGATAATGATCTGTGATGTGCTTTTACATTTATTTAGAAACTTTCATATTTATTTTAAGGAGGTGATAGTTAAAAGGAACCCTCCTATGACAATTATAAGATATAGGTTCTACCATTCAAGTCACATTATTTCTATTATTAAATGTACAAAACTAGTAACTATATACAGTAAGGATAATTTAGAGATAGAAGTCTTACCTTTTCTCTAATTCAATTAATTTTCGAGTCAGGGCTGACATATATATTGTAAATAATTTGTAAATAATGTTACGTGCCTTAATTTATTATAATCTGACAACCCATTTTTCCGTTAGAGTATTTGAATCCGCCATTTTATATTCTCTTCGTCTTATTCACAGAATACATACATACATAATCAAGACATTTATATATAAGCGCCTTACTTTTTTCCCTTGGTTACAAAGCGCTTACAGAAGATGCGACAAAGTTCAACTTAAAAGATGTTCCCAGAAGTACAAAAAAAAAAAAAAAAATAAGAACAATCAAATATTACGATATAAATAAACTACTGAACGCTTTGAAAGCCGTCTTCCTCATTTATTTTGTTCTCAAATCCCGAGCGTCCACATAACCT
This sequence comes from Zoroaster sp. YZ-2022, assembly GCA_029582265.1. Taxonomy (NCBI): domain Eukaryota; kingdom Metazoa; phylum Echinodermata; class Asteroidea; order Forcipulatida; family Zoroasteridae; genus Zoroaster; species Zoroaster sp. YZ-2022. The sequence continues at coordinate 91,709,907 of CM055816.1, read as the reverse complement.
TGTTGATGCTATGGTCCCACAAGGAATATTTCGATCTTCTGTCGAAGTATATTTCGATTCTTGTTTTTGTTTGCTTTTTAATAATTTCGTCAAAATCTCGTATAAATATCGACAAAATATTTTTTTTCCGTGAGAATTTTGTTTTGTTTTGTATTTTCTCGACAATTTCGATCCATTTTCGATTTTATTTCTCGACGACTTTCGACTGTTTAGATCATTTCGACTGGCATTTCGACTGGAAATTTCGACTGTTTAGACTGGTTTAGATTGATTTAGATTTGTTTCTCGATTAATTCTCGATTTTAAAAAAATTGGGACAAATGTTTCGATTTATTTCCGACTGTTACGATTGTTTAAGGGACTATTTAGACAGTTTAGATTTATTTCACTGTTTTTCGAACTTTTAGACTGGTTAACTCATTTCGATTTCATTTCGACAGTTTCGATAACATTTCGATAAAATTTCGATAAATTTGATCGAAGCTTCATCGAAAAATATTGGTCAGGTTTAATAATTTTCGATTAATGATTTTTTTTTCGACAAATATCGACAAATATCGACAAATATCGACAGTTTCGATTTTTTAAGACTCTTTAGACTATTTCAACTTTCTCGAAAAATGTTTGTAAAAATCAAAAATCTTGACAGGAAACACGATCGAGAGAGTCGAAATCTCTGATTGAACCATAACATGAGGATCTTCAAGGGGGTGATCTGGAAGAAGTTTTATCTGGATCATTATCATTCTTTATTATACCATTGCATTTGAAATGAAGTTTGAATTTGGGTGTAGGGCCTAATGTGATTAAGTTCAAATCATTGAAATGGACTTCAAACAAATCATCGTTGGTAACCACATCATATTTTACAGGGGACTCTGTAATATGAAAAAATATTAATAATAATGCAAAGTTTCTTTAAAAAAACATTCTGACGTCATCATCACTGCCCTGACAAAACTCGAACACATATGTGTTTGTAATATCACAAACACTGCCGTCTAGTTTTACTTTTCTTTCTCCCCACGCGACTGTCCGGTAACAAACACATACTTGCAAACTTACATGAACTTGAAACTTGGCATGTACTTAGAGACTTAACAAGTAGATGAAACACGAGTTGTGAGGACCCTAATTTGACCTAACATCCTGTCCAAACCGGAAGTCAACTTTATATTAAAAAAACATATCTCAATAACCATAAGGGGTAGAATTCACAATTTTTGCACCATTGTACAGATCGTTAATAGTCAAAATATATTTACACAAGGTGACCCCACTTTCACCTTACTTCCTTGTACAAACCCGGAAGTCAAGTTTAATATTTAAAAAATCATATCTCAACAACCAAAAGGTAAATTCATAGTTTTTGCACCAACAGACGTTAACGTTTGACTTTCTCCAACACTTTGAGATTGATGACGTCATCATTTTAACGTCAAACTCGAACATCACCTGCGTGTTTGTTTATCGACAAACACTGCACGTCTAGTTTCTTCTCTTCTCCGGATAGATTGTCTACAATAAAAACGCACATACTTGTAAATTTCACATGAACTTGAAATCCTGGCATATAGTTAGAACATAACACGTAGATGAAACTAGAGTTGTGACGTCATGATGAGGTCATCAGATATCAATTACGATAAATCAAAGTTTAATATTAAAAAAATCATATCTCAACAACCACAAGAGGTAAATTCACAATTTTTGCACCATTGTACAGATTCTGTTATTTGTCAAAAAATATTTGCAAAAGGTGACCCTAATTTCACCTTGCTTACTTCCTGTCCAAACCGGAAGTCAAATTTTAATATTAAAAAATCATATCTCAATAACCACAAGAGGTAGAATTCACAATTTTGGTAACCACATTGTACAGATCGTTAATTGTCAAAAATATTTGAAAAGGTGACCCCAATTTGACCTTACTTCCTGTCCATACCGGAAGTCAAAGTTTAATATTTAAAAAAATTCATGATCAACAACCACAAAGAGTAAATTTACAATTTTGCAGCATTGTACAGATCAGTTAATTGTCAACAAATATTTACAAAGGTGACCCTAATTTGACCTTACTTCCTGTCCAAAACCTGAAGTCAATATTTAATATTTACAAAATCAATCATATCTCAACAACCACAAGAGGTAAGTGACATTTTGCACCATTGTATAGATTGTTAATTGTCGAAAAATATTTACACAAAAAGGTGACCTAATTTTGACCTTAATTCCTGTCCGTACCTGAAGTCAAAATTTAATATTAACAAATATCATATCTCAACAACCATATCAAGTAAATTCACAATTTTTGCAGCATTGTACAGATCGTTAATTGTCAACAAATTTTACAAAAGGTGACCCTAATTTGACCTCCATTCCTGTTCAAACCGGAAGTCATAGTTTAATATTTATGATCGATGTACAAAACCATCCGGTGAACAATACTTAGATTCCGTGGCCATTTTAAAAAAAAATCAGAATTGTTTTGAAATTTCAGGGTAATTAACATCTGTTGGTCTTGAAATTTCCCCTTTGTAACCTTATTGGGAGGATCTTCTACGTGTAGTCGGAAGAGAAGTTTTATTCCCGATCATTACTACCTTTTTTTATTATACCATTGCATTTGAAATGAAGTTTGAATTTGGTGTAAGGGCCTAACGTGATTAATTTCAAATCATTGAAATGAACTTCAAAAGAAATCATCGTTGGTAACCGCCATCATATTTTACAGGGTACTCTTTAATATGAAAACAAATATAACTAGGAGCTAAATGTTTGAAAGTTAGGAACAAACACACGGTGTTCGAGTCTACTTCCGGTTCAATCAAATTATCATCGATGATGTCAATTATCATATTGTGCAAGTGGTTCATCATCTTTTATAATAACAATATCATTTCATATTCAAAAAGACATATCAATTTTTGGGGAAGAATGTGTTGAATTTGAACTTCCTGTTTGGACAGGAAGTAAAGGTCACATTAGGTGGTTTGAAGGTCATATATGACCTCCTCATAGCAGATTGTGAAAAAAATAACAAATTTGTCAACTTATACATTAAATTGAAGCTAAGAGATATGACCTTTTTTAAAATTTGTAAAAATCGTTACTTCGTGTGCCACTAATTGGACCATTGGCAAGCATTTATGGTAACTCATTTCACAAAGAATGTACAAGCTATTAATGTAAGGAATTCAATTGTGTTTTTGTTTTCTAATAGGTCATTTAGTTCTTGAGATATTGGCTGTTGAACTTGGAAAGTTGTGCCAAGATTTAAGTGTAAATTAAAAATTTAAACAGGTGACTTGGAACGACAATGTTTTATTTTTAAATATTGATACTAGCCCAACACATGCTTTTCAAAAAAACCATGCTAGATGATAAACTGTATTAACATTAAAAATCACTCATATAGAAAATAGTTTGCCAGGGTTGTAGGTAGCCAGATCAACCCTATTCAACGTTATTATGGGCATAAAGTCCACAAAGTTGATTTAGGACAGAAGGGGACCTTATGTATAGTAACTGGATTAAACTTGGCTGCAAATCAAAGAGCAGGGAAGTGTAATAAATTGTTTGGGGTGGTTTTGGGGTTACTACGGCACTGGAAAGCATGGAAGACCATATAAATATTTCCTTTCCTTTCCTTCAGCTAATTAGCCTTTCATTAGAAAACAAGCTTATAACTACTACATGATAAAGAGTTGTAAAGAAAGCTTAGTATCCGTGATTTCCATCTTCCACTGCCCCCCGCAGAAGAGTTTTGTCAAAAAGTAAATAATTCCCAATTCAAACAAAATTAAATGTAATTATATCCATCGGATCAAATCTGATAATTGGTTGTCCCTTTTACACTTTTGTTTATGGAAAAACCTTTTCAATTTTAGATTTAAATGAAGCCAACATTGGTATTTATCTCCTTGGTATTAAGTCTTGTACAAAAATAAATTTAATCTTTATTTATAATATACTTCACTTTCAGGTTAAGGTTTATAAAAAAATATACGATAAAATTGACAATGATGATAGTGACATCTGTGATCAAGCATCTCCTTATTGTGACATGCTAATAAACTGTCTTTGTTTTCACCTTATACTGCAAATAATTAAAAATAATGTATAAAATTTTGAAACAAATTCTACATTGATTTTACATTTTCAAGGTTGTACACATGATTACAAATGTCTGTAGCTGCATCCATACCAATATGTTACAACTAAAGATCAGATGCCATTTTGTACATAAATTGTTAGACATTGAAATAATCAAAAGAGTTGTATATGCTTGTAAATTGTAATAATAAGCAATGAAACACATTATTTATTTTAATCTGTCTGTTGGGTTTTATGATTTGGTTTTCTTTTGTGGTTTTACACACTTCCCTCCCCACAATCAATTGGAAACCACTTTGTTTGACCTCTTTAACCTACTTGTAACCAATCTAGAAAATGAGTGTACATGGTCTTTACACATGTAACAAGTGAAATGACTTCAGTGTAAATAGAACCCAACCATGATCCTTTGTTGACAAGATGAAAACAGAATATATATCCACTGGATCAAATCTGATAATTGGTTGCTGCCATTTTCACTTTTTTTTAGGAAAAGCCATTCAATTTTAGATTTAAATGAAGCCAACATTATATTTATCTCTGGCATTAAGTCTTGTACAAAAATAAACAATCATTATTTATAATATGCTTCACTTTCAGGTTAAGTTCATAAACAAAATATAATGATAAATTGACAATGAGATAGTGACACTGTAATCAAGCATCTCTTTACTTATTGTGGACATGCTTATAAACTGTTCTTTGTTTCACCTATATCCGCAAATAATTTTAAAAAAAATTATAAAATTTGAAAACAAATTATACATTGATTTTTAACTTTTCAAGTACAGTTGCACATTACGATTGGCAAAATGTCTGTAAAGATCAGATGCCATTTTGTTACATAAATTGTTAGACATTGGAAATAATCAAAAAGAGAGTTGTATGGGTGTGCTTGTAAATTGCTAATAAAGCAATGAACACATATATTATATTTAACTGTGTGCTGTTGGTTTCATGACTTGACTTTTGTGGTTAAGTACACCTCTCCTCCCCACACAATCAATTGAAACCACTTTGTTGGACCTGTTTAACCCATTTAACCCAACTAATCTAGAAATGAGTGTACATGGTGCACACATAACAAGTGAAATGACTAGTGTAAATGAACCCAACCATGATCCCTTTGTTGACAAGAGAAACAAGAATATATAATTCCATTTCGGATCAAATCTCGATAATGGTGGGTTGCCCTTTTCACCTTTGTTTATGGAATAACCTTTCAATTTTAGATTTAAATGAAGCCAACATTGGTATTTATCTCTTGGTGATTAAGTCTGTACAAAAAAAATTTAATCTTTATTTATAATATACTTTACTTTCAGGTTAAGTTTATAACAAAAATATAATGATAAATTAGCAGCAATGATAGTGACACCTGTAATCAAAGCATCTCCTTATTGTGACATGCTTATAAACTGTCTTTGTTTTCACCTTATAGTGTAAATAATTAAAAAAATAATGTACAATTTGAAAACAAATTCTCACATTGATTTTACATTTTCAAGGTTGTACACATGATCATGGCAAAAATGTCTGTAGCTGCATCCATACTCACAGAATTACTACAGAATTACAACCTAAAAGATCAGATGCTATTTTGTATACATAAATTGTTGTGACATGAAATAATCAAAGAGTTGTATGGATGCTTGTAAATTGCTAATAAAGCAAATGAAAATGCAGCATTATTTATTTTAATCATCATACCTTTCATAACTTGACTTTTGTGGTTACAATAATTTCCTCCCCACAATTAGAAAAACCACTTTGTTGACCTGTTTAACCTCTAATTGTAAACAATCTAGAAAATGAGTGTACATGGTCTTACACACATGTAACAAGTGAAATGACTTCAGTGTAAAATGAACCTAACCATGATCCTTTGTTGATAAGAAAACAGAATCAACTCTGCATTTATAATAAATGTACGCTCTGTATGTAACGGATTTAGTGACAGTTCAGAATGGGTGATATTCAGGGGTTGGGTTCATTGTTCCGGTGATGGCATGCTGTACTGCCACTGGTGATGAACCAACACATTTGGTTTTTTTTCTCAAAATTCTTTGGTCTATCATTGCAGCACTACTATAGAATCCAAGAACTAGGGAAGGGAGGGCAAACAAGCAATAAAAAGTATAAGGGGGGGCCCCAACAATTACCAATTCCATTGACTGGACGACTGGAAAAAGCCTTCATTATGTCGAAAATCATGAAACAGCCAGCATCAATTTCTGTTGGGGCTGAGCCAGTTGCAAGATGTTTCTGTCCTTTCTAAAAAAGATTTAATATTGAAAATAAGGGAGTAAGGGCTTAGATTTAAATAAATGTTGTTTAACTGACATGGATTGGAAAGGTGGTTATACAGATACACCCCCCCTTCTTGGACTGGAAATGCCAGTGACTGCTACAGGAAAAATAATAACAAATTATACTAAACCTTACTTTTGTAATAAACAACCATTAAAACTAAATGAATGTTCATCATTAGTATGAAGACCCCTCTCAAACGATCTGTTACCATAAGACGTTAAACCATACCAAGATTGTTGATGACTTGAACAGTTATGATACTGCATTTGGATGATGGTGTCAACGCCGTGTTGGGGTACTGTTGGCTGAACTCAGTCCGGAGCAATGATACATCGGGGAGTCAACATGCTGGTAAAAAATAATAAGTTAAGTTTTATATGTGAAGTATTACATGAATAAAGTATTTGAGAAGTTCTAATTTATGTGGAATGAGGAAAATAAATATGCTGTAAAAATAAATAGGAAAAGGGTTTTATAAGTACATGGACCAAGAATAAAGTATTTGTGAAAATTCAGGAGAAGTTCTAATTTATGGGAATGGGGAAAATAGTGTATATATTTTAGTAGTAGCTGGACCATTGAAATTGAAAAGGCATTGGTTTGTTTTTCAAAAATTGCGCACAATTATTCTTGACAATGTGTGTAATACAATTAAAGAAATGTTCTCGCACGAAACTCTCATCAAAAGAGAAAGGTATTTAAGGAAATTGCAGAGTCTCATATACCACATAATCTTTTCACGATTGTGATGAGGGATGTTCAGAGAGGGTTTCCTCGGGGAGGGCATCTGAAGTACATGTAACAGTGTCAACAAGTGAGAATATTTGTGCATTTTTAAGTTGTGAACAATTGTCTATAACAGTAAGTTTATTTGTATCTGAGAAGGGTGTACAAAATTAAGGAAAAGTAGTAAACAATCAGCTAGGCTACTTATATTTAATTTCCAGGTAATACAACTGAAGATTTTTTGAGGAAAACAAAAATTACAAAAATATGTAATGGCATAAAATTTCTACTGAATAATTGCCATAACCTTAACAACTGTTTAATTTTCATATCCTTATTTATATTCTAAATACATTTTGGTGACATCTGTTCATATTTTGTTAGTTGTTTACTGTCCAAAAGTATAATGATGCATGGAGGAAGTTGAAAATTCTATTTTTCCTTCCTCCATAGATTCATGCGCATCGTAGGCCCAACTAATGTTAGTCATGTTAAACAGGCACAATGCATGCAACGATCGAAATGGACAGTTTTGAAAAAAAAATTGTTTTTCTTGTATAAAAACACGAAGATAAATACAAGGAAATCCTCTGAAAAACTTCAAATACTTACCGTTTTATGACCGTGTACAGTTGGCGATCCATTTTTACAGCCTACAGGGGAATGACGTCTGGGTTATGGTCATTATAACAAGTCGCGATATCGATTATTGATGCACCTTATATTTCACGTAACCAAACATCGTGTACCACTACGATATTTGGTTACAATGATCTCCTCCATGTACAATCGATATCGACGCGCTGTTTGCGTGCGCTGTGCCCATAGCCCAGACTAGCGTTCTCAGGGAATAGCCTTTGCGGCGCTATACGAACTTTGGGACCCTTTCATGCAACGTATATGAAACGTTTTTAAATATTTTACTTTCTTTTATCGTGAATTCGACACCTGATGATGTAATCATGACGTCACAGAAAACGGTTTGTCAGCTTGTTATGTTCTGTTCATGTGTTAAGTTTGAAGGCTGTAAATGCTTTTGGTAAGGATGCTCGCAGCCGGACAGTCGCCACTGAGATTAATAAAAAAAAAAAACAGTGAAAACAATAGGTGTTCGGCTGCGCGTTCGAACACCTAATAATGCAAGTTTCTTTTAAAAAACATTCTGACGTCATCATCACTGCCCTTACAAAACCCGGAACACCTATGTTTGTGTAATATAACAAACACTTAAGTTCAGTTTATTTATCGTATTGTTCATACAAAGTTAACATGACAAGGTTAGATTATGCATCCAGTTTAATGCAGACTGGTCGAGTTCAGTTAAATTTCTATCACATCTGTAAATAATACAGTCATGAACGATGTGATGTACACAGTCTGTCATCATGACCACAGTACATTTAGCTTTTGTCACGTAGTCACATACGGAGCATGTTATGTCCAAATCGGCCATGGCCAGTTCTTAGTCTGTTAAGTTTGACCAAGCAGTGGCGATGTAGATTGCATCCTGGTGGGTTTGGTAGAAGGTGAGGAAATGTAGTTAAACATCCACGTCCTGGATTCTGATTCTTGCCACATATTCCGCCACGTGTTTAGTGCCCAAGTCTTTGGGAGCGATCCAGTGCTAATTTCAGCAGTTTGTGGGCTTGTCGATGGAATGATTTCTTGATGGCAGTCGCAATTGTGGTGGGGGTTTTTGATTGGTGTTTGTCAACAGTTGATGAAGCAGATGGGAGTCACAGCCAGCGGCACGTCGCGCAAGAGCAAGGCATTGCTGCTGTCGTCTCACTTCAGGAGGAGCAATTCCACTGACTACTGGAAGGTATTGAGTGGGAGTTGATCTGATACATCCTGAGATGATGCGCATGCTGTTGTTAAGGGCCACGTCAATCTTGCTGGTGGGTGCCCTTGCCCATACCGGTGCACAGTACTCTGCAACAGAGTATACTCATTAAGCTATTGCTGAGATTTGAAGAACGTTGTAGTCTGCGCCCAGAAAGGCCTGCTAGTTGTCTAATGAGACAGTTAGAGCGTTGGCTTTCTGTGCGAGCTGTGTGAGATGGCTTTTATATGTTAGAGATCTGTCCAAGGTAACACCAAGATACTTGGGGAAATCATCATACGGGATGGTTGTGCCATTGCAAACGACTTTCATTTTGTAGTTAGCCAGTCTAGTTGCTAAACAGTTTTGGTGATGTTAAGTTGGAGTCTCCAGTTTTTGAAGTAACGACTTAAAGATTCCATATCGGTGCCGAGTGTTGTTTCAAGCTTGTTGAAGTTTTTGGCAGAGGTTAGGAGTGCTATGTCATCTGCGTAGATGTATTTCTTTGAGACAGTGGTTGGTAGGTCAGCAGTGTAAATGTTGAATTAAATCGGTGCGAGCACTGAGCCCTGCGGGACCCCGTTTTTCAGGAAGCATTTTTTACTGGTTTCTTCGCCAACCGTCATTGTAAAGCTTCTGCAGGTAATCATTGTCATGAGAAAGTTTACTAAGGTTTTATCAGGTATGATTTTGTGTAGTTTTAGGGCAAGACCTTTATGCCATAATGTGTCATATGCTGCTGATTGATCGACCAGTACAGCACCATTCTTGAGACCTTTTTGGAAGTTGTCCTCTATGTCTTCTGTGAGGAATGTTACTTGGTCTGTTGTACAGCGTCCTGTACGGAAGCCGGCCTGCTCAGGTGGGAGTTGAGGATCCACAATGGGTTGGATACGATTGTATATTAGTCTCTCCATCACTTTCTAGATTATGCACAGTAGGCTTATTGGACGGTACATGTAGCTGCCCGGGTCTTCGGCGGCCTTGTTCGGTTTGAGAATTACCATTAATTCAGCATGTCTCCATATTTTGGGGATTTTCTGAACTTTGATACAGGTGCTGAAGTAATCTCGAAGCCATTCAATGGATTTTGGTCCAAGATTTTTGACAAATTCTGGGTGAATATAGTCTGGTCTGTTTTAGGTAATGCTAATATTTCTAACCATGTTGGCCCAGAAAAAAAAATTACTTCCATGTTACATAATAAAAGAGGTAACATCAGTTAAAACAGCCGTTCTTAGATCCCCTTTGTTATACTCGGTTTAGATTAATGTGCATCAGTATGGAAGCAAACCATTATTTTTGTTATATTTAAATGGTATCCACGAAGACCTGAACTTCTACTCAGTCATATATTTGTACGTGAATACTATGATTGCAAATAAAGATAATAAGTAAGACTAATTGGTGACACCATGTGGAATCTCAATTGAGTAGTAATTAGTTCTGAAAAGAACTGGAGGTACAACTCGACGTTTCGATCAGTATGCTCTGATAATGTTTTATTCTTACTATAAGCGATTCGTTATGATGTGATATGTTTTATATTAGTAGTAATTTTATACTAGAGGGCCTTGGCCTTGAGGGTTAAGCCTTGGCCTTAGCCTTAAGGCTTGAGGGTAAAAGCCTTGGCCTTGAGGGTCAAAGCCTTGGCCTTGAGGATCAAAGCCTTTGCTCCAACACTGATTTAGACTCGGGTCCTGCTCGTAGTTTTGTAAGAGAAGAATTACAAATTGTATCGCGAGATACCGAAAATCCACCTATTAAAATGTTTTAATTCTATATTATTCTCTGACGGTAATATAATGGCCATGAGCTAAAGTGTTTGTTTCGTTTTGTAAAATATATCTCTTTGTATCTTTCCCATCCAACGTTTTTTATTTACACTTATTGTGTATAAATCAATACCCTTATTTCTAATAAAATTCATTTGGTGGTAGAGCGTTTTATTTTCGAATAAAACTTGCTAAAAATGCTCGTGATTAATTTCATTAGATTTTAAAAGGTGGCTTTTTACACCTTTAGCTCTTTTTATTTCTTCTTCATTCAGTAAACATATGGAGAACATTTCAGCTCTTAAACCTATAAATTCAATAATAAGAATTCCTGCCGTCTCGTCTTTAAATTTACCGACTACTTTTTTTTTTTTAAAGAATGTAAAACATGATCTTTTCTATAATTACTAAAATCATTCGTTTATCTTGTTCCATGTCTTTATAAACATATTCTGTTTTAATCTCAACCAACAAGCTATCCGTATCCGTGTAAAGTAATTTGCACTTATCCCCGTATTTCTGTTTCAAATAATTATAATAAAAATTGTACATGAAAAGTTTAGATAATTCCAATGTACATATTTCAACGTATATGGGCTTCGGTTAAGAAAGGTTAATTGTTTGTACATGTGAATAGCTGCTAAATTATAACCAAAATCTTTGCTCAGCAAAATTTGGCTTTGCTATTTTTCTAAGCATGCTTTTTTATCAGCTTCATCGTTTAGTCTAAAGAGAGATACATTAACATGAGTTCGTACATTTTCCATCGTTTTTCCAAAGACTGAATTATTCATCAATTTGTACAAGTCTTTCTCAAAATCTGACTTTGCATTTTTTCGTAAATTCGTATTTAAATCGATATAAGGTTTCATCCACGGTGATTCGTCAAATTGTAAAACGCGATGAATTTTAGTCAGTTTCATACCAAGTTGTAAGTACAATTGTAAATTTTTATAATGAACGACATATTTCGTTTTGTTGCCAAAATTGGGAACTAATTTTTTTACGTTTGGAAAGGGTTTGCCTTCAAATGACTCGCGCTGATTGTTGGACAACCATTCTTTCTGTACCACTAATGATTCTGGCGCGAGTGGATATTCGTTATGGAGAATCGTGTAATTTAGGATATTCTAAATCTACTTCTAAAATGTGTCCTTTTCCATATTTTAATCCTTTTAATTTTCTTTTTCCATTATTTTTATTATAGAGATTGTTAATTTGTTTTTCACTCAACCATTTAAAATTACCTGTTGGAAGGGCTTGACTCATCGCCCAACCGTATAAATTATTCGCATCTAAATATAAAATAAAAATTTTCATCTTTTGTACGATCGTAATCTGGTAAGTATTTATTGTTTGCTCTCGAGTATCTCGTACTCACCATAGCTATTCCTCCTCTCAAAGCTTTTTCTAAAAATAAATACATGTCGACATCCGTCAACAACTCTAAATTTATTTGTATATATCGCAATAGTGCGTCCCAACTAAAAGATGGAAGCGTGGGGTAATGAGCTTGATCTAATTTTATAGTCTTTCATGTTAGTGCAACATTTTCAAACACGTCCGCTAATAAGCATACATCCGTGCGCACGTACAAATCGTGATAATCTCCCATCGTTTTACATATCCAAATGTATTCCAAACTTTTTCGCGTGCTCGTATTCCGCGTTTGTGATGTGTTTGTTAGTTAAATGACAAAAAGCTTCTTTTATAGGAAGTTGAGTTTCTTTAAACTGTTCAAAAGAATCTATGTACTCGTACGGATAAGTACCCTTTGTTTAAGTAGCTCTTTTTTTCCGAATCCTGGTTCGTGTAATTTAGAAATAGAAAAATAATCGTTTGATTTAACGAGTTTATCGAGTGAAGCTGATAAAAAATGCATGCTATCTTTAAATTGCAGTTGACTGAGTTTAAAAGTAATGTAATTTTAAATATGTTTTGGGATACAACTTAATTTTCTTTGTTTTACCTGCTGCTTGCATGATTAAATAAGAAGTCATAATTTTCAAATTATGTATTAAAAATACAGGAATAGGTTTTACCCGGTTTTAAACTACATAATAAATTACATCTATTATGCGCTGCACCACGATATTTTCCAGTCATGTGACAATGATCTCTAACTTTTTCATAAGATTTCTTTAATTGTTCTACATTGTTACACCATTTACACTTATCATCTTTGCAATTATGCGTAGAATCTCTTTTACAAACCCAACAAGAACACTCGTCGTTTGATGTTCTACATCAAACCTCATTCATAACCATTTCTTTAGGATTTTCAAATATCTCATTGATCTTTTTCTACTTTTTCCATATCGTTGTAAAGTGTTTGAAGCATTTTTCTCCTGTATACATTTGAAGAGAAAATGTTACCGTCGTATCCAACAATCACGTATGAATACCCGCATGGAATGTGTTCATGCTTTATTTTAGTCTTGATCGTACTTTCATCATCTTCATACTTTGAAAGCATGCTTAAAGTCCGCGTATATTCTAAAAGGAACTTTCAACTGGTTATTGTAATGTTTAAATTTCATTATATCATTTTTACCGATTCTTAGCATAATGATATGTGACGCTCTATGTGCCACGCCATTACAATCTGGAATATGTCTGTTGAGCAAATCTTCTCTACTGAAACCGATCAAGCAAAGTTCGCAAAAGTGTTTTCGATCTTTATGCTTTGTTTGATCGAAAAGTAATTTATTAAAATCCTTGATCCAAACGTAATGACGTCTAGTTCCTTCTTTTTCCTCTTTCACAATCATAAATACATTTATATGTTTAATATCTTTATTATTCGTAGGCTGATTAAAAAAATAAAATGGTAAGATTAATTTTTCTCCCTTTAAACCGTAAACGTTTATTGATAAATTGTTTTTCTTCTCGAATTTTTTGATCTGACTTATTGGCGTTGGAGCATCAATACCAGCAAAATTGTATCCGTCTTCTTTCGGGTATTTATACATTTTATCACTATTTTTCTTAGCGGGAAAAAGAGCGCTACGTAACGACCATCGAAAACAATCATCATCGTTGTTCTTTACATTAATGCATGCTTTTTTATTTTTTATGTAAGCGGGTAGCTCGATATAAGAACCGCCTCTTAAAGGACGGTATTTAGAAATTGTAATATCCATTGGCATAATACGATCTGCTACCCATCCGGATCTCTCAACCGTACATCTCTCTATAACATCTTCGATTTCAGCAAAAGCTTGAGCTAAATTATCTTCAATATTGTTCATATTTAATAAAATTATTTGACCTTTATTATGTAAAGGAAGCTCTGAATAAACATCCGTACCATCGGATTGATAATTTTTTAATTTAACCCATACGTATATAAAAAACTTAAAGTCTCCAAGTTCTTGCAAATCTAAAGACAACTTTTCGATAATCTTTGGCTTGGCACCCTCAAAAAATTTGTTTAAATCTTTTTCTCTCCTATGACCGAGCGGTACGGTCATCGTTCGTTTTCGCAAATGTCTTCCACCATTAATAACTTCCTCATCAAATTCTAACTCACCTTTGCGAAACCTTTTAATAGCAAAATAGTAATCTTTTTTAGTATACAATCCTCCTCGTCCGCTACCTTCCCTTTCACCCAAAACAATATTTTCTGCTTCTACGACAGCAATAAGTTCACCAAAGTTTAATTTAGATAATGGTTTACCTTTCAACCTTTGTATATGTCTTTTAACACCCAAGTAATAAGATCGTTTATTAAGTTTACCAGTTCTACTGTCTCGTATTAAAAAGATGGGTCCATGTTCTCGTGCAAATTCTTTCAATTCACTCAATTTCCACTTTGATAAAATTTTTGAATTTATCACCGGCATCCTCTTTATCTATTCAACCACATAATCTCGATTCGTTTTTTTCTCATTTTTTTTAAAACAATATCTTTTTTTACTTAAAAAAAAAGGATATTGTAAAACCCACCTACCTAGACACCCAACCCCAAACTCATTGACCTTTGACCTAGACACCTAGACGCCTACAAAAAATCATTTTATATACTACCCTACTACTACCCAGCGACCTTAAGTGACCTAGTTACCCAGCGACCTAGCGACCTACCCCAACTCATTGACCTTTGACCCCACCCCAACTCGTTGACCTTTGACCCACCCACCTACCTAGACCCACCCCATATTTCCCTATCCGTATACGAGACCAAAACATTTAAAAAACATTTTTTCAAAAGCCAGGACCCCATTTTATATACTACTAGGCTTTATTCTCCCTTTGTTTTCGTTCACTACGTACGTTAATTGTTTTGAGTGTACCGGTTGGTGTCTCTTTTAAATATGTTGATGATTTCATTCAAACAGATGTTTGCGGTGAAAGGACCATTTACCTGGAGTGAAGATTCCTGTACAATTTAATCTCTCCAAATTACCCACACGACTATCGAAACGATTTACAATGTACATGGGAGATACTGACCACGTCGGACACCAGTTTTATTGTCATTGACATTCTTGATTTTGAAACGGAAGCTAACTATGACAAAGTGATAATTACAAGTTCCGGTATAGATCTCGGTGAATTTAGTACTTCGGATGACGATGCAGTGTTCACGATCACTGGCTCTGAGCTGGTTATTTCTGGATTGACGAAAATCTCGAGTAATGTCAACGAACCGGACGATTTATATCAACTTTACAACAGACTCTTCCGTAACAAGCCAAGGATTTCTGATGAGGATTATGTTAAGAAACAAAAGTGAGTACACAAGAAATTTTAAATAGTGACTGGAAAAGTGTTTTATTAACATTTCGTCTATTTTTACGAATAACTATACCTAAAAAACGTATCCACACATTTAGACCAAAAGTGTTTGACTATGTTTCTATATTACGGCTGAAGGGATCGTTGTCATCCACGGTACTCCCAAATGGTACTCATGGAATACTAAAAGTAATCTAACGTAAATAGGAGTGAGATTGCCAGGGTACTATTGGGGAGTGCTCTAGGTGACAACAACCACTTCAGCTATTATATTGAAACGTTGTGACATTATTTGTGAGTTTAACTTAAAACTGGATCGCTGCTCACATGGCAATTTCGTGGTGTGAATGAGAAGCACAGTATGTGATAAATGATATATTTCTCAAACTTTGAATTACCAAGTAATGGAAATGTTACTTACATGTGTGTGGTTTTGTTGAGAAAACAAGGCAATCAAATCGAAATAAACTATTACAGATCATAAAAGTGACATTTCTTTCTAATTTAATTTGTGAAAAATTAGTTGTGATTTTTTTTAAGGTGTAAATTTTTTATTTTATTTGTTTTTTAAATATATTTGTTATAGTAAAACTAAAATCTCATTTATAGTCCTGAGAATATAGATCCGTTCTGTACTCTTTACACTCAGATGATTTCCCATGAAGTCAATTGGCAAAGATCTATTTTTAGCTTGAATGTTCTGTGACCCGAACCCACACAGTAATTTAACCTCGCTAATGAATGACTATGACATTATAAAGTATTATTATTTTTTTACAAATCGATTTAAATATAATGCATGCATTTTCAAGCTAAAACAAGATGATTCGAAACCCAAGTGAAAGCAGTTTTTTTCCTACTGAATTCAGAAATAGGAAAATCTTAATTTTGAAAATTGTCATCTTAAATCTTATTTTTGAGGAACATGTCATATTTTCCTCAAAAGATCTTTGAGAGGACATTTCAAGAACATGATCAGAACACAAATCATATTCAAAGTATGTCTGAAATAGGGGTGCAATCATTTTTTTCTCATAGTTATACCGCAGTACCCTACTTGGTTTAGTGAAGGGTAAAGCCTGTTTTGGTTTTGGTTGCGGTATAATTCTGTATTTATTTTCTTTCTTTTATTTTTTGTTTCGATTTTGTGTCTACAGCTGAGGAAGGCATATGTGATGGAATCGTGGGTTTCGAATGCGAGAATACCACCGTATGTGTGACTGAAGATGCCGTTTGTGATGGGTTTGTCCATTGTGGCTACGGATCGGATGAAAACCAATGTTGTAAGATATATTTTTAAAATTTTCTCTAAAATCTTTATTCAATTTTATTTTAATTCCTTTGGTCAATTATTTTGGAACGTTCAGCACTTTTTGGTAAATTAATTGTATAAACAATTCCTGTTGCCTCTATAGAAAATGGAACAACTTTATAGTAAATAATTTCTCAATATGATTGATACGTAGTGTCAAGTCTGCACACATATCCTGCCTTACCCAATTGGTTTTCATTCACTATAATGTACCTGGTTAGTGTCCCTTTTAAATATGTTATTGATTTTATTCAAACAGATGGTTGCGGTGAAAGGATCATCCTGGAGGAAGATTCCCCGTACAATTTAACATCTCCAAATTACCCATACAACTATCAAAACGATTTACAATGTACATGGGAGATATTGACTACATCAAACACCAGTTTTATTGTCATTGACATTCTTAATTTTGAAACGGAAGCTACATATGACAAAGTGACAATTGCAAGTTCCGGTATAGATCTTGGTGAATTTAGTACTTCGGATGACGATACAGTGTTCACGATCACTGGTTCTGAGCTGGTTATTTCTGGAATGACGAAAATCTCGAGAGTAATGTCAACGAACCGGACGATTTATATCAACTTTACAACAGACCATTCCATAACAAGACAAGGATTTCTGATGAGGATTATGTTAAGACACAAAAGTGAGTACACAAGAAATCTTAAATATTGACTGGAACAGTGTTTTATTAACATTTCGTCTATTTTTCCGAATAACTATACCTAAAAATACTTATCCACACATTTAGACCAAAATTGTTTGACTATGTTTCTATATCACGGCTGAAGGGATCGTTGTCATCCAGGGTACTCCCAAATGGTACCCATGCAATACTAAAAGTAATCTAACGTACATAGGATTGAGATTTAGGTACTATTGGGGAGTGCTCTAGGTGACAACGACCACTTCAGCAATATATTGAAACACTGTGACATTAATCGTAAGTTTAACTTAAAACTGGATCGATGCTCACATAGAAATTGCATAGTGTCAATGAGAAGCACAGTGTGTTATACATGATATTTATCTCAAACGTGAAATTACGCAAGTAATGGTAATTTTGTGATTTTGTTGAGAAAACAAGGCACCCAAATCGAAGTAAACTTTTACAGATAATAAAAGTGACATTTCTGTCAAATTTAATTTGTACAAAATATTATGGTAAAACAAACGCCTGGCTTATTTTCTCATGAAGTCGACTTCCAAGGATCTATTTTTGGCTTGAATGTTCTGTGACTCGAACCCACAAAATGATTTAACCGCGCTAATTTATTTATTTATTTTTTTTTTTTTTACAAATGTCCTTCAATATAATGTGACGGAACAGTGGTAGACTTATATGTAAGTTTAGGGCTCTGATCACGCATGCGCTGGCAGCGCGCAGCAAGCATTGCGTGTGGTCCTGTGGAGAGCTAGAAAGTGGCGTGATCACGTTTCGCGGGCATTCTGGTTCTGGTTCTGGTGCTGGAGTGTTGATGGTGGTGAACGTCTGCTATCTGGTTGCTGTGCGGTTTCGTTGAGTTGTTGCGGAGTGAGTTGTGAGTTTATTCCAGAGCTACAGCAGACGTGATCAGTGAGGTTCGTTGTAGATTATTACAATTAGGCAGATTTTAGGACTGTTTGGGGTAGGATTGTTTTGGGAACGTGGTTGAGCGTGAGTTTTGGACCTATTATTGGGAAGGCTGAGGAGCATAGTAGGGTTGAGGATTACATGCTGTTTGTAGTACACCCTGGTGGGATTGACGGCTGGATTGTATTCCTCTATTACCTTTGTGCTTGCTAACCCGGTGAGGTTCATTGGCTGTAGCGTTCTGGGTGCCTGTGAGGGTTATGGTAATCCTCAGGTGTAATCAACCCCTTTAGATAATCTGTTATTGATGTTTCACTTGATCTGTACAGTGGTTAATATTATAACCTGTTGTGAGGTATACCTGTTTCAGGGCTAAGCTGCCAGTGAGCTAGCCTAGTTGAGGTATACTGGTTTTAAGATACGTGGTGAGGTTTACCACGAGGTTATTCTCACTGAGGTATATTGTGAGGATTGTGTATATAAAGTTATTAAATTGTATATAAAGAAGGCAACGAGGTGAGGTTTACCTTATCTTTGCCATTGTAATTGATACAAGACTTTATAAAAGAATCATTGATCAGAATAAACCATTTAATTACTGTCTTTGGTAACACTGTGTCCGTGTGAGGTTTATTGAGATTACTGGTAATTGCTCTAATTCCATTGAGGTATAATCATTCCCTAGGCGGTGGTACATTTCCACCAAAACGAACTGCCCCTTGGCTTAGTCCGCCGTTCGTTAATTATCCCCCTTGTGTTCGGGTAGCCGCTCACCCGTGCGCAAGGTTAATAAATATTTTTGTTGGATAATAGGCGCTGGTCGGTGGCCCTGGTTCAATAAGATCAGTCCCTTGGGTTTCCCCCGGCGTCGAATAAATAAAAACGCCACACATGGTGTCAGAAGTGGGATGCTTAGGTTTGATTTTTCTTTGATCGTTTAGAGCAATTTTACCTTGTAATTAAAGCAGTATTTTAAGGTTAAGATACTGTGGTAAACCTCAGGGAGGTTTATTGGTTTTGTGCTTAGTGCATTGCTTTGAGGTTGGCTCCTGTGATAAAGAATTTGTTTTAATTCTTGTTCATCTTGATGGTTGCTGGTGCACCTCATTGAGGTTCACCTAGACGTGTAATTTAATAAGGTCACGCTGTGGTATGCTGACCTGGGTAATTATTGCATTCCTTGTTTTATTGTTGGCTGTAGCTGTAATTGGTGTGTGGATTCTGTTGAGGAATCGATCAGAGTTGCACTCCTTGCGTTTTGCCGCAAGGGAGCAAATTTCGATTCTTTTGGGAATTCGCAGAGTGGTAGATAGAACGCACTTTGTAGTAATTTCGGAAGGCTTGGGACCGAGGGTTCCACCGCCTGATCTTACTGGCGAAACACCACTAACACCAAGTGGCCAGTGGCCAAGTTTACAGAGTCTTGTATGCTCTGAGGTTTTTAGTGAAGAAGAGACCTCGGTATGAGTGGAAAGAGGGAACCAAATAGTGTCGCCTCTAAGAGTGAGGATGAACAGGGTTCTTTCCATGAGGAACTGTGTCGCTCCAGAATGGAGGTGCAGTGGTTAAAGTGGGAGAAAGAGCGTCTTGCCGCCGAACTAGAGGCCAGCAGGCGAAAGATTCAGCCAAAGGGCACAGATGAGGTTTACCTTAAAAGTAGGGATAATCCTCAGGGTGAGGCTGACTCAGAAGTGTTTTTTAAGTTGCCAGAGGATACCTCTGGGTATGCCTCATTAAAGGCACGACAGGTTTCGAGTGTTGGTATGTCACCAGAATTAGTTCAAAAGGGGGAAAGGCACATGGGGAGTACACCTCATGAGAGGTCCATCCCCTTCCCTGTGCGCCGTTCCCATACAAACCCTTTTCTGAACACTGAGGTTGACCCGGCAAGTGAACGAGGTTTACACAGTGAGGTTTTGAGCTTCTTGACTCATCCTACTGTGGAGAAAGGGTGCCGAGAGGACAGCGAGGTGGCAAAACCTCATGCTGGTCCTTGGCCACTTAAAAGAGAGACAAGGTTGGTCGGTGATGAGGTTTCCAATAAACCTCATGAAGAAAGGCCTCACCGCCCTACGATCACCCCAGACCGTTACAAGGGTAAGGTTCTGTGGACCGATTATCACAGACATTTTGAGGCCTGTAAAAAGGTTAATCAATGGAGCGAGGAGCAAGCAGCCGAATTTTCGGCCGCAAGCCTCCAGGGCGATGCGCTCCGGATCCTTGGTGATGGATCAAAGAAGAAGTCCACTTATAGTGAACTAGTGAAGTTGTTGGAACGGAGATTCGGCCCTAGCTGCCAGCCCGAAAATTATTTGGTTGAGCTACGACACCGTAGACAAGGTGCGAAAGAAACTCTTCAAGAGTTAGGTCAGGCAGTCAGACTTTGACCGTAAAGGCCTATCCAGAACTTTCCGAAGAGGCACGAGCGCCTTGGGAAGAACCATTTCATTGATGCGGTTGACAGCCAGGCTGTCAGAGAGGGCATATATCGCGCTCGCCCGAAGACTTTGGACGAAGCGATACAGGCCGCCCTAGAGACTGAAAGTGTAGAGAAAATTGAAAGTGAAAGGAGGGCCGAGAGGAGGCCTGCAAAGTTCGCGAGGGCCGTGGATACTTGCACAGAGCAACGTCTCCAGAAGCTGGAGAGTGGTGCTGGAGAGCAAATTCGAAAATTGGACATGGTAGTAGAGTTAATATCGGTACTTTCCAAAAAGAGCCCCAAGTGGAAAAGTAACTTAGGTACAAAGCCCGAAGGGGGGAAACCTCGTGGCGTGAGGTGTTTCAATTGTGGAGAGGTTGGCCATTTCCTTCGGGAATGTACTCAACCTCGGAAAAATTGGCGTAAGGGAAACGCCAACCAGCCGACCGGGGGACCCACGGGCAGGCTGGATGGTCCCAAGGGTCCAAACGTAGACGAACTCCAGAAGCAGACGGAGCCAACAAGAGGCGAGGAACAGCGAATGGGGAGTCACTAGTTGCTCAGCCTATTTCTGTTCGCCAGCCTAGATTTGGCCTGTTTATTGATGGGGTTGTGCGAGGTACAAAATGTCAGTTCTTGGTTGATTCTGGGTCGACTGAAACACTTATTAGCCGCTCAGTTTATCAGGAAATGGCCAAAGAACGGAAACCCGTGTTGGAAACGGATGTGACCAACATTCAACAGGTTGAGGGCAGTCCATTGTCTGTGATGGGCGTTGCCTGGGTTGATGTACAGGTCGGTAAAACAACCTACCCGGTCAAAGCAATTTTCGCAGATATGAAGTGTGCTGGCATACTAGGCATGAATTTCTTGTTGCCGACTTGTGGGAACTTAGATTTCCGAAGCCTAGAGTTGAGGTTGAATGTGGAACGAATAAAGTGCACCAATTCTGCAGGAGAACCATTCATTGGGAGAGTGTTGGTGGCCGAGACCACCGAAATTCCATCTGGTTATGAGGCTGTCGTGCCTGGTACTATAGCGAGTACGTGTAAGGCATTAGAGCAGCCTGCGATCATTGAGCCGGTGGAAGGTGGAGGCGAGTTGGCTCAGCGAGGTTTAGTTCTGGCCAGATCGCTAGTAGGACCTCAGGCTGAGGTTCTCCCATTACGCATCCTCAATCCCAGTGGTGAGATGCGAGTGATACGAAAGGGAACTACTGTTGGTACGATTGCAGCAGTTGAGGTAGACTCAGTAATTCTGCCTGGTCATGGTGATGGTGGTGAGGTTGAAGTACACCTCCCAGAGCACTTGCGTGATTTATATGAGAGAGGCACGGTTTACCTCAGTGAGGAATACCATCCTGAGGTGGAGTCTTGTTTAACAGATTTTCAAGATGTTTTTCTAGTGGTGAACATGACATAGGGAGAACCAATGTGGTTGAACACCGCATCGTTACTGGTGAGGCAAGGCCTGTTAAAGAGAGGCCAAGGCGCCACCCCTTGTGTAACCAAGAGGAAATAATGAGACAAGTTGAGGAACTTAAGCAGCGAGGAGTGATCGAACCTTCTGATAGCCCCTGGGCTGCTAACGTAGTTCTGGTCAGAAAGAAAGATGGGACAAAGCGATTTTGCGTCGATTATCGAGGTTTGAATGCGGTTACCATCAAAGATGCATACCCGGTCCCTCGGATCGACGAAACGCTTGATGCGCTGTGAGGCGCTCAATGGTTTTCGACGCTTGATCTAGCGTCCGGTTACTGGCAAGTAGCCCTAGATGAGGAGGCCAGTCAGAAATCAACCTTTGTTGTCCGCAACGGCTTGTACCGGTGGAAATGCATGCCTTTGGCCTCTGCAATGCCCCGGCTACATTTGAGAGGTTGATGGAAAAGGTAATGAGAGGTTTACAGGGACATCCTGCTGATTTATCTAGATGATGTCATTGTGTTTGGCAGAACGGTGACTGAGGAGATAGAGCGACTGCGGGTCGTTTTCACCCGGTTGAGACAGGCTGGTCTGAAGTTGAAGCCGAGTAAATGCTTCTTATTTCAGAGGTCGGTTGGCTATCTGGGACATATTGTGTCGCCCGAAGGTGTGTCTACTGACCCTGAAAAGGTTCGGGCTGTGGCAGATTGGCCAATACCTAAATGTGTCAAGGAAGTTAGAAGTTTTCTGGGGCTCGCTTCCTATTATCGGAAGTTTGTCAAGGGGTTTGCTGAAGTAGCCTCACCGCTACATGCTTTGACTGAAAAGTCACGGGAGTTTCTCTGGACAGATGCCTGTCAAGAGGCGTTCGAGGAACTTAAGCACAGACTGCAAACGGCCCCTGTACTGGCGTACCCCATTCCAGACAGTGACTACATTTTAGACACTGATGCTAGCGGGGATGGAATAGGTGCTGTACTGTCCCAGATCCATGATGGGGAGGAGAAGGTTCTGGCCTATGCTAGCCGCAAACTCAGCAAGGCCGAGAGGAACTATTGTGTTACTCGGCGGGAACTGTTGGCGGTAGTTGTATACCTCAGACAGTTTAAACAGTACTTGTATGGTCGCAAGGTAACTGTTCGAACTGATCATGCTGCTCTTAGGTGGTTACTTAACTTCAAGAACCCTGAGGGCCACCTAGCAAGGTGGCTCGAAGTTATCTCAGAATATGACGTGACCATTCAACATAGGCCTGGGCGTAAGCATGGAAATGCTGACGGGTTGTCCCGGAAGGCCTGTAAACAATGTGGCAGTGATATGGACATCGGTAAGGTACCGGAAACCTTTGAGGTATCAGATGGTACTGAGGTTTATGTGCAGGTCTCTGGGGTTATTGAGGTCCCCGAGAAGGTTGTAGCTGACTCTGAATTTCCCGAGGTATTAGTGAGGGGCATTCTTGCTGAGCCACATATGCCTATGGAAACGATCAGGGAAGCGCAACTAAGTGACCCAGGTATCAGTTGGATGGTAAGGGCAAAGGAGGAGTTGGACAGTCGACCTCTTTGGGAGACTGTGTCAGATACCTCTTCGGTGCACAAAACACTCTGGTCCTTATGGGATCAGATCGAAGTGCGAAACAATGTCCTTTGTAAAAGTTGGGAGTCTGACGATGGAAGGTCGATCAGGTGGCGTCTTGTACTGCCAGAACGGCTAAGGAGATGGTTCTCAAGAGTTGCATGGTGGTCGGGCTAGCGGTCACTTGGGCATTACAAAGACGCTGGCCAAAGTAAAACAAAGGTATTACTGGCCAGGCATGGTCGCTGATGTGAGGTCATTCCTCAGACATTGTGAGCTGTGCGGAGGAGGAAGTCGCCTGCGAAGAGGCGTATTGCTCCTTTGCAGCAGTACAGGGTCGGTGAGCCAATGGAAAGGGTGGCTCTGGACTTGCTGGGGCCACTGCCACGAAGTGACAGTGGCAATGCTCTGGGTTATGGTAGTCGGTGACTACTGCTCAAAATGGATGGAGGCGTACCCTCTTCCCGATGCTAGGGCGGAGACTGTGGCTGACAAATTTGTCAAAGAGTTTGTTTGTCGGTTTGGGGTTCCCTTGGAATTACATTCCGATCAGGAACCAACTTTGAGTCAGCAGTTTTTGCTGAGATGAGTCGAGTCCTTGGCATCTCGAAGACTCGGACAACGGCGTATAACCCGAAGTCCGATGGGATGGTGGAGCGTTTCAATAAAACATTGATAAACATAGTGGCCATGATGATTGAGCCAAAGAGACAGCAGAGTGACTGGGATGAGTGCTTACCTTATGCATCATTCGCATATAGATGCACTCCCCAGGAATCTACCGGTGAGTCCCCCAACATGATGGTGTTGGGGAGAGAAGTGATGTTGCCAGTGGATTTGGTAGTGGAATGTCCTGCTGTGGAGGACAGAGTGCGGACAGATTTTGCAGAAGCTTTAAGGCACAATCTGCGAGAGGCCCATACCCGAGCGAGGGAGTGCCTCAGGCAGAGTGCCAGACGGCAGAAGCGCAATTATGACCGTAAGGTGCATGGTGAAGGGTTGAAGGAAGGCCAGTTTGCCTGGCTCTTCAACAAATTGAGGAAAAAGGGTAGGTCCCCGAAGTTGCAGCTTCGTTGGGAAGGACCTTACTTGGTGGTCAAGCGACTGTCCGATGTGACATATAGAATACAGTTAAGACGTGGAGGCAAGGCTTTTGTGGTCCATGCGGATAGGCTCAAGCCGTATGAGGGTGAAGCCCTAGAGCCATGGACATATCAGCCTAAGCGAGTAGTGGAAAGTCCCAGAGGTGACAAACATGAGGATGTTTGGAAGAAGGGGCATGGTAATAGTGAGGAAGAGAGTGAAAGGCCAGATGAGGGGGTTGAACCTACTGTAGGTTCCGAAACTGGTCCAAGTGATGTAGATAGTGATCAAGTTGTGGTAGACCACACGGTGGTAGTCGTCCATGATGAGAAGACCCCCATGAGGTATCCGAAAAGGGAACGTAGGCTCCCGTCGAGGTACCGTTTGTAAGGTTGATCATGTTGATAAACCCAAAGGTGGTTTGTTTTATTTTCTTGATGCAGGAAAATGACGCTTACGTGCTATGAGTGTAAAGGCACCTTCACGTCGAAGCAGGGTCTGTGGCGCCATCTGAAGATCGCCCACGGGCCACCCTTATTCCTGCATTGTGGGCACTGCAGTTACCGGGACAAGCGACGGGATAATCTCAAGCGCCACTCAATCCGCCTGACAGGGAAGCCTCGCTCTATGCTGGACCTAATGAGAAAGGTGCCAAGAAGCCCAAGCGTTCCTCCTGAGACGTCGTCAGAATCGGAGCCACCCCTGCGCCCCGTCCCAGTGGTGGGCACTGATTGCGATGAGGAAGGGATCAACTTGGCGCCGCCCACTAAGCAGTCACGACTTGCTAGCATCGAGGAGACTGTCTGCCGGAAGACGTACCTGGATGAGAAACTGGTTCACCTGGAGAATGTCCACCGCGTCTACCTGAAGCCAGTTGATCCGTCCGTGTTTACCTTGGACACCTGAGGAAACCAGCCATTTCCAAGATGTAGTTTCAGCCATTTTTAATCTTGCCATTAATAACTTTGAATCAGTGCAGTACTTCGTTAAATTCATATTTTGATTGTTGTTAAATTTCAGAGGTATATTTGTGTTGAGGCTGTTAAATTTTTAAAGACTCTAGAGTTTGTGGTCCTATATTTTTGTATTTCATAAAGTTTTCTAAAAGATTTGTTACAGTTTATATTTTGTTATAGTGTTCCTTAAGAGAAAAACCAAAGACACTTAATTTTGTTGTATAAATATGTAACTAATGTACCTCGTTAGGAATCAGGTTGATTTGATTATTGTGTAGATAATTAAATGGTAATCCTCCCAGCAGGATTAAGTTTGGTATTTCCAATGTATAAATAAAGCAGTAAGTGTACCTCATTGGGTATGAGGCTTACTGTATTTTTGTATGTAAATAAGATGGAAAATTGGTCCATCATGAGCACATTCATCAGTCCTACCTGAAACCTGTTGATGAGAACCAAAATGCATGTCATCTTTTAGCCTGAAGTAACCAGATGACTGACTTTGAATCTTGTCCCTGATGACTCTTGTAATTGTGTGCATAATATTTGATTGGACATTAATTCTTCAAAATTTTAAGGCATATATGGAGGTTGCCAAGGGTAGTGTTATCACCGTTGTATATAAAACTATATTTTGTTCGTATATTTCTACAAGTTTCTAAAGAGTTTTATAACCTTTTATATATTTGTTTTTGTAAGATAAAACCAAAGACTTTGTGATTATCACTGTTTAAAGAAATGCTTAAGCTACCTCAATGGAGAGTGCATGAGGTTTATTTATAGATTGTATATAAGAAAATAATGTACAGATGTAGATAAGAGTGATGTTGTGAGGTTTAGGTGAACCTCATGAGACATAATGTTTATTTGATGTTGCTAAAAGTATGTGAGGTTAAGGTAAGCCTCAATGATTTAACTTGTATAAATAGTGTGTGAACCTCACATGCAGTGAGGATTATTGGAGGTTGAATAAATTGTAAGAGAACCCCAGTTAGATAGGAAAGACTATTATTTAATATTGTATAAAGTTAAGTAAACACAACTGTTTGTTAGGATTTTTTAAGCTGTTTGGACCGGGACGGTCCAAGCTTAGCTGGGGCCTGTGTGACGGAACAGTGGTAGACTTATATGTAAGTTTAGGGCTCTGATCACGCATGCGCTGGCAGCGCGCAGCAAGCATTGCGTGGGGTCCTGTGAGAGCTAGAAAGTGGCATGATCACGTTTCGCGGGCATTCTGGTTCTGGTTCTAGTGCTGAGTGTTGATGGTGGTGAACGTTCAAGTTATCTGGTTGCTGTGCGGTTTCGTTGAGTTGTTGCGGAGCGAGTTGTGAGTTTATTCCAGAGCTACAGCAGACGTGATCAGTGAGGTTCGTTGTAGATTATTACAATTAGGCAGATTTTAGGACTGTTTGGGGTAGGATTGTTTTGGGAACATGGTTGAGCGTGAGTTTTGGACCTATTATTGGGAAGGCTGAGGAGCATAGTAGGGTTGAGGATTACATGCTGTTTGTAGTACACCTCTGGTGGGATTGACGGCTGGATTGTATTCCTATTACCTTTGTGCTTGCTAACCCGGTGAGGTTCATTGGTTGTAGCGCTCTGGGTTCCTGTGAGGGTTATGGTAATCCTCAGGTGTAATCAACCCCGTTAGATAATCTGTTACCGATATTTCACTTGATCTGTATTGTGGTTAATATTATAACCTGTTGTGAGGTATACCTGTTGCAGGGCTAAGCTGGCAGTGAGCTAGCCTAGTTGAGGTATACTGGTTTTAAGATACGTGGTGAGGTTTACCACGAGGTTATTCTCACTGAGGTATATTGTGAGGATTGTCTATATAAAGTTATTGAATTGTATTTAAAGAAGGCAACGAGGTGAGGTTTACCTTATCTTTGCCATTGTAATTGATACAAGACTTTATAAAAGAATCATTGATCAGAATAAACCATTTAATTACTGTCTTTGGTAACACTGTGTCCGTGTGAGGTTTATTGAGATTACTGGTAATTGCTCTAATTCCATTGAGGTATAATCATTCCCTAGGCGGTGGTACATTTCCACCAAAACGAACTGCCCCTTGGCTTAGTCCGCCGTTCGTTAATTATCCCCCCCCCCTTGTGTTCGGGTAGCCGCTCACCCGTGCGCAAGGTTAATAAATATTTTTGTTGGATAATAGGCGCTGGTCGGTGGCCCTGGTTCAATAAGATCAGTCCCTTGGGTTTCCCACGGCGTCGAATAAATAAAAACGCCACAATAATGTATGCATTTTAATTGGAAACCCGAGTTAATTTTGAAAAATGCCAACTTTACTACCGGAGTACCCTATTTGGTTTAGTGAAGGTTTTGGTTGTGGAATACATCTGTATTTTTCGGTTTTGTGTCTACAGCTAAGGAAGGCATATGTGATGGAATCGTGGGTTTCGAATGTGAGAATACCACCGTTTGTGTGACTGAAGATGCAGTTTGTGATGGGTTCGTCCAATGTGGCTACGGATCGGATGAAAACCAATGTTGTAAGATATTTCTTAAATTCTCTCTTATATTTGTATTCAATTTTATTTTAATTCCTTCAGTCAATTATTTTGGAACGTTCAGCACTTTTTTTTGTAAATTCAACGTATAAACAATTCTTGTTGCTTCTATATGAAATGGAACCACTTCAGACGAAATCATTTCTCAATAAGATTGATACGTGTATCATATTTACACCAATAAGGTTTTTACTTTATAAAGTGGTTAATTTCTTTTAAGGTTATCTTTTGCATTGACTAAGACGACCATGAAAGTGTAACGTCTGGAATGGGGTACCGACCGAGGCGTGACGTCACATTCACATTATCATTGTTTCTATTATTGTTCTATGATGCTACCCTTTACTTTAATACATTCATATTAAAGCGATTTTGCCTCTCCAGTTGCCACAAGAATTCAATTTCATTTTCAGGCATGATAATACATTTAGCATTATATTCAATTTAGCATTATACGTCGTTCTTTACAGCAATTCACATTCGTCTTCCAATTTAACAGAGTTGGTTCGTCTGGAGATTTTAGCTAAAATTTTATTTTCATTTTCGTGTAACGGGCAATCAATTTCGCAAAATGAGAATAAAAAAAAATACGAGAAGCAAATTCAAACAAATAGATTAATCGTACAAGATAACCGAATACGTTTCATATCTTTACTTTAGCACCCCCCCCCCAAAAAAAAGTAAGGTGTTCGAACGAAAGCGCGATCGTTTTTCTAACAGATCATTTTTAGGCATTCATGACTTCAATTACCTCATCGTGAAATATGATGTTTCACATCTTTTCGCGATTGATGCAGTCAAATTAACAGTCATCGATGCGCAGAGGACTTTTTAAAGAATTTATTTCTTCTTTTTACTTTCGTTTACGGGCAATCAATTTCATGGTAACAGTTTTCCAATGCGACGTTGACAAAAGGTTTTTAGGCACTGGAGTTAATTTAAATACAAAATAAATTAAATTTGTATTTTATGTCTCATCTTTTTATTATTTTATCAACTTCATTAAATTTAATTTTACAAATGGAATAATGGGTATAAATTTCTAATCGAAAAGCATCAAATAATTTCCCACAATGATTGTTTAATAACCAATGTGGCAAAAAAAAGTCTAGAACAACAAAATGGTCGGTACCTTTTTACAAAATTGTTGGGTGTTTATTTTTGCATATTGGTTTTGGATCGCCAGTTTCCAAATTTTTAAATGGTTAGTGCATTTTGTTTTCATTTTAATTTATGTAATAATCAAATGATATATTTTAATTATATTTTTAGTCTTTGATATGTAAAAACAGCAAAATATAAATGAATATATAACTAAACAAATAAATAAAAAGATTAAGGTCTAAACATTTTAAGCATTTTTTTGGTTTTTGTAAAAGTAATGTATTTCTTCATTCATACAGTGACTAGTGACTTTTCCCCAAAAAATGTTTCATGACATCATCACAGATCAGGGCGCCCCCATCTCAGAACTAAATGTTATTTTTTCATGAGCATGAGGAAGAATAATTGAGCCATATTTGTTATGGCCTTCAAATTACCTGATCTTACCTTTACTTCCGTTCCAAACAGGAAGTTAAAATTTAAGACATTCTAACACAAAATTTATAAGTCTTTTGAAAATGAAATTGATAATGATTAAAGACGTTAGACATTCTCAATAATAATGATCATGACGTCAGAAGATATAGTACCGGTACTTTGTTGTGAAGTATACATTCAGTCACGTGACTGAACCGGAAGTTAATGTATTCAGCATAGCACATTATATGTAATTTTAATTATATAATTATTATGAATACTCATGAACGAAAGTAGGTACTAACGTTATTTTTCATGATCACGAGGAAGTATTATTGTTTCAGATATATGACTTTCAACTGACCTGATGTGACCTTTACTTCCGGTCCAAACAGGAACTTCATTTTCAACACATTCTAACACAAAATGTAGAGGTATTTTGAAGATGACATTGATATTTTCATGATAAAAGACATTACACATTTTCAAAAATGTGATTATGACGTCATTACCTGCTCACTTGATTGAACCGGAGGTTAACTCGAACACCTAGTGTTTGTAATTTAACACAAACACGAACTTCTTTTTAATTTTAATTGTTTTACTTGTTTGTTTGTTTGTTTGTTTGTTTGTTGAGGGGTTTGTTTGTTTGTTTGTTTATTTTGCCAACAGGGAAATACGTGATACATTGTAATCGCGGGGTCCAAATTTCACATAATACAAAGTATGGTGGATAAGAGAGGCCTCACAAATAGGGCAAAAAAAGAAAATTAAAAATGCCGACGCGTTGCTGTTGCTGTTGCTGTTGCTGTTGCTGTTGCTGGTGTTAATAAATGCCTGGCCAATATTGAATTTGAATGACCAAATACGTGCCGTGAAAAGCTCCTACGAATTTGAATGCTGTTCAAGTGGAGTGCTAAATTGGATGGTTATTTTGTTTAAATCGTATGACGCAAGAGTACCATTTCCCACTCATCAAACACGGCATTATTACTTCTGCTGTCTATAAGTATGGCTAAACTATTTGTCTGAATGATCTCTCTTAGCCTCCGTCAGTTGTCCCGAGTTCTATAATTGCAGCAGGACAGGGCGTTGCATTCTTTGGGACCAGGTTTGTGACGGGACAAAGCAGTGCTTGCTGGGAGATGATGAAACTGAATGTGGTAAGTACATGTACTTCCAAGAAAGGCACGAATAATAACTGTAATATATGTACCTATTATTATTATTATTATTTTAATTCAATCTTACAACCACACCATGAACATGGCCACCATATTGGAAATACACTCATACCTGGTCTCTCCGTGTCACTCATTCAACAACAAGAACAAGAACAAGAACAAGAACAAGAACAAGAACAAGAACAAGAACAAGAACAAGAACAAGAACAAGAACAAGAACAAGAACAAGAACAAGAACAAGAACAAGAACAAGAACAAGAACAAGAACAAGAACAAGAACAAGAACAAGAACAAGAACAAGAACAAGAACAAGAACAAGAACAAGAACAAGAACAAGAACAAGAACAAGTACAAGAACAAGAACAAGAACAAGAACAAGAACAAGAACAAGAACAAGAACAAGAACAAGAACAAGAACAAGAACAAGAACAAGAACAAGAACAAGAACAACAACAACACATGGCTTCGAGACAAGAAACACTGCGACAGATCGGCTCTGGATTCAAGCGAAAATATGTATTGTTTCCCGTCGTATAATCATTACCAAAAGTGTACTCCTTGTAGGTGCTACCGAGTAGACTCTATAGGGTAAGTTTCAACATCGGCCATTAAAGATCTTGTGGCTTTTTACTGTAAAAATCCTGTTGGATTTCTCCGATTTCGGAAGACTCTTTACAACGTACGTTACTCAGTGTATATAGTTAGCAGTGAGACGCGCGTTCCATTTGCGTCCTTTAGAACATCTTGATAGCAACTAACGCTGAGTGAAATACTGCAGGGTGAAATACACATCGCTTTTGCATGTAATTTCCCCTGAAACAATACAACTTTTCTCACAATTTTGTGATGATAATGAATGCTCTGCAGCATCAACTCAACGGTGAATCAGCGACGAACTCTCAAAGAGGAAGTCCATCGCCCGTTCTGGTCGGTATGCTTGAGCAGGTACCGCCAGATCGTACACACACTGCTCAGAACAATAACATAATTCGTGCTATAAACAGGAGAAAGTGGACGATAACAGAAAAAGGACGATAACATAATTGCAATGGAATGTTTTATAAGGAGCACCCAGAGAACAGAGGGTACAGAAGGAGAATGATTAACATATGGCAGGATAAAGACATGTTTGAAATAAGCGAACAGCGGCTTGCCGACCAGGTAAAACAAATCAAACATAATCAGTGGCTAACGAAAGTTGAGGTGGAAGAGATGAGTAGAATAATATCACGGACAGAGGCTGGGGATGAAGAAGTGCAGGAGGAGGAACTGGACAACGTGGTCGCTGGTGAGCTGGCAAGTTCCCAGAGTGCGGATGAGGTCAGTGGAGGAGTAGAAGAGGGAACAGAAGACTTGACAGAGGAAGAGCTAGAGATTAGGAAGAGGATTGAAGAGGTAATGGTATCGGTAAAAGGGACAGGTAAGTGGCACTGTTGTTGACTCGAGTCGGTGACTCGGACTCGAGTCAGACTCGAGTCGCCAATTTTTGCGACTTGCGACTTGACTTGACTTGGACAAAAATTACTTGGGACTTGACTTAACTTGGACAAAAATGACTTGTGACTTGACTTGACTTGATTAAATTTGACTTGACGACATTGCAAGTCATCATGTATTTTATGTTGTTTTATTACATGTATTTTTCTGGTCAATCCGGCCACGGCAGCCGAATACTTTTGTGACGGAAAAAATAACGTCGCGAATCTACGTAATACATAATATAATATAGTGTATATGCTGTATCATATGTACATGCCTTGTACTGTAAAATGTATGCTACATGTCTAGTCTTCAACACAATCCGTCGTAGTGGAAGCTGTGGGCTATTACTGGTAAATGCATTGCATTAACATTCAAAATAATTTATACAAACGGCTGGAACGAGGTTATAGTGACATTGTTAATTGTATTAAGAATTTGTAAAGTGTTGAACAAATTATCGCACATTTTCCGTAAAACAAAACCGAATAACTATTTTGACTCAAATTGTGTTTATTATGTAAGTAATCATTAAAGGGTACATGTGTTTTTTAATGTTTTACTCCGTAAAAAGGGAATTTTATAATATTTCACGAACGTAATTTTTAAATTCTCCTTACATCACCTATGCAAGTGTTGCCAGAGTTGTCAACGTAGAATCAGTAAGGCTTTCATGCATAACGTTGCAGTACACTGGAGTCCGTGATTTTAACGTATTGTTTGTGGCAATTAACAGCGACCAAATAACTAAGAAGCAGCAATTACTAGTTTTGGGCCGTTCACAAATGTATCTTCTTCCAAATTACCAAATTCCAAGGCGCATATAAGACCGTAAGTCAGGTGCCGTAAGTTACCCTGCGTCTTGGGGAGAAAAATGAACTGTCCCGGGTGTACAGCTTCAACCGTCTGCAAATTTCCGTATAAATATTGAAATTAACCCCTCAAAATACGTTTACCTACGCTAGATCGAAAATTTTCAAATTAAAAAAATAAATAAAACCTCAATCGCTTCTTTCTATACTTTCCACACAACCCCATCATTTCTGGAGCGAATTGATGAAAAACTACCTAGTGGTTCCCTGTTTTGTAAATGACATTTTAATTGTGATGCGGACACCAACAAAAACAATAACGCACTACACAATTTGTGTGCAGCAGCTGTTAACGCTATACTTACGTGGCTCATCGGCAGGTTTGACATATCCGTTTGTGAGTTTCTGGTCTTCAGTTGTCATTGTTACCTCCCATCATGTTATCACTTGTTTTTCATTTATTTATTCAATCAACAACTTATATTAATGAAGTAAAATACGTCTAAACATCTTCAATAAAGTGTCTAACGTTACATTGTACATTTTAGCCTATACGTTTAGCATACATTTCCTTCACACATGTACTGCACGATACAGTACGTGCGTGTGTTTGTATGGTTTTGTAGAAAATATTGCCCAGCGATTACACTCAATTATGTATAGCCTATAAACAACACATGACAAACACTGACTTTATTCTCACTGCCAAGACAGGCAACATGACAAACAGAACATTATTAAAGGTAAACAAATAAATAAAATAAAATAAAAATTCTCCGGTTTCTGGTCTCCGTGCGCGTGGCCTCAGACAGACCCGCGTGTCGGCATTTTAATTCCGTTTTTTTGCTATGCAAAGATGATCAATCGCAGCCACACTTTTTCACATAGGGGTATACACGTTTGCCTGATTTGTGAGTCCTCTCTTAGCCACCATACTTTGTATAATGGGAAATTTGGTCCCGCCTATACATGAAAAACAAAAATTAAACAAAACAAAACGAACAAACAAAAAACAAAAGCGCGTCACCGCACCGATTTTGAAACTTTTTTGGCCTTATGCACAGCAAAAATAATTCACTTCATATTTCTGGAAATGCTGAAGGATTTCAAGATGTCCGTAAGGCCGCGCTGGAAGGTTGGCTGAAAATCCGAAAGCTGTCCAGCGAAATCAGACGCGTGGTTTGCGACGTTCACATGCTTTACACACACACACACACACACACACACACACACACCCACACACACACACACAGACAAGTTTGAAAGTTGACTTTGATTCGAGACGATGAATGACTTGTGACTTGACTGCTGGAAAATTG
>CM055816.1:91630105-91674724 GCA_029582265.1 Zoroaster sp. YZ-2022 | reverse complement strand
TTATACAGGCGATACAGGTTACTTTTATATACAGCCGATACAGGTACCTACATCTTCTGTTTTCTGACTGATCCTGATAGTTTTGAATTAAAGGGACGAATAAAAAGAACGGTAGTGGAAACTTACAAGAAAGTTAGGTTTTGTAGACCATCGAATGTTCCAGGTGCAATTGTACAGATACCGTTGTTGACAAGCGATCTAAGAGAAAACATAGTAGCGTCCTTTAAAAACCTTCATATGAAGTTAATTTGAGCCACCGTGCGAACAACACAGCGCGCATTGTTTGTACAGTTTAATACATACACGTGTGTCACTTGAAATGAAATGCCATTTAATGAAATTGCAAAACAAGGTTTGTCCACAGAGTTTGGCTAACAAGAACTGACACTTGATTTAATTTTGCCCTACACCGACGTGTGTATAGCACTGTATACTCAGTGCTTCCCGGGTGTCTGTGAAAAGCTACACAGGCGACTCGGGCAGGATTCGAACCCACGACCTCGGTTTTTCACAGACACTCGGAAAGCACTGAATATACAGTGCTATACACACGTCGGTGTAGGGCAAAATTAAATCAATTGTTTATCTCCCGACGCAAGAATTTCACCAATCTATAAAGAACTGACACCTAAAATGTTTACTCTTTCAGCGATTAATTAAAAAATAATGTCAGGGTCCAAACAACATAATTTTAATATTTCAAAAGTGATTTGCATCCGAACAGTGAAAGCAATTCAACAATTTTCGAGGGAGAATTATATAGTGTTTCAAAACGAGACCAACTTCATCCACTGTTCTCTTCAAATGATAGTTTTTCTCCAGTGGGTATTTGAGTTTATTCGCTGTTACTGGTGACTAGTTTGTGTTGTGCATTATGTATAATACTTAGGGAGGAGGGCCAAAGTTATGGTACAGCCAAGCCTTTCAGAAGCCCAGCCAGGCCCAGGCTACCTGGCCTCCTAAGTGTCTTTTGTGAGTCCTAATCCTGTAACAATACAGTACCTGCCAATCAACATTACCTGGGCTTCTGGAGGGCCTAGCCCAGGCAAGCAGATCTCATTATATAGGCCAGTAGGCCTGGTCAAAGCCTGGGCCTGGCAAGGCTTCTCAAAGGCTTGGCTGTACCATGACTTTGGCCCTCATCCCTTATGATAACATTTTAACCAACAGTGTATTCTTGCGTTAATTTAAAAGAAGAAATTATGACCACTTACAATGTTTTTAAGAATGAGAATTCCTTAAAAAGTCCAGTTGGCAGAACACTGACATTTCCACCCGATAACTCACTGCAAATAAAATGAGTCACAACAAGAATTATGACCAGTCATTCATGATACGTAACATATATAAAGGTCTGTGTTAACACTAGTAAAGGAGATCAATATCAATTTTACATTATATTTCAAAACTAGCTATGATCTCTTTAAAAACAATTCTAGGTAAACCAATTTAGCTTTGACGCATACCTCACCTAGGAATTATTCAGTGAAGGAAAAGTAGTTTATTTATTGTTAAGGCCATAAAAGTTTCTGGGTTCTGGTTTCCGCGCACGTCACCTCAGACCCGTGCATCGGCATGTTCAGTGTTCTTTTTTATTGGCTATGAAACAATGTCCAATTGCAGCCAAAATTCCTGGATCGATTAGAGTTCTGACGCGCTGAAAATAACTATAAACGAGTAACATACTTATAAACCAAACAGTCACTTCGTGAAAACTGCACATGCTGTTATCACATTTTCACGAATTGACGTTTCCCGTGCATTAGTATAGGGACACGCGTCAACTTCGTGGAACACACGTGTGGCGTGATCGAATTGTGTCACTTCGTGAAAACTTAAAAACATGCCGTTCGCATAAAATACATGCAGTAATACATGCACAAGGCTGCAATCGGTCACTTAAAACCACAGATGACTTAAATTTTACCAAAAAATTCATTACCTTAATTAGAAAACTAGATAGTTTTGAGAATTAAAACTAGATAGTTTTGAGGATTAAAACTCGGTGAAATGAAAGATAACAGTCCAAATATTGACTAAACTCATTAAAAAAACATGATTTTTTTTAGCAATTCGTCACTTCCTGAAAACTGCGACGATATGTCTACCAATGTTACAACCACATTGAATAACAGTTATCCATGCTTTTGTTAAATACGCAACTACGTAGATTGTAGATTGCTGACTAACGTACGGGGAAATGTGAACAATGATCACCAGCTAAACCGAGATGCAAAGCGTGCGCCTATTTGAAAAGTCGTCTATGGTCCATAATGAGGAGCACGCGCAGATCAGGGAATGCGATATAGTCTAGAACCTTTCTCCGTACTTACAGTTGCTCCGTTCTTTTTACAATGTCACTGATAGTTAACTGGTTCCAACCATCCTTACAAGAGACGTGGAGTCCGTAGTCGGGATTGGGCAATTTGCAGTTTTCTGGACATCGCTTAACTGCATGAACAAGAGGAAGGAAAAACGTCTTAGAATTAAAACCAAAATACACATTTAACCGTTAGAAGACATTATGGTATCTTATACTAAAGGGAACATACAGCATTGGTAATGTTGGCCAAACTGCTTCTATGAGTATGCTCACTCTCTTTGAATCAAGATATACATTGAAGGGAAGGTACAGCATTGGTAATGTTGGCCAAACTGCTTCTATGAGTATGCTTACTCACTTTGAATCAAGATATACATTGAAGGGAAGGTACAGCATTGGTAATGTTGGCAAAACTGCTTCCATGAGTATGCTTACCCTCTTTGAATCAAGATGTACATTAAAGGGAAGGTACAACATTGGTAATGGTGGCAAAACTGCTTCTATGAGTATGCTTACTCTCTTTGAATCAAGATATACATTGAAGGGAAGGCACAGCATTGGTAATGTTGGCAAAACTGCTTCTGTGAGTATGCTTACTCTCTTTGAATCAAGATATACATTACAGGGAAGGCACAGCATTGGTAATGTTGACAAAACAGCTTCTATGAGTATGCTTACTCTCTTTGAATCAAGATATACATTAAAGGGAAGGTACAACATTGGTAATGTTGGCCAAACTGCTTCTATGAGTATGCTTACTCTCTTTGAATCAAGATATACATTGAAGGGAAGGTACAACATTGGTAATGTTG
Source organism: Zoroaster sp. YZ-2022 (assembly GCA_029582265.1). Lineage (NCBI taxonomy): Eukaryota > Metazoa > Echinodermata > Asteroidea > Forcipulatida > Zoroasteridae > Zoroaster > Zoroaster sp. YZ-2022. The sequence continues at coordinate 91,671,589 of CM055816.1, read as the reverse complement.
GCAAAACTGCTTCTATGAGTATGCTTACTCTCTTTGAATCAAGATATACATTAAAGGAAAGGTACAACATTGGTAATGTTGGCAAAACTGCTTCTATTAGTATGCTTACTCTCTTTGAATCAAGATATACATTGAAGGGAAGGTACAGCATTGGTGATGCTGGCGAAACTGCTTCTATAAGTATATGCTTACTCTCTTTGAATAAAGATATACATTGAAGGGAAGGTACAGCATTGGTGATGCTGGCAAAACTGCTTCCATGAGTATGCTTACTCTCTTTGAATTAATGGAAATAGCTACATCCATTTATTTATTCCTTGTGTCAGGAATGAACTTTTCTTTGGAACTTCAGATTATTGGGCCTTCTTGCTGTAAGCTACAGAGTATGGTTGTGAGAATTACAGCCTCACTTTTGTATTTATCGTGAATAAGGGAAGGTTAAAAAGAAAAATATGAATATGTTAAATATTTTTAATATACTGATGGAAATAATACCGCATTGCATGTCGGTCTCATCGTCTTGATGTGGGCAGTCCTGTCCGCCGTCACACACCAGCGCCCAATGGATGCATACCGAGGAGTTATTACAGCGGTATGAGTCAGGGCAGTGAATGTATTCTAAATAGGGAAAGCAGAGGGGGAAAAATATAGCCATATATCAAGAAAATATTCGCTGAAAGAACTAAGGCCAAAAAAGTCTCCGATTTCTGGTCATTGGTTGACTTCAAAATCGGTGCGGTGACGCTTTTTTTAAATTTATTTATTTAATTTGTTTAGTTGCCAACAAGAAAACACAAATGTACGTGATAGATGTATACGCGGGGGCCAAATATTGCATAATTGTACAATGTATGGTGGCTAAGAGAGGCATCACAAATTGGGCAAATGTTCATACCCCCAATCGATCCAGCAATTTTGGCTGTTATTGGACACGGTTTCATAGCAAAACAAAAAACAAAGCAAACAAACAAATTAAAAAAAAAAAAAAAAAAAAAAAACTAGATATAAGTTTTTGTCACAACAAAAACTAGGTGTTCGGTTGAAGTTATAATGATGACGTCATCAATTCGAAGTGTTGGAGAAAGTCAAATGTTAACGTCTGTTGAAGTTCTCGCGAGAAGTTTATTTGAATACAATACAATACTGAATTTAGAAATTATTTTAATATTAAACTTTCACTTCCAGTTTGGATAGGAAGTAAAGGTCAAATTGGGGTCACCTTTGTGTAAATCATTTTCGACAATTAACAATCAATACAATGGTGGAAAGATTGTGAATTTACCACTTGTGGTTGTTGAGATATGATTTTTTTAAATATTAAACTTTGACTTCCGGTTTGGACAGGAAGTAAAGGCCTAATTGGGGTCATGTTTTTGTAAATACTTTTGACAATTAACAATCTGTACAATGGTGCAAAAACTGTGAATTTACCTCTTGTGGTTGTTGAGATATGATTTTTTTTAATATTAAACTTTGACTTCCGGTTTGGACAAGAAGTAAAGTCAAATTGGGGTCACCTTTGTGTAAATATTTTTGGACAATTAACAATCTATACAATGGTGCAAAAAATGTCAAATTACCTCTTGTGGTTGTTGAGATATGATTTTTTAAATATTAAATTTTGACTTCCGTTTTGAACAGGAAGTAAGGTCAAATTGGGGTCACGTTTTTGTAAATATTTTTGCCAATAAACGATCTGTATAATGGTAAAAGAATTGTGAATTTACCTCTTGTGGTTGTTGAGATATGATGTTTTTAAATATTAAACTTTGATTTATCGTCATTCGATATCTGATGACCTCATCATGACGTCACAAATTCTTGTCACAAATTCTGTTTCATCTACGTGTTAAGTTCTAAGTATATGCCAAGTTTCAAGTTCATGTGAAGTTTGCAAGTATGTGTTCTTTTGTAGACAATCTATCCGGAGAAGAAGAAGAACAAAACTAGATATAAGTTTATGTCACAACAAAAACTAGGTGTTCGGTTGAAGTTAAAATGATGACGTCATCAATTTGAAGTGTTGTAGAAAGTCAAATGTTAACGTCTGTTGAAGTTCTCGCGAGAAGTTTATTTGAATACAATACAATACTGAATTTAGAAATTATTTTAATATTAAACTTTGACTTCCGGTTTGGACAGGAAGTAAGGTCAAATTGGGGTCACCTTTGTGTAAATATGTTTCGACAATTAACAATCTATACAATGGTGCAAAAATTTCAATTTACCTCTTGTGGTTGTTGAGATAGGATTTTTTTAAATATTAAACTTTGACTTCCGGTTTGGACAGGAAGTAAGGTCAAATTGGGGTCATCTTTTTGTAAATATTTTTTGACAATCAACGATCTGTGCAATGGTACAACAATTGTGAATTTACCTCTTGTGGTTGTTGAGATATGATTTTTTAAATATTAAACTTTGACTTCCGGTTTGGACAGGAAGTAAGGTCAAATTGGGGTCATCTTTTTGTAAATATTTTTTGACAATTAACGATCTGTACAATGGTATAAAAATTGTGAATTTACCCCTTGTGGTTGTTGAGATATGATTTTTTTAATTATTAAACTTTGATTTATCGTAATTCGATATCTGATATCCTAATCATGACGTCACAAATTATGTTTCATCTACGTTTTAAGTTCTAAGTATATGCCAAGTTTGAAGTTCATGTGAAGTTTGCAAGTATGTGTTTTTTTGTAGACAATCGATCCGGAGAAGAAGAAGGAGAAGAAAAAAACGAACAAAAACAATAGGTGTTTCGGGTGCATACCGAACACCTAAAAAAACATGCCGATGTGCTGGTCTGAGGCGACGCACGCGGACACCAGAAACCGGAGACCTTTTTTTGGCCTAATAGTCTGCTTACGATGACTACAGCCACTAAGAAATAATGGTTCAAATCTGCACCCATATAGGTGCATATCGTTGATACAATAGCACCCTCATTTGCAGATTTGCACCCTCAAAGGAGCAAATCTGCACCCGTAGGGGAGGCACACATTGCTGCTATTGTATCAACGATATGGGTGCAGATTTGAACCATTATTTCTTAGTGTGTACAGAATACCTAAACATTCTTATCAGTACCAAAACATCACTTCGAGATAGTTGAGAACCAAACCACATGGTGTTATCGCCATAGACGATATTAATGTAAGGGCATACAAATCAAATCTACACTAACTGGCCATAAGTATTGCAACATTGAAGTTCACACCAAAGTTCAGTTTGGAGAACTGTGTTACAATAATTTATTTTATTTTATTTATACTACTTAAGACTTCTTGAAAGTGCCTGTGTATTGAAGTCAATGTTCTTTTTTACTGTTCTTGCACGGAAACAAAGTCCTTCAATACTTTGTCGGGTAACCACGTGACCTGATAATTGCAGCCATCCGTCTAGACAATGTCTCATACAAATTCATGTTGCAATACTTTTGGCCAGTAGGTGTATATTATTAGTTTTTTTGTTTTACTGAAGATTCGTTTATGGATATGACTCTTAATAACACAACGCAATTTCTTCAATATACTTGCCAGCAGCCCCACACAAGACCTCTAAGGTAGACAGTCAAAATTCCTGCACTCTAAATAACGAAGTGCTGAATATAGCACCTCAAGTGCAGTCATTATACAAGCTCCTAAAAAGTGCTAAAATTAGCACTCGAGGTGCCATATTCAGCACTTTGAGTGTACTTTGTATATGTACTCTAAAATCGAAGTGCTAAATATAGTACCTCAAGTGCAGTCATTATATAAGCTCGTAACAAGTGCTAAAATTAACACTTGAGGTGCTATGTTCAGTATTTCGGGCGCAATCTGTACATGCACTCTAAAAATGAAGTGCTGAAATTTAGCACCTCAAGTGCAGTCATTATACAAGCTCCTAAAAAGTGCTAAAATTAGCACTATATTGAGCACTTCGTTATTTAGAACCCTCCTACTATTGATGCACTTTAGTTGCTGTAGAGGTCAAAACCAGTCAACGGCCTGTTTTAACTGTTGACCCACATGTGCACACAGGGACATTTTTGACTGGTTTTTGACTGTCATTTTGACCACTCTGAACAATACCAGACAATGCTTTTACCAGTCAAAAACAGTCGACTCGTTTTGACCTGTAAATAATTTGTCCCTAATTTGCCATAGTAACCAATCAGACTTTTTTCAATTTTAAGTTTTCCCGCCCATTAGTACATTCAGGAAGAGACCCTACCATTGTATCTAATCCACATGCATGTATTCCTTATAGTTTTGGAGATAGAGCATGCATTCAAATGACGAATGCTCTAACTGGCTATTTTTGTAATTTGGCAAAGTGACCAATACCGCATTGGTCACTATGCCAATTTAATTTAGGATTGGTCATTATGGCAAATTAGGGACAAATTGTTAGTGTTTGATAACCATAAGCGCTCCTTATATGGATATTACAGATTTATGACATCTAATAGCAACAGAGAGTCACGCCATGTTTAAATTGTTTTTCAAGCTGATACACGTATTTCTATCGAGGACGTTTTTAGTAACGCGGTTGATTTGTTTAAGATATTTATTTGCTTACCACATTCTCCCTCATCCAATCCATAGATCTGACAGTCTCTGAAACCATCGCATCTAGCATCGGGTGACACACACGAGCCATCACCACAATCAAAAAGGCTGGCTTCCGGGCAAGATGATTCATCTGTAAGTGCATAAATCATACGAGATTAATCCAGAGGGCTGCAACTGCATGGTAAATAGAAAGTTAAAATAAGTTGACATTTCTATTTCATTTGTGGTAATATTCACAACATTGTAAACATTTAGAATAAATAATTTTATATGGATCTCAATGTGGAGACTATTTTTAGTTGTGTGTACAGGTTAAAACAACTTCAAAACGGACCTGGGTTGATAGGTCTTTTCTGTCGCGTTTCCGAGACTCATCTTCCAACTAAACTCAAATCTTGTCATAGTATAACTATATTTAAGTCGCTGCTTAAAACTCATCTTATGTCACAATTCTTCAAAGATGATGTATATTTGTACATGTATCTTTCTATGCTATCATTGTATATTGTTTGCATTCATGTTTTTTGTTTTGTTTCCGCGCCTTGAGCGCCCAGCAGAGTGGATACGTGCGCGCTACAAATAAGAGAACTTATATCAGTCCTTGACTCATTTCTCTTCTCACGCCTGGAGGACAATCGGCACATACTGATACCTCCACATTTTCTAAGACCTTCGGCCAATTTTCATGAAACTTGTTACCAATGTTTCCTTGAACAAGGTCGGTCAAACGATGTCAACAGATTTTCTCTAAGGTCACCGTTAGGTGGCACTGTACCTTTGTTATAAATGTTTTCATGAGTAAAATCGATAATTTGACACTATGTCTGACGGAACAACCGAGCACATTAAATTGCACCTCCTGTTGGTCGGATTATTCGTAAATTTTGACCAGGAATTCCGGTTAGAAGTTTCAGAGACATAATGTTGGAGCTTTTATAAAAGCATGATTAGTATAATGGTAATACTTACTAGTATATGGTAATACTTACTTGTGGCCGAGACGTTACCCAGCAACAATAAGCGAAATCCAGTATACGTCACGGTAGAATCAGAGCTGAATGTCACAAACACTAAGGTCGAATTGAACATCATGGTCCGCACTTTTGTGGTTCCGTGCAGCATGAAAGAAACCATCTCACCTCCAGTTAGAGTACTTCCATCAAATTGTAATATGTCGTGGGCGTGTTCACTTGAAAAATTAAGAACCTTCACGAGTATCGGATTTGCACCAAAGCGTTTAATCTCCCAAACACAGTCGATACCAGAAGGATATTGGAGAGGGTACTCTGGTGATGTTATAAATGAATAGCGCCAGAATGAAATGAAGTAAGAACGCCGACCACATTCATCTAAAAAATAAAAAATAAATAAAAAAACATAAAAAAGAACCGAAAGTGAGTAGTTTTTTTTTTTTTTTGTAATTTAAAGCATGAGAGATGCCCAAGCTAAAGTTCATATATTCTGAGCAGGTGGCAGATTAATCAGATGACTGACGAACATTAGATTGTTAGAACATTCGATGTGTTTTTTGTGCGAACTTACAAAACAACTTACGTTAAGAGTAAATGCATGCAGTCCGAATAACCTAAAGAACTAGCGGGGCCCGTACGCACAAATGCCAGGTTTGCGATCACGGTTTGCATTATACAAATGTGACATGATAAATTATTGTGTTCAACTTTGAACACAATACGTGTAACGTCAAATCCGTATAATTTATGCACACGTTTACGTTTCATCTTCTAAAATGGTCCCAAGTGAACATGCCACTGAGGACGTTAAGTATACCGTTACGAAACCCGTTCCCCACAGTTAACAACATGCAGTGCGTGGTTGCAACCCATATGGTTCCAGCGTATGCGTACGGCATTTGCCAAATCTTATTTATTTAGATTGAACTGTATATCGGACGGTCAAAGTGTCAAGCGCGTCCATTCGAATATAACATCGCACTGCTAATGTTAATTAATGTCTTCAGTTTCAGGTCTCCGCACGCGTTGCCTCAAATGCGCGGATCACAATTTCGTATTGTACGTCACCGTAACAATTTTGAAGCCGACCTACGATCAGAAACCGGATACTTTTTTGCGTTATCACAATGATGAAGTACGATTTTTTTTACTATACAAAACTTGTATTTTTGCAACAACTTCTGTGCAAAAATACATGCGCAAGCGCACTTAATTTTATTTACATAATCTGACATGACCTGTCACCTCCAGTTAGCTTTGGTATAATCTTCTATATTAATGTTCAGTTTATTTTATGAAACACATTTTACAAACTGAACAGTAACGTCTAACCTGAAAATATGCTAATATTCATTTGCATCTCAACTTGATCTCAATTCAAATTAAGAATTGAACGAGACATCGGAGTTTCCATGTAGAATCAAGTAAGAATATGCTGGAAGTTAAAGGGAATTATATACAACATTGGTAAAATTGGCAAAACTTCTGTCTCCAAGTAGCCCCTATACATTTATTCTCTTTGAAAGAGTACTTCTTCCAGTAAACGCATATACACAGACACATCCCAACATGACGAAATTAACGTTGATCTGCGCACTTCCGGGTTTGATAACGAGGCTCAGTGTTTACGCACGCACTGTATGATGGGAGCATGAGTCGTTCTATTGTCTACCTCTAGCCGGTGTTGTGACTTGACACAGAGAGCCTCGGTTTCAATGCGGAAGTGCGCAGACTGGGTCAATTGTGACCCGCTCTGTCGAAATGAGACTTGTCCCCCAACGGAGGTTTCCGTGTAATTCGACTCTGAACTTGTGCTCGCCAAAAAAAAAATCGAAAAACATTGCATATCGATTTCTAGGTTTTTATATTTTTAGTTTGATAAAATCTCGATCAATCTTATGGTGGTCTTACCTTTTCATAAAAATATTAATAAATCCATAAAAAAGGACGATTTCTGGACAATGTCTGTATCATGTTTGTCTTTCATGTGGCCTCCGTTAAATCCAAACAGGTCAAAATATCCTTGTTTTCGAGACAGCAACACGAGTATTTCCGTTAACGTTAAACGTACGTGTTTGGTATCAAAAGAAAGGTCATGACCTCAACTGCGCACTGTTGTGGCAATGACTAAGCAGTATGGAGCTCTAATAGTAGTTTTAAGCCGCAAAATAAATAGTTAGCCAACGAGCCGAATCATCGGCAAGGTAGAAGAAATACAGCTCTTTGATTGGACAACAGTAAGCAACCAGTTGTCTGAGCATACGCAGTTTACCAGAAAATGAATGACGTCACCCTTAATGACGTACGATCTTTCGGCCAACTCTAGGCCCAGCTTAGCCGGTTATACAGACCAGAGTCTAGGCCTGGGCCCCGCCGCTCCGTAAGCTGGCTATCTGCATACACCTAGCCTATACCTAGTGCATGCACTGTGTACGCCGCGACTCCACACACAGCAGGCGGAATGAATACGCGGGCCGGTGTGTACAGCCGGTGTTTGGTACAAGGGCTGATTAATTATTCATGAGTTGTACATCGAACGATAGCTCGCGCGCTTGCTCTGTGTGTGGACCAAGTTTAATGTTGATTTTCTCCGAAGCGCGAAATTCAAAAACGAAACAGGCCGCCAAGTGATGGTTGTCTTCATCGCTCGATAATTCCGGAATGGAATAAGCTACGGAAATAACATTTGTATCATTGGAAAGCCCGTGAGTTACTTGTTAACCTAGTATACATATCTATGAATGTCAGATCTGGGGGACAAGTCTCATTTCGACGGAGCGGGTCACAATTTTAAAGTCGTCTAGTAGCAATAATTTTAACTTTTGAAAAAAGGGCAGAATCGTATACAATATTATTTCTATAGGATTCAGGGAGGGCACACACAAAAACGTATGCTAAATTACAAATAAGAGATAAGAAATAGAGATAGGGAAGGGGAACAGGCCCACCCTTTGCCCGCTAATGTATGCCTTGCTCGTTAACGAAGACAAATAATAAGCCTGAATTTACACAGGTTGGTTGTAGTTACTTATGTGTATCTTGATTCAAAGACAGAAACCGTTCTCGTAGAAGTTTGCCAGCAGTACCAACGCTGGACGTCTATTTAAATATGTTATACCTTGTGAGCAGAAGGGGCGGCCAGATTTTGAAGTGTCGTTCTTCACGCACACGAGATTGTGTTCGTACATATTATCGCAGGCAATCTCATTTTTCCTGCAAGAAACTATTGACAATATTGATTATCAGATATGGGAACTTATAGCTTTGCATGGTGAAGCGGATAAATAAGACTAATTGTGGTGACACCATGTGAAATTCTCAATTGAGTAGTAGTTAGTTCTGAAAAGAAGTGGACGTTACAATTCGACGTTTAGATCAATATGCTCTGACCGTAAATTTGGTCTAGCGCCATATCTTGTGTTAGTTTTGGGGGTGTCAATTGCCCGGGCGGCTTAATTGCATTGTTTATGGTATTATCTCGTTGTCAAGTTATGGAAAGTTACTAGAAAGATACCGAGTTGAAAGTTGCAGATTCGTACCCGTTTGTCGAGGTTTGGTTCCACAAGTACAAATGTCGGTAAGGACAAAAAAGTAACGCAGTAAAGCACTGGAGTTCAGGCGTGGAATATTTGATATTTTTCTAATAGAAAAATATCAAATATTCCACGCCTGAACTCCAGTGCATAGTATGCAGTTGAAGCATGCATCAAACGAATACCGCCCCTTTTCATTCATGATAAATTATAATAAAACATTCAAAAGAACTAACCTCATTTTACATAAACTTTTGGAAACTATACATGCTATATCATGGGACTCAATATGGAGTTAAACATTATATGTTTGTTGTATTTGATAATATTTGATAATAGTTTTACCTGCGTCATCTGACGACTGTTCAATATGAAGCGAGAAACCTGGTTTACGTACACTGCCGTCTGACGTAAATCTGACAATCATAGTATTCTCTCTTGATACAACAGTCGCTGGGAAGTATTCTCTTTGTAATAATACACATAAACATATTACAACTCATGACCAAAATATGAAAGTTAATAATATTGATGTTTGTTCAAAAAGTTGTTTTAATTTCCTTGTTTGAAAATGTCATATTCTTATAAAATGGAGCTTTAAGCAAATCGTAATAATTGACCTTTCCACATTTTGAGAAAAATAAACGACATACGTTTCATTGTATAACCCTTCTTTAGTCTGGTCCCAGGACCAGTACCTGACTCTGCTCTCTGTACATTTTTATTTTGTGTTCATTTCACACCTGACTAACTTCTGCTCACTCTTGTGTTCATGTATGATTGCATGTTTGTATAGACGAATTTCAAATTGACCCAGTCTGCGCACTTCCGCATTGAAACCGAGGCTCTCTGTGTCAAGTCACAACACTGATGCCAGGTAGACAATAGAACGACTCAAGCTCCCATCATACAGCGCATGCGTCAACACTGAGAGCCTCGTTATCAAACCACGGAAGTGCGCAGATCAACGTTAATTTCATCATCTTGGGATTTGTCTATTCTGTCTCATTTTGCCTTTGAGATAGAACCTATACTAGGTTCAATACGTAAGGCCAATAACCATTATTTTGTAACGTACGTTTAATTATCCAAACGTACAGTAAAATATTGTAAAATGTCACTTTCCCGAACTCCTTCTGACTCGAATTCAGAAAAACCTAAAGTCCACTGGAGGAAAACAAATGGTCCCCTATTTTCTAAAAATCACCTTCCTGATGTCGCCCTTGCAAAGTCATATCATTAGTAAACAAAATCACCGAAGTATTGTCCAAACATTGTGTAAATAACACCGGCGCCGTTGCACGCATAAATGTAAGAGTGCAATTTGTTTTCCTCCAGTGGACTTTGGGCTTTTCGGAAATTGAGACAAAATGAGTTCGGACAACTTTTTTTTTTTTCAATATTTTACCATAGGTTGTGGTAATAATTTTTTTGTTTAATTTACTTATGACATCGTCGCAATAGCGCAACGAGGTCGTATCAAAGTTACGACCTTATTGCAGACGTGGATTTTACTCAGTGCAACAAGGTTGTATCTTTTGTACAGAGTTCCAGGATGAACACGCAAAACCTGTGGAAGATACGACCTTGTTGCACTCAATTATTTTAATGTATAGAAATAATTATATGCACTATTGCACAAACGACCTTGTTGCATTTTTAGATATGACCTTGTTGTTCTGACAGGATGACATAACCTCTCTAAACATGGGGAAAGATCAATTATTGATATTTGATTGGAGCCTCTCTTTAATAGAAAAACTTCAAAAACCTCTTTCCATGCTGGAAATGAAATTTGCCTTCCCACATTTAAACATCATACAATACATGAGTCAGTACTCGTCTCAATCGTCATCATCGCTATTGTTTTATATTATTTATTTTCATCACTCTTTATGATGACCACCGTCGTCAAAATTCATCGTATCCATAATATGTTTCAACATCGTTATCACTATAATTATTATTTTCACCATTGTTAGTTTTGTCATTATCGTCAACATGGTTGATAAACATGGTCGGCACTGTATTTATTGATGTCATCAATGTTAGTTTTGCCATTATCGTCAACATGGTTAATGAATATGGTCGGCACTGTATTTATTGATTTCATCAATGTTAGTTTTGTCATTATCGTCAAGATGGTAATAAACATGGTCATTATCGTCAACATGGTTAATTAATATAGTCGGCACGCTATTTATTAATGTCATCAATGTTAGTATTTTCACTATCGTCAACGTGGTTAATAACCATGGTCGGTACTGTATTCATTGTGTCATCAGTGTTATTCAAATTAGCCGAATATGAAATTATTTAATTTGCATACCCAGTTATTTTAAGGAATGGTGTTTCATGTCCATCGCCGTTCCCGAACATCAGGTAGTCGAATCCTTCCTCAAGATAGAAGTCAAGGAAGGTTACCGAGACCCGGTATTCCATCTCTGCCACCATTAGCCAGAAACACAGTACATCATTGGGGTAATTATTCACTGGCCAGCCCGGTGAAGTTATATTAGACGGGGCATCATGAGATACATGAATAACTGTCTCACCGCATGGTTCTAGGAGTAAAAATGAAGCTCACATGTTATTTGCCTCCAACAAAGTCGGATTGAAGAAGGGAAAGCTATGTGTTCCAGCCTAACTCTGCCTTCAAGAAATATTTATTTTTAAGTCCAAAAAACAGTTGTATTGAATAGCCAAGTAAAGGGGTTACAGATGATGAATTCTTCGTTTGTAAACATCCTTACGTTTTTCCTCTCGAAGCACTGACAATGAAAATAAAATTGGAAAGGTGAACAAGTTGAGGAAACCCGAGGAAACCTGTAAACAATTAGTGTTTGCAAAGTGAACCAGAAACACCGAGGTAAACCCTACTCTTCCACGATAAGTGTTCTCGGTTCTTTTACGTGCATGCATAAATACTAATCATGGAGTACACGGGACATACAACTTAACGTCTCATCCGAAGGACAAACCAATCATATGGTTAAGTGTTTTGCACAAGGACACAAGCGCCGCAACCTACCGACCATGTTTTGACGGACACCAGAACTTGTGTCTGGTGCACTAGACCACGACACTCCACTCATTTGTAGAAAGACGTAGGTTTGCTGTACAATTATTATTATTATTATTATTATTAATCAACACTTATATGGCGCTCTTCAAAGAGCACAGCGCCTTACAAAATTACAGGCAAAAAAATGTAAGCAAGACAAGTAAACAACAAAACACCTAACATTTATACAAATGTGTTTTCAAAAGACGTTTGAAAACAGGCACAGACACCGCCTCACTCAACTGCATTGGCAAGTCATTCCATAGCCGTGGAGCAGCAACAACGAATGAATGATCGCCAGCTCTCTTCGTGGAGCGCGGAACCGAGAGCCTTGTGGTATCCGATGAGGAGCGGAGTCTGGGCCTATTCTCATCCGTAAATGTGTCGCTAAATAAAGTAATAAGGTCACTCAAGTAAGGTGGAGCGACATTCATCATACATTTGTATACAAATAACATTATTTTAAAATATATTCTGTCCTTGACCTGGAGCCAGTGTAAGGAATCTAATAGATCCGCAGAGCACCTGTCCCGTCCGCACGCAAAAACCAACCTGGCTGCCTTATTCTGGAGACGTTGCAGTCGCTTGAGATCAGCTTCACGAGCACCAAACAAAAGCGAGTTGGCATAGTCAATGCGAGACAGGACAAGTGTTCTAACGGCATGATGACATGCTTCTTGAGTGATAAATCGACGTATCCGCCACAAATTGCGTATGTGAAAATTAACAATTTTCACCAAATTACTGATGTGAATGGACATATTCATTGCACCATCAAATGTTACACCCAGGTTTTTAACAAAGATGGAAGGCTTAATTGATGTACCGTCAAGCGTCAGTTGGATATTAGACACAGAACTCACTTCGCTTCTCTGGGATTTGATGTAGGATTTGAGGCTTTGCATGATGAAGATGTATGTTCTTAAGTTCTTTTGGGTACACCACGTAATGATTTTTTTCAGTCTTCTGACGATGCAAAGAACAGGCTAGTCGAAACGTTGTGAACAAACCAACCGTGCTCTTTTCAGAGCCATCACTTAAAAAAAGAGATCATTACATGGTGTACCCGAAAGAACTCAATAACATTCTCTGGGATTATCTCAGGGTTAGATCCAGGATTGCGTAAGTGGGATGCAGACGGTTGGAATGAAATGAAATAAATTAAATAAGTAAAATGAAATAAATAAAATTACAGACAACAGAGGGGATTCAGGACCCCTAGATCACATGACGTCACAATCACCTGCTATAATATTTGGAATTCTGTGACAAAATTTACCGCAATCAAATTCATCCGAGAAGTCTTCGCAGTCGGTTTTTCCATTACAGATTAGATCATTCACGATGCATCCTTCGCCCGATAGGCAAGCAAACTCGTTCTCAGTGCAGTTCCCTGTAATGTGCATACAATTCGTTTACATTTAGAAAATAATGTAAGGTTACCATATCTACGTTATTGTAATTCTGTTAGCTCGATGTTTGCTATTGAAATGTAAATGCAGTGCAAGGCCGCTATATTGAACATCATGGGTCCCTCTCTACAAAATGTTCATTTAGTTATTATAGCTTATATAGTTATATGGAAACCATTTGTCAAGTTTGGTAAATATAGTGGTATTCGTTATAGCGGATTAGACTTGAGCGAGGTGTTCGAAGACGAGTAAACCAACCAACAAGTCTCATATAAACTCACCACAACCAAATTCATCGCGCAACTCTGGACAGTCCGCCCGTCCATCACAGACGGCTGTTTCCGGGATGCAGACAAGACCAGAAGAACAAAGTCGCTCGTTTGGTAAACACTCTAAAAATGTTTCAGAATGAAAAAGACTATTACAATTTCACTTAATTCATAAATGCCCAAGACGGTTTAAACAATCTGATTGGACAAAACAGAATAACGTGGGGTGTATTAACGAGCAGTGTATGCGCCAGCTGTTTTGTGCGACGCGCGACGCGGATTTCAACCAATCAGAGTGACGAAGATTGGCATCACGCGCCTGACTCATGTACTTTGGAAGTGTTCCGTGTGTCAAGGAAGCTCGTTCGGCAAACATTCTACAAATGTTTAATAATTAAAAAACAAACGATATAATTTGAAAGGCTACAATTTCGTTTAATAAAAATATTTGCATAGTTTCTGATTGAGAATTTATTTCTATGTTTGGTTGGATCTTTTAGGTAGGTTGCTTTTTTTTGTTTGGTTAAATGTCGTCGTCGTTTTTATTGTTTTCAATTCTACTGTCCTTGTTGTAGTAGCCTATTTAATTTATACCCTTGTTGTAGTACTTGTTATTGTCATTGTTATTGCTGTTGTTCTTGTTATTGTTGACGTTGTTCTTAATGTTGCTGTCATTGTTGTCATCGTTATCGTTGTTCGTTGTTGCTGCCACTGTTGTTGAAGTTGCTGCCAACCTTGTTATAAATGACTGTCGTTATTGTTATCATCGCTGTCATTGTTGTTTTGTTGTCGTTGCTAATAATAATTTAATTGCTCACCAATATCAATGTATTGCTGAATATCAATCACTGTCATTGAGTACCATAACGGACAACGACCCGTGATCCACATTATTGATCCATTAGTGGTTACGTAATGTGGGAAGGTGTATCTCCAGCTACTGATGGTTCGAATAATCTCCATTTCAGTTCCTTGCCGTAAAGTTATAGTACACCTTCTATGGAGTTCACGTATTCTCGCTTGGATCCTGGTTCCTGGCTCGGCCACAATTAACCAGATACACTCTTTCAACCGGTTTTGCTGAATAACAATCGTTTCGTTGGGCCTAATGTGCAATGTTTCATTTCCACAAAATCCTGTCAACGAATAAAACTCGAAATAACTAAAATGTTTGTTTAAAATCTATTGTATTCTCCAGAAAAATTACAAACTTGCAGTATTAAAAATAAAATGCCTAAAATCCGTTTCAATCTGGGGTCACCGTAGATCCTCTCGTCGTCTCTTTTAAAGAGGTATTGTTGCGACTTCGCGTCTCTGACGGCAGAGGGCGCGCTTCATGTGCGCGAGATAGCCCAGCGTGGCGCTTTTAGGAAGCTGCTTGCACAGACACATCTGTCACGTTGCACAGTTGCAGGTTTTCAGGGTTCAAAGTTATTACTGGGTGAGTAAAATAAACATACTTTTTTCCAATTGTTGTGCATATAAAGTGGGCTTTATATGGTATTAATTATAATAATTTTTTGGGGTAATTTCTTCAAGTAAAATACAAAATGGGGATCAGGATAACTCATCGATATGACCCACATGTTAATACATGGCTCTCGTTTAAGTTAGGGGTTAAAGTTCATGTGGTATTTTAATATTGCCTGGGATCCAGTTGTTGTAAATGTTCATGTTCCCTTTGTCATTTCTATGCAGCCAATAAGCTCAACCTCAGCAAGGGAGGGATGCTACAAAGGGAGGGATTTTGCTACACCGCTACACCGATATCTGGATCTGGATCTGGATCAAATACTGCCCAACACCCCTAAAAAGAGCAACACGGGCAGGGTATGGTGCACAGATGTAGTTGATAGTTTGATTTGCTTAGTTGCTTATTTCTTGTCGACTTGTGTGACGTACTTCCTTGCTTCTGCTTTGAATTTCTGTTTATCTTCAATTTGTGTGATATGATGTGGTAAGAGATTCCAATCTTTCAGAGTCCGGGGTATAAATGAATACTTGAGACAGTTTTTACTGGAGGAGATTTGGATAAATTTACAGTGACGAGATGACCGTAGGACTGGGCGTAGGATCGTTTGAAGCGGTATGGCGAGGCGACCTAGGAGGGCTTCATGGAAGATGGTGACTCTTGCTACTTTCCTTCTAATCTCCAAGGGCTCCCAACCCAGTTGAACTTTCATTGCCGTTACGCTGCTGTATCTCCCGTAGTCCCCAATGACGAAGCGAGCACTTCTGTTTTGTACAGCTTCCAACTTCAGTGTGAGTTTTTTTGTCTGAGGATCCCATATGGACCCACCATACTCCAGGCATGGACGTACTAGTGTTTGGTATGCTAAGTTTTTTACAAACTTTGAACAGGGGTGAAGGTTTCGTCGTACAAACCCCAGAGTTTTGTTTGCTTTACTTATAATATTGTGTATGTGTGAGTTCCAAGTTAGGCTTGATGTGATTCTGACCCCAATATATGGGTATTCTTTTGTTTCAGCCAATATAGTATTATTTAAAGTGTATGTATAACTTGATGGAGATTTTGAATGTGTTATCTTTAGGACGAAGCATTTCTGCGCGTTAAATTTCATCTGCCATTTAGCTTGCCAAGCGGTCAATATATCTAGGTCATGCTGCAGTCTGCCAGCATCCTCAGGTCCGGCTACATGCCTATAAACGATGCAGTCGTCTGCAAACAGCTTAACACTGGATGTAAGATCATTTGGCAGGTCGTTTATAAAGACGACAAAATCCATCGGGCCAGAAACCGTGCCTTGGGGGACACTCGAATCAACATCCACCCACTGAGAACATTTACCATTAATAATGACCCGTTGTTTCCTGTTCGTTAGAAATGCTTCAGTCCATTTTAATGCTTTGCCACGTATTCCATAACTATTTAGTTTAAGCAGTAATCTTTGGTGGGGTACCTTATCAAAGGCTTTCGCAAAACCCATTATGATCACGTCGACCTGATGTTTTTGGTCGACGTGGGACGCAATCTCATGGATGGTATTAATGAGTTGCGTCTCACATGAATGATTTTTGCGAAAACCATGCTGATTTTCACATATGATATTGTACCTGTCCAAATGTTTCATTATATTTGACTTTAAGATATGCTCAAACAATTTACTGCAAACAGATGTAAGATTTACAGAACGATAATTTGATGGGTTTGTTTTGTCCCCTTTTTTATAAATGGGAGTGATATTTGAAATCAACCAATCTGTTGGGATAACACCTGTGTCTAGTGAATGCTGGAAAATAATTGTTAAAACAAGCCCAATTTCCTTTGCTATTATTTTGAAATATTTGGGTGACATCCAATCTGGACCCGAGGCTTTGTTTGGGTTTAGCTCTGTTAACAACTCAACAACCCCCTCTTCCATAATGACAATATCAGGCATTGTTGGCACATTGCTCATGGGTTCAGATGGGAAGTCATCCAAGTTTTCTTTTGTGAATTGTGATTTAAATTGGTTACTTAGTAACCTATCTGTAAGCTATCTGTAAGCTATCTGTGATTAGCTTCCCACTGGTTTGATCTCTAAGGGCAGAAATTGTTGTATTTCCATTTTTCAATGATTTAATAAAACTAAACATTTGTTTTGTAGATTCTAGACATTTTTCACGAGTGTATCTCCTGTATGCAACTCTTGTTTCTCTTTTTACTCTTTTTCGCACGACTCGAAAATTTTCCCAATCCATCTGTGTGTTCTGTTTCACAGCTCTATTGTAAGCTCTCTGTTTGCGCCTTTGATAGCGTTTGATTTTCTGGGTAATCCACGGCATATTTTTTATTTTGTTTTACCATTTTTGATGGAACATGTGTTTCAATGGAAGCAACGGCTCTATTTTTGAATTCTATCCAGAGACTATTTGCATCAGTATCAGATAAATCTTTCATAGCAAAATCATTACTTATCATCTGAGCGTCAGCTTTTAATCCTTCTATGTTAGCTTTTTGATACAGATACACTTTCCTTGGAATCTGTTTAACCCTTTTGACACTTGCATCAATTTCCACTAACGGAATACTGTCATGGTCACTGATACCAGGGACCGTTGTAGTTTTGTTTACAAGTGTGGGGTTTGTAGTAAAAAAAAAGATCTGTTTTACCACAACGTGTCGGCCTATCAATGATCTGCTCTAGACCAAAATCAGCAGCCATTTCTATCATTTCCTTGCATATGCCAGGTTTTTGACACCCAGAAATAGTGCATTGAGACTCCCAATTTATATCACCCATGTTAAAATCGCCTGCAAGCCAAACATTGCTATGGTAAATATTTTTGATGTTATTAAGGGAGTCTCTCAACTTATTCAGGTAGGTCATATCGGTGCTAGGTGGTCTATAAAATGCACCAACAATGATAGATTTGTTACTTTTGACCGACTCAATTTGAGCCCACACTAGCTCACAATCCACCTCCAGGTCCAATCTATGGAGACTAATAATATCACTCTTAGTCGCAATCAGTACCCCTCCGTAAGAATTTCCTTTGCTGTTGGGTTTTCTGTCCTTCCTAATGACAGAATAATTTGGTGGAAATACTTCACTGCTTTGAATTGATTCATTTAACCAGGTCTCAGTGCCCACAACTAAGTCTGGGTCATGTATCTCCAAGCATACCGCTAGCTCCGCGGTTTTCCCTTTCAAGCTTTGGACATTTATGACCAAGACCCTTAGTGGACTCGTGACCCTGTTTGAATCATTATTGGCCTTTGTTCTATTTGGATTTCTCCCCTGTGTGTTTCTATTTTTTTCTACCGGTTTTGTTTTATTTTGTGGTGAGGAAGTTGCAATTGGAGATTTTATTTTATACAATTCTCCTTCAAATGACCCAATGCTAGTGTTTGTGCTATCAAATTCCATGTTGCCCGAGTCGAATAGGCTACTGGCTAAATTTGGCATCTTACAACGCCAGCATGACCATGTCAATTTGCTATCCTCAGTATATGCCTCAAAACTCTCCGTTTTCATGCTCAAGCAATCCACGTGATGCCAACCATCGCAAAAATGGCAACAAATAGATCTTTCGCCCCACAGGCATGCTTTGTGACATATATAGCATGGAAACTGAGAGTCTGAAACACTTGGTAGATAAGTATTTGCACTGGCGTTTCCACTAGCACTTGGTCCTGGGTGTGGGTGGCAATCATGTGCCTGGATGATAACAAGAATGCAAATGTAGAGTAAAGCACATTTAATAGCATGTTTTGTTTTGACTATATGTTTACTTAGTTTCACTATATTGGCTGGATATGGTTTATATAGGAACTCTGGAGTTTTTAGATTTCGCCAATATGCATAACTATTACTCATATCACCCGTCTTCCTTGTCGCACTTGGGTCCATCACTGGGTAGCACTTTACATTTCCGTCAGGTGTGGGTCTTGATGTTAATGCCCATAACATTATTGGTCTAGAAAAGAGAGCGTACTCACAGTTATCGACGCCATACTTCATGTAGAATCTTACTGCAGTAAGCCTGGGTCGCCCCACACAAACCACTCGTATTCTCCCCTACGCCCAGCCACTGATGGAACTTACGCCATCTTCATTTTGTTAATTGTTCACATGTAATAAGTATAACTCCAAAGTCCAAGTCCATTGGATCGTTACTGTTCAAAATGGCCACCGCCAAGGTCCTCGGGTCTTGAGTCAAAATTGTTATCGCTAAATATCTCATCCAACTTAACACAAAATTTAATGAAGAAGCTACCAAACCAACGTTCAATAGTTGCCCGATGGTATGCAACTATGATTTTTGTGGGAAACTTGGGTCTTAAGCTCAAATGATGTAAAAATGAGCATGGATTTTGCAGCGATGTTCCAAGCACGTCCGACCAGCTCTACCCACAATGCACTATACTGATCTGTGATTTGATTCATCATAATCATTTATATACAAGCATCAACCTTATATTAAACTGGTTACCAGGCTTGGTGAGAGACAGAAATAAACAGGAAACTATACTCAAAGAACTCTGCTCTCGTTTGTGATTATGAAATGTGTACATTAGTTGAGCAATTAACCTGGTCCTGGATAACAGTCTTACAGGTATCGACCCTGTTTTTTCGTTAGTTTACCGGTAAATGTTTTATTTGAGAAGGTATTATTTCCATTTTCTTTTAGATTGGAAAACTTACATATTTCACTAACTGATTGTTAGAAAGTTGGTTTAACCATAAATCAACTTTGACATTTTTATTTGATTTTTTTTGACAAACCATGTTTCTCATGATAAATTTGTGAAATGTGTCATTTTAATCATGGCAATGTTCTAAATAAAAATATTGTTTTCATAATATGATTTTAAAATATTATATGATCAGAACTCCCCTAATGGTAACTGTGCAAACATGAACATCTTTCCCCATCTTATGGGGTACCATGGCCGAGCGGACTAGTGGCTGAGTCGTTAGAATGTAGGTTTGAATCGTGGCTGCGACCATGATGCTTGTGTTCTTGAGCAAGGCACTGTAATTACTTCTCTTCACCCAGGAGTATAAATGAGTACCTGTGAGGGCAGAGGTGGTAATTGTGTTTGTTTAGCCCTGTAGGTTGCACATAATGGGCTGTATACTCCCCAGGGAGCTGAGAGAGAATATAGGAATGATATTGGCCCAGTGACCAGGGGAAATAATAAACGCATAGAGACATTCATTCGAAGGTATTATGCGCTATATAAGAACTGTTCATTATTTATTATTACCAAGTACCAAGTTCCCAAGTGATTGTGTGTGCATATTAAACTTTAGATTAAATAAATAAATAAATAAATAAATCCCCTCCCACCAGCCTCATTATGGGTGTTTTTCCATTTAGGCATATGTGATGTGATCTGGGAAAACCCTTCACATGGTGAAATTTGTCATTTTTGTGTTATATACATCAAATTAACGAGGACACTGTGTTGTTTTCAAAACTGTTTTATTCATGATTCTAGGTTGTCTATAACTTGAGTTATGCTCTCAGGAAGTTATGGCCATCGCTGTCCTTAAAAAAACAATGGCGGAAACGAAAAACAAAAGACGGCTTTTTAAATATCTGTCATCATAACACTATGTTTTTACATAAAACGATGGAATTTTTATTTAATATTTTCAAGAATGATCATTTAGATATTAACAATTAAAATGGTAACAAAAACTCAAATTGTCAAACAAAAAATTGCGGGACTATTTTGCCATTATCTTCAAAACAAGTTCGCCGACATCCGATGGGTTTTCCCAGATCGCATCATAGTAAACATATCTTCCGTGTCTTTATAATTTGGTCATCATAAATAGGTCCAAGGTCATTTCTTAATGTGTTCTTCACACTAAGAAATAATTGTTCAAATCTGCACCCA
Source organism: Zoroaster sp. YZ-2022 (assembly GCA_029582265.1). Taxonomy (NCBI): domain Eukaryota; kingdom Metazoa; phylum Echinodermata; class Asteroidea; order Forcipulatida; family Zoroasteridae; genus Zoroaster; species Zoroaster sp. YZ-2022. The sequence goes on along the minus strand of CM055816.1, from coordinate 91,650,430 downwards.
TAGGGGTGCATATCGTTGATACAATAGCAGCACCCCTGTGTGTGCAGACATGGCACCCCGTGATTGTGTGCCTCCCATACGGGTGCAGATTTGCTCCTTTGAGGGTGCAAATCTGCACACAATCACGGGGTGCCAAGTCTGCACCTACAGGGGTGCTGCTCTTGTATCAACGGTATGGGTGCAGATTTCAACCATACGAACAGTGACAGATAATTTGTCGAGTGAAATTAACGCCTTATTCAAACAGACACATCCTTATTAGCTGAATTTTTTTCACTGTTCATTTGGTACACAATGCGTTTTGTGCACAAAAATTTAGATGTGACGTTAACCAAAACAATTTGGACGAGAAGAGTGGACGAAAACGTTAAAAAAAAAGTTGAAATTAAAGGTTAACAACCCAAAACAAAACATTTCGACTAATTCTTTACCGCACATGAACTCATCCGTGAAGTCAGTGCAGTCAGCAATTCCATCGCAAATCTTATAGCCTGGAACACAGTCGCCCGACAAACACTGGAAATACATTGCTTCGCATTCGCCTGTTTAAAGACAAAAATAAAATTACGGGTTGGCCCAACAAAAGTACAGGATGGTGATTTTTCTTGTCCTGCGCGCTAACCTCCCGCTTCACTGCTATTTTGACAATATTTTCGCTTGGTTCTGACCACATTTAACAGCATAAAACTGAGGGGAGCTGAGTTGCTGTCGACCGGGCTAGCACTTTAGGTTTAGCAGAACGTCGCAAAGTCTCGAGGGAATTGCCACAACATGATTATATTCTCAGGGTGGGTGTTCCTATCCCGTGTTGTCTTTAAAAAATAAGCAAATTTGTTTGAGAGTATTATCTAAACAGTTGTAAGGGTTGTACATCGCATGCCCAGCACGCGTAAGGTAACTGCTAAGGGAAGCGCATTGTACATTGATGAGCGTGCGTGTGCATATTTCACCCAGAAGGTTGACATCATTAGTGTACTCACCGCAGCCTAACTCGTCCCCGTTGGTAGGGCAATCTCTCCTCCCGTCACAGACCTGTGATGTATTCTCCAGGCAGTCCAGACCAGATGGACAGGTAAACTGACTCTCGTCACATTCTGAAATAATGGGAAAGTTTATTTATTTATTTATTATTTAACCTGGGGAGACCTTTCTGTGAAACACTGTTTTTCAAAGGTGCCCAGAAAACCTGTAAACAAGGGCGCTTGCTATGTGAACCAGAAACACTGGGGTGAACCCCGACTCTTCCACAATAAGTGTTCTGGGTTCTTTTACGTCCATTACATTAATAATCTAGTACAAGGGACCTACAGCTTAATATCCCATCAGAAGGATGAAGCAATTGTGGACGAGGATTCATCTTACCCGATACGGTATACGTTGTGAAGACAAGCCTCAGTTTTGTCATGTATCCATATCTACTCGTAAATTTTAGCGTTATCCACACTCCGGAGTCAATTGATATCATTTCGGTCGGCAGAGAAACAATTCGTGACGTGCTATCTATCACTAAAAGAGGAACCCTGTTGGTCGGTTCGATTCCGTTCCCAATCGCCAAATTTACACGATAACCGAGAAATTCCATCACTTCTACCCGGATTCTGGTTCCGTTTGGTTCCGTCACTCTCCAAATGCACTCGAAACGCTTGGCGAGCTCCGTGTAGTTGGTGATGATGACATTGTCTGATGTGGTATTCGGAATAGTTTCTGATATTCCTGGATATATTGCGAAGTAGCCAGATTCTCCCAATATAGTCAGAGGCTCACCATGACGTAAAGACATGTCCGTGGTACCACAAAGATCTGACGTGGTGATAAATATTTCACAATATGTTTACAATGTTTGTATTCTGAATAATAAAGAATTGAATTTAGTGCTTTTATTTTGCCTTATTTGTCAAGTGAACTGTATCACGAGGTGTGCCTCATACAAATTATGCAGTGTCAGTTGTGTTTTGGTTAAATTTGTAACCATTTAATTGTCCTGTCAGAACAACAAGGTCGTATCTATAAAGAAAATACAACAAGGTCATACGTGCAATAGTGTTTGAATTTGCATACATTAAAACAACTGAGAGCAACAAGGTCGTATCTTCCATAGGTTTTGCGTGTTCATCCTGGAACTTTGTAAAAAGATACGACCTTGTTAATAATAATAATAATAATAATAATAATAATAATAATAATAATAATAATAATAATAATAATAATAATAATAATAATAATAATAATAATAATAATAATAATAATAATAATAATAATAATAATAATAATAATAATAATAATAATAATAATAATAATGTGTGGATTTATATAGCGCACGTATCCACCAACTAAGTGGTGCTCAAGGCGCATTATATTATTATCCCTGCTCATAAGGCTCATAAATCATTCCTGAAACCATCTCAGCTCCCTGGGGAGTATACAGCTCAATTGCTGCCATTTCTAGCGCATATAGAGCAAACCAACTCTGCCTTCACAGGTACCCATTTAACCCCTGGGTGAAGAAAAGCAATTATGATTAAGTGTCTTGCTCAAGGACACAAGTGTCACGGCCGTGATTCGAACCCACATTCTGTTGCTAACACCAGAACTTGAATCCGGTTGCACTGATGCGACGAAATATTGAAGATGTAGCGACCGCGTTTTCGCTGTTTTATTTCCCAACAATTTTTCTTTTTCATTGAAAGACACCAGCACCTCTAAACATTTCAGTGACAATATTAGTTTTGGTTGAGGGTAGGTTTATCCCAGTTTAGAAATGAGCTCTTCAATTATTAAATAAAACATAAACCTCCCTCTGTGCATCTGAAAAGAGTTTGAGAAATTTAAACAATGCAAACAGCAGTTTACGACCTTGTTGTTTCACAGCATATTCTTTCATAAAGTCATACTACGTTACCAAATGCCATCTTTGAATCAAGGCGTTTTGGGCAAATCTGTATAAACAGTGGGACCGTACTCAAGTTCCCTCAGCCCTATGTTCCCTCATCCCAAAATAGACCCTATGTTCCCTCAGCCCTATGTTCCCTCATCCCAAAATAGACCCTATGTTCCCTCAGCCCTATGTTCCCTCATCCCAAAATAGACCCTATTTTGGGATGAGGAACATAGGGTTGAGGGAACATAGGGTTGAGGGAACATAGGGCTGAGGGAACATAGGGCTGAGGGAACATAGGCATGACCCCTAAACAGTAGCCGGCAGCTAGCTACAATGGTGTGCAAAACGTGTTGGAAACATTTGGTAGAGCGATATCCCAGCCAAATTAAACGCGATCGACATTTCGACATTTCTTGGTGAGAGTCATGTAAGTCAAGATGTGTCAACAGTTTTGCTCACCAGTGTAGCAACGAGATGTCTATTCAATAAACGAGGAACCGTACACCAAGAATTGTATAAAAAAATACAATCCCAGTTTGAAAACTAAAACTGCTTCCACCATAGACCTGTTTTTTATTTATTATTATTATTATTATTATTATTATTTTGTTTTTCTCGTATGTTAGATGTACTAAGGGATGAGGGCCAAAGTCATGGTACAGCCAAGCCTTTGAGAAGCCCAGCCAGACCCAGGCCATCTGGCCTTCTAAATTGTCTTTTCTGAGTCCTAATCCTGTAACAATACAGTGCCTGCCAATCAACATAATCTGGGCTTCTGGAAGTCCCGGCCCAGCTCATTATATATGTCAGTTAAGTCTGTGTTAACAATAAGAGCTATTTGAGATCTTTTCATTAGTAAAGGGTCTTTTGTGCTCAGCCTGGGCCTGGCTGGGTTTCTCAAAGGCTTGGTTGTACTATGATTTTGGCCCTCCTCTCTCGAAGTTGGTACTGAGGTTTATTTTGTAAAAAGCCCTAACGTTTTACCACATGTTAATTCATCTGACCAGTCCTCACAGTCCGCATTTCCGTTGCAGAGTTGATAACCCGGCACACAGTCTCCTGATGCGCACTCAAAGTAAATGGGTCCACACTCACCTTTTGGAAAAGTAGAATAAATATATCAAAATCATTTCATTATTTGATTTATGTATTTTGAGAGAGTGTGACGGCACAGAAGTGGCAGGCAGAAACACGACAAAAATTGAACAACAGGTGATTTTATTATCTGGAGTGCCATGGTCGAGCGGTTTAGTGCATCGGATTTATGTTCTGATGGCTGAGTCGTCAGAATATGGGTTCGAATCCCGGCCGTGGTGCGTGTGTCCTTAAGCAAGACACTTTACCATAATTGCTTCTCTCCACCCAGGAGTAAATGGGTACCTGTGAGGGCAGAGTTGGTTGTTGCGTTTGATTAGCCCTATAAATATGCGCTGTAATGGCAGCAATTGAGCTGTATACTCCCCAGGGAGCTGAGATGATTTCAGGAATGATTTATGCGCCTGATGAGCAGGGGGTAATAATGTAATGCGCCTTGAGCACCAGTTTGGTGGATACGTGCGCTACATAAGTCCACATGCGAATAGCCTCTGGCATCCTTCCATACGCCTTTAATCCCTGGTAAAAGACAACAAGTCTGGCTACATAAGTACTGGATAATTATCACTCGCATGAGGTATGCTCACACCAATATGGACGTTTTAGCTATTTTACTTGAAGAAACGAAAACAGTTTGAAATTACACGTTTCTTAAATTACTTAAACACTTTAGGGAGGAGGGCCAAAGTCATGGTACAGCCAAGCGTTTGAGAAGCCCGGCCAGGTCCAGGCTTTTTCCCTGCCTACTGGCCTATATAATGAGCTCTGCTTGCCTGGGCTAGGCCCTCCAGAAGCCCAGGTAATGTTGATTGGCAGGTACTGTATTGTTACAGGATTAGGACTCACAAAAGACAATTAGGAGGCCACGTGGCCTGGGCCTGGCCGAGCTTCTCAAAGGCTTGGCTGTACCATGACTTTGGCCCTCCTCCCTTATTATGGTTGGTCCGTTCATGAATACCTTTTCCCTGTTAACTTCTGGCGCATATTCTGTGAAATACATAATTTTAAAATATTTGTTTTCCTTTCAACAAGCAAATTATCAATGTTTCAATGTGAACAAAATGGAAATCAACGGTAAACATGGACGAAACATCTTTATTACTCTCTTAATGTAAAAGAGTGAAAACCACGCTATATGGCGGACAAGTCTTTTTTTGGAGTGAAACCCACTCTGATTCGAGTGAAAAATACAGTAAAAGGCTACCAATTCACTCTTTATACACTACCAATTTTACTCTTTATCCACTCCAAAAAGACTTATAGCTCTTTGAAAGAGTGGTTTTCACTCTTTTACATTAAGAGAGTAGGATAGCCTACTAAACTTTATTCGGTAACATTTTCTGAGAAGGTAGATCGGATAACTCAAAGTTTTGATCATTGAATAAATTACGAAAACACATTGCAGGTTAAAACTAGCCTGTTTAAGTACGTCTACTCAATGCTTACCGCAGCCTAACTCGTCCCCATTAGCAGCGCACTCTCTGTTCCCATCACATACGGACATGTTGTTCATGAGACATTCTAGACCAGACGGACAGGAGAACTCACCATCGTCACATTCTACAAGTAAATGTTACAGGGACAATATCGTCACGATCACAGCCGACTTGGGAAATGACATGGAATAGGTATCCTATTTTTATGTGAATTGCCTAGACAACAGGGCCTGATTTATTTATTTTATCGTGGCTCATGCATAAATTATCAGCCAGTAAGTCTTCTCTGATCGTGACGATATTGTTCCCTTTAAACATTTTTTCTGTATGTTTAAAGTTAGTATACACGATCACTTAAATGTATGTACGAGTACAAAATTTTAGAATAATCAATGTAAAACATGTATACAAATACACTCTTAAAACTAAAGTGTTGAATCAACTTTTTAAGAGTTCGGTCAGTGACTACTCTTTATATAGTTAGATTCAACTAAAAGAAAGTGTTGAATTAACACGGAGTCAATTTAAAAGTCTAACTTTATCAATGTTAAATAATTCAACACTTTTAAAAGTTAAATCCAACTTCATAAAGAGTAGTCACTGACCGAACTCTTTAAAATGTTGATTCAACACTTTAGTTTTAAGAGTGTAAGCCTGTGAAACTTTCAGTTTAATTCATTGTGTCGTTTACGAGAAATTAGCGAAAATGTAATCATATTGTCTGCATTATTCCTAGGGTAAGGTACGGGCAGAAAGGAATTTGAATACTGGATTATTTCGACTATACTCAAGAATATTAATCATCAGGGAATCTTACCCGCTACGGGATACGTTGTGAAGACAATCCTCAGTTTCTTCAAGTATCCATACGTTCTGGTATATTTCATCGTTATCCACACCCCGGAGTCAATTGATAACATTTCGGTCGGCAGTAAAACGATTCGTGACCTGGTATCTATCACTAAAACAGGAACCCCGTTGGTTGGTTCGATTCCGTTCCCGATCGTCAAGTTTATATAAGTTCCGGTTAATTCCATCACTTCTACCCGGATTCTGGTTCCGTTTGGTTCCGTCACTCTCCAAGTGCACTCGAAACGCTTGGCGAGCTCCGTGTAGTTAGTGATGATGACATTGTCTGATGTGATATTTGGAATAGTTTCTGATATTCCTGTATATATCGCGAAGTAGCCAGATTCTCCCAATATCGTCAAAGGCTCACCATGACGTAAAGACATGTCCGTGGTACCACAAAGATCTGAAGTGGTGATAAATATTTCTTAATATGTTTATAATTTCTGAATATTAAAATGTATGCGTTTATTTTTTTTCTGAAACGGTCAAGTAAAGTGGCGGATATTATATCATGATGTACATATCTTTTGAAAGAAGGGACTTAGTTCACACACAATAGCAATGACAATACCAACTCAATCTAGATCCCACAGGACGCTGTGTGCACGTGCACAAACCTGACTTGCTACTATACGCCCTCTACCAGTGAATTGCAATGGATCGTGTACAAATACAATACACCCGTCTTGCATCATGACTACTGATACATACGTTGTACCTGTTGTGTTTTGGTCTATTACAAAATTGTGGCCATAATAATTTTTGTTATCATAATATTAAAGATGAATCACCTGCGTTTTCGCCGTTTTATCAGTATTTTCCAGCAATTTTCTCTTTTTTTACACAATGGTATTTTACTTTAAAATTAAAATACTTTAAAATTACATTGAGGGCGCCCTTCATTCACTTAACTGTTTATAAAAGACAGAGACTGGACTTAAACTGTTTTGAAACCAAAGTGTTATCAAATTTGTACACAAATAAACTGACAGAAAGAGCTGATACGCACACTAGTATGTCTAAACATTTAATTCTTTCTCACTCTAAAAATGGTTTGAGAAGGTAAAACAATGCAAAAACTTAACAATAGTACTTTGTGATGTCACGTTTCACTGAATAGTATTTCTTACAGTCATACTACTTAACCAAATGCCATCTTTAAAGCTAATTAGCGTCTTGGCAAATCAGTAACGCCATATTTATTAACAGAAAGTAGATGGTGGGTAGTTTTCTTCCAAACGAAGATAGCTAGCTACAGTGGTCCACAGAACCTGTTGGCACACACCCTTACACCCCCATTCGAAGTTGAGGTCAAACCAAACTTTGTTGAGGAACATTTGGCAGCCCGATATCCCAAAGAGTTCCACATTGGACGGGGAGTAGGGGGTGCGGGAGAGGGTGTTTTCTTGGTTAGACTTCTCATTAAGTTATGTTACTGTGTCAAGGTGTGCACCATTGTTAGCCACGAGATGTCTATTAAAACAACGGAGGAACAGTAAAAACCTACCACACGTCAATTCATCTGACCAGTCCTCACAGTCCGCATTTCCGTTGCAGAGTTGATAACCTGGCACACAGTCTCCCGATGCGCACTCAAAGTAAAGGGGTCCACACTCACCTTTTGGAAAGATAAAATAAATATATCAAAATCATTTCATTAATGAATCGTTCTATGTAGAGAGTTTTTTTTTCGAAGTGTGAATGTACAAAAGTGACAGAAACATGACACAAAAATGTTTAATAGGTGATATTATTAATATCCGCGAATGGCCTCTGGTATCCTTCCATACGCCTTGGATCCCTGGTAAAAAAAAAAAAAAAGTCACGCTAGAAAAGTACTTCTGACAAGTAATGGATCACTCACGTGAGGCATGTGCATTTGAATATTGATTTAAAAAAATGTTCATGGCTTGGATATGACACATAGACAAAACCTTCATTGATATCGTTTCAGTTTGCGGTAACACCATGTGTTTATCTCAACTATCGCGAAGCTGAGGTACAGGTTCTGAAAAGAACCTTATCGCAAAACTCAACCTCGTTAAGTGAGAAAGGTTCAAGGGAGAACCAATGTCGGGCAACTCCTCGTTTTTCTCTACTGTCGCTAAGTGAGAAATATGTTTCAGTGATAACCATGGGGACTTCATGGGTTATTCTCAACGTTTCGATTAGCTTGCTCTAATCTTCGTCAGGAGAATGAATTGGTTTGGAGATGCAGCTCCTTAAGTAGTATTTGCTGGGATTATGTGTAGAATGGGAAGCGTTCCGTTTGGTGCCACTGTTGTGTGATGTGTAGTGATTGGCTGCCACCGTGGCAGGCATTGTGCTTGTCGTGTGGGTTGCCTGCTGTGAGTGAGTTGCCTGCTTAAAATCTTCATTGGAAAAGGAAAATAGAACCCTAACTAATTAAAGGGACACTATCGTCACGATCGCAACCAACTTACGACAGGACATGGAATCGGTTTCCTATTTTAATATGAACTCAAGTGACTGAAAATAATATAGGGCACGATAAGATCATTAGGCCCCAAAAAAATTGTTCAGTTGCCCTCCAGTGAAAATATTTGAAGGGGTCGGTCGGTCGGGATTTTTTTTTTTTTCTTGACTGTCATTTTAAGATTGAAATGCATTGGAACTGAAACCACATACCATGTTTTTCATTTGTATACCTATCAGCAAGGAATTTTGCTTCAGAATAAAAGTATCCCAAGCATTTTTGTTGTACTTTTCGCTGTGATTGACACAGCAAATTCATATTGCGTGCAATGCTCAATATGCAACATGTGAGTGGCCATTCGATTTGAAAACGTGTAGATCGAGTCGCAATCGTTGACACACATACAGTGCGGGGAGCCAGTGCACAACGTGTGAGGGCCATTCGATTGGAAAACGTGTAGATTTGGGTCACAATCGTTGGCACACAGTGTGTGCGAAGGCAGTGCACCGTGTGAGGGCCGTAGCCATTCGATTTGAAAACATGTAGATTGAGTCTTGGGTACCGGTAAATTTACCGGTAAAAAAAGTGGAAAATTTCACAAATCAAACGTATTATGTTTTATACAAAAAAATTAGTAAGTTTCATTAATAAATAGGCCTATGAATGACGGGGGAAAAAAAAAACCGACCCGAGATTTCAGCACTTTTGGGTCGGTCGGTGGAGGGCAACTCACCATCTTTTTTGGGGCGGCCTTATAGCTGATACATAAATAATAAATCAGTGGGTGCATAATAGTGGTTGTATAATAATCCAATACTATTACTGAACTTTACTGAATAAAATTATCGGAGATCGGATAACCCAAAGTTGACGTTCTTGATCTTTGAATAAATTACGAAAACCCATTGCAGGTTTAAAAATCTAGCCTGTTTAAATACGTCTACTCAATACTTACCGCAGCCTAACTCGTCCCCATTAGCAGCGCACTCTCTATTCCCATCACATACGGACATGTTGTTCATGAGACAGCCTAGACCAGACGGACAGGAGAACTCACCATCGTCACATTCTACAAGTTAAGATTAAATGTTTTTTCTTAATAATGTGACGTCACACCCCTCGGGTGGAAGCGAGACACGAGTTGGGCTCCCCTCCACAGGGTGCGACGCGGACGGCACTGACCGGAACGTCCCTGAGCGGCTAGGGATGCGTCCGTTGGGATGGAAATATACCGTCCCAGTGTTGGTAACTAATTGATTGGAAAGTAATACCGGATGTGAACTCCTAATGGTCCTTTAACCCCTGAACTGTAGACAAAACGGGTGACACTTAATCAACACACAAAGGAACACAATGGATTCATAGAACCACACCAGTATGCTGATTTATTCATGATCATCAATCTCAACCTAAGCATTGGCTTTCAACAGAGGGCGTCCTTACTTAGATTTGCAGGAGGACTTGCAACGGCAGCAAAAGCAGCGTACCCAACACCAATTTGTGTACCCAGGGTTACCACACGCGCATTCACACCAGCCCACGTTAGATCTCGGGGTTATCTGTTAGGGATGTCGCCCCTCGCAATAACACATGCGAGAGTTACGGCAACTCACCCTTTTATCGCAAGCTCCTACCAAGGAACTTATACCGCACAACCGTATAACCACCCCTTGACCCAACTCGGCCGTACAGCGCATACACACTGCTTAAATAACCACCTTACACGGTAAAGATGTCTTACCGGTTCATGAATAGATGCCAACTCTGCTAGATCATGCCAGCTCTGTCAGCTTAGACCCACTTTGCCATGCCAACTCTGTCAGCTTATGCTAGGTCAACTTAACCCTTATACGTTGGAAAGCAGCGCCTTATATAGCCGCTCGCCAGCCCTATCCGCAGTGCGCATCTACACGTCATAAGCGCAGTGACTCGCCTTAGCCAATTAGCGCGCACAAGGCGGAGCTTCGCTGCTGCACGCCATACACGCTGTCTTGCTTCGCTGCTATATACATGGCGCACGAAATCTACCGCTGTCGCGTCACAAAGCCTCCTGACAGGCCTGGAATGTCCCTATTTCAGAAAAGCCGACTAAATACAAAATTACGCGACAGAGGGTCATGTTTAACTGTAAATAATTACAATAATACACTTTTACAAAAATGCTTAGCAAAGTTATATAACAACTTACAAAAAGTACTTACTCTAATTTTATATCAAAAACCGTTACTGTTTTTATACCAAGGTTAACACACTTAGATTTGTTTTAGACAACTGTTTCTCGGGCATTAAAATCAACAATAATTTTTCTTTTCTTTATTACAAAATACACAATCATTGGCTTTTATTATAATACTGATCAAGGTGTTACGAGTTATTAAAAATAGAATACTTCTTTAAACTTTTATCAAAAACTAAACATGCATCAAAGGCTAAACAAGGTCGGGCACTATCATGACACAGAATCTAAAGATTCCTAGTGGTCCTTTGACCTGTCCCTAACTTCGAGAACGCGAAAGTACAATCTATGAGTACGTCCTGGTAGTATGTCCTCTCTTTGGTTTCTCGGTGAATCATCACTCCGTCTACCCAAGTACTTGTCTGTATATGCTCCACTATGGTGGCTAGTTTCGGCATTCGTGGTCGCTGTAGGTGTATCCTGGAGGTCGCTGGTGAAGACGGCATGCCGGTCGGACCAGATGGTCTAGCTGAAAAGGGTCTGGCCACAGCTGATGAAGGGGGTGTGGCCACGGCTGACGGTGCCGGTGTCGTCATTACTGAAAGATGTGTAGTCATGGCTGAAGACGGGGGTGTCATCATGACTGAAGGAGGGTCCTTACTGCCTGGGGGTGACGACAGATCCTCCTCCTCCTCAATATCGGTCACAACCTCCAATGGGGGCATAGACGTGGCAATGCTGAGAGTGTCTTCCTCCCTCTCATATGCTGCAGGTGACGCTGGTAGCGGGGATACAGGCTTTGTCATCCGGCCAAGGTCCCCAACCAAGATGTTGCTTTCATCACCAAGATTCTTTGGATGACCCAGATTGGCGTCATCCCGGCTGACTCTCCTCACCTCCGCCACATCCCGGCACCTCTGCTTCTCCCATCTGATGCCTGCTACCTCAGAGAAGTGTCCTGTATGTTTGGTCTTGTAGTGCTTCTTGATATTATCTCTGCGATTATCGAAGAAAGGGCATTGCCGACAATAGAGAAATCTCGAGGGACCATGTGCGCTCTTCTTGTGCCGTAACAACACTCTGAGCTGATCAAACTCCCTGGGGCACTGAGAGCATTTGAACGCCATCTTGGACCACACTCTATAAACAAACAAAAAATATCAACAGGGTCAATCAACAACTCAGAGAATCATAACAATAATTAGCGGTATCTTAAGGGTAACTTATACGCTCTCCTTGGGTATCGCCTATTCCCCACAGGAGATTCTGCTGCGCCCTGGTCTTTATCATGAGGTACTCTGCTTTCGGTACCCTTATCATACAAGTCCCTCGCAACTACAATAGTCTCATTCCCCTCAACTGGGATCGCTTCCGGCGCGGTCCATGGAACAATCGGGTCCCCACTGTATGGCTTCAACCTATCCACGTGTATCACACGTGGCTTGGTGCCCCTTCACCTTTGGATTCGATACACTACATCCGACAACCTCTTAATCACTAGATACGGCCCGGGGTTAAACAACCACACAAACTCGTTCTCCCGGATACCCGGGTCCGTTGTTCTTCGGTCGTAGTTCTTCTTTTGACGCCTCATACTCTTACCCAGACAGCTTTGCGCCCTATCGTGAGCCTTTTGAATCTGGTTCCGTAGATGCTCGGCATAATCGGTCTGCGTGTCCTTACTTGCAGTGGGATGTTCCACTGTCAAGTCTATCGGGAGAGTTACCTCCCGCCCCAACATCATCATGTTCGGGGATTCCCCGATACTCTCTTGGGGCGTACAGCGATATGCGCTCGTCGCAAATGGGAGATGCTTATCCCAATCACGCTGACCCTTAAGAGGATCAATCATTAGTGAAATGATGCTGATGAGCGTTTTGTTAAACCGCTCCACTAGGCCATCAGACTTAGGGTTGTTGCGGTTGTCCTTGTCTTGTTAATCCCAAGAATGCAACACATTTCTTGAAATACATGGGATTCGAAGTTCGTCCCCTGATCCGAATGGACCTCTCTAGGTACCCCAAACCGACACACAAATTCACTAACAAACTTAGACTAGACCGTCTATGCTCTTGCATCAGGGAGAGCATATGCCTCCATCCATCTGGTGCCATAGTCTCCAACCACCAGAATCCATTGGTTTCCGTCTTCCGTCTGGGGAAGGGGACCAACCAAGTCCATAGCTACCCTGTCAACGGTGCCTCTAACTTGGTATTGTTGCAACGGCGCAGCCCGCCTCCTTGGAGGGGGTTTTCTCCTTGCGCACTGGTCACACCGGCGAAGGCGAGCCCTAACATCCGCCGTCATGCCGGGCCAGTAATATCGCTGCGTCACGCTGGCCAAAGTCTTCTTCAACCCAAGATGGCCGCCAAGTTTCCCACCATGCAGTTCGTCAACGAACTGGTGCCTGTACTTCTCGGGGACCACTAATCTCCATCGGATGGAATTCCCATCATCCGATTCCCATCTCTGGTGTAATACACCATCTTGGAGCAACAACTGGTCCCAGTAAGACCAATACGTCTTACTAGCTGGAGACATACGAGCTATATCTGCCCATGGAGGGCGCTCTTTTCCCTCCTTCTTGGCAATCACTACCCAATTCATGGTCTCATCGGCCACCTGACTGTCTTTAAGTTCACGGTTGCCTAGCAACGGCTGTAAGACAGCTACCCTAGCAACTGGCCCATCCTCATCACATGGTGTAACCTTCATTCGACCAGTTTCATCAATACCACCATCATCATTACTACCACAGTGATTACACTGCTTACATGGCGGTCGTCTTGACAACGCATCAGCGTTTGTATACTTTGCACCAGGACGGTGCTGTATGGTGAAGTCATATTCTGTCACTACTTCCATCCAGCGGGCGAGTTGACCCTCTGGATCTTTAGAGTTCATAAGCCATCGCAGGGATGAGTGATCTGTTCGTACAGTCACCTTTTGACCGTACAAGTATTGACGGAAGTACCTGAGATAACACACTACTGCTAGCAACTCTCTGCGTGTGGTGCAATAGTTTCTCTCCGCCTTGCTCAATTTCCGGCTTGCATAAGCAACAACCCTTTCGACACCGTCGGGAACCTGAGACAGAACTGCCCCTATTCCGTCTGCACTCGCATCTGTATCCAATATGTACTCACCACCCGCTGATGGGTAGGCCAGTACCGGGGCTCTTGCCAACTCCTCCTTTAAGATGGAGAATGCCTCCTGACAGCAAACATTCCAAATAAACTCCTTCGACTTTGACGTCAGCTCATGTAAAGGACTGGCAATGGTTGCAAACCCCTTAATGAATTTGCGATAGTACGAAGCGAGGCCGAGGAAACTCCTCACCTCCTTCACACACTTCGGAACCGGCCAATCAGCAACAGCTTTGATCTTTGCAGGATCTGTTGCTACGGCCTCAGTCGACACAATGTGCCCCAAGTATGTTACTGACCTCTGGAAGAGGTAACATTTGCTTGGTTTCAATTAAACCCGGCACTTCTCAGACGTTCAAACACTTTGCCAAGGCGTTCCAGCTCGTCCTCAACCGTCTTACCAAAACGATGACGTCATCAAGGTAGACCAATAAGATCTCCCAATGCAACCCCTTCAAGACATTCTCCATTAAGCGTTCAAACGTGGCAGGTGCGTTAGCCAACCCAAATGGCATGACCTTCCAACGATACAGCCCATTTCGTACCACGAACGTGGACTTCTGCTGAGCGTCCTCGTCCAGGGTTACCTGCCAGTAACCCGACGATAGGTCAAGGGTTGAAAACCACTGCGCACCCCCTAGGGCATCCAATGTCTCATCAATTCTGGGAACAGGATATGCATCCCTTATAGTTACTGCATTTAAAACCTCTATAATCAATACACAGCCGTTTTGAACCATCTTTCTTTTACCAGGACCACGTTTGCTGCCCATGGGCTGTCAGAAGCCTCCATCAAGCCTCTTTTATGTAGGTCACTGACCTGGCGGTTGATTTCTTCTTGAGTACAGACAGGGTGTCTCCTAGGCCTCTGTTTTACCGGCCTAGCGTCCCCAGTGTCAATGGTGTGCTGAACTATATTAGTTTGGCCGATATCATCGTCACTCCGACTAAACACGTCCTGAAATGTTGTAAGACACTTCATCAATTTCATCTGATCATCCAGTTTCAAATTTGTTTTACTCTTCTCATATAACTCTCTAAGGTGACTAGGGAGTCCGGTCACCCCTGCCTCTGTATTCCCTCCGATGGGCGGGGTTTCAACCTGTACCGGCGAAACAACTGCAGCTGTAGTCCCAACATGAAGGACACGTTTTCCTTATTGGGGGTTAATGTACCCGAATGGGCACTACATCAATTGGCATTTCAACAACGGACGTGGCCACAAGTTAGGCCTTTCTCACCAAGCTGTCCACCCAAAACAACTGGCTCCATTATCAAGGGACCCGTCAGCCCCTGCCTTGGCCGACAATCGCCCGGTACAATAACCTCATGGCCCGCCGGTATCTCCGTATCCTCGGCCACCACAACTCGGCCAACGAATGATTCACCCATACTCCCTGTGCACTTAATTCTTATTCCATTAACGCACAACTCCATCCGTTGAAAATCCAAACTCCCATTGGTTGGCAATAACCAATCCATTCCCAGCATGGCGGGGATGGTTATGTCAGCAAATATAGCCTTTATTGTATGCACAGTCTGCCCAATTTGCAATTCCACCCATGCTGAGCCATACACTTTCAATGGGCTTCCATCCACCTGTCTTACCCCAGACCCACAACTTTTCAACACGGGTCGCTGTTCCTTAGGTAATTGATAGTATATACCATCAAACTAATTAACGTGTCAGTAGCCCCGGTATCAATCAACAAACGGAACTTGGTAGACCTAATTGATCCTTCCACGAACAACCCGTGGGACGGTCCCCTTTCAGGGACTGCAACATTATGAATTTCACTGTTATTATCCACCTGTTTTTTAGCTTCCCCTTTGTTCACTATTGTGGACCCTGAACGTTCCCCAGCTTTCCCGCGGGCCCACCGGTAGGCTGATCTTCGTTTCCCTTGGTCACGAGGACGTTTGCGCTTAGGCTGTGTGCATTCTCTAGCAAAGTGCCCCAGTGCACCGCAGTTATGACAACTCATATCCGCTTTGGTCCGCCTCTTGGGAAGAAATGAACCAGCGGACTCTTCAGGTGTCGCACTAGGCACTACTTTCGTTTGTTGGGACTGAATTGCCCCCGTTAGTTTTTCTAAGTGCTTAGTTAACTCGTTTACACTATTCGACTGTTGGGCCATTGCTTGCTCAATATATTGAATTCTGTCCTCCATATCCCGGTCCATGCCCCTCGCAAACTTAATAGGGGGCCTCTCTAATACCCGCTGAGATTCGACCCTATGGAAATTCTCAGTCTCTAGGGCAGCTTGCACTGCCTCGGACAGTCTCGGCCTGGCCCGGAATATGCCTTCGCACACGCTGGTCGGACACGGCGTCCACAAAATGATTTTTCTCCAACCGATCCCTTGCCTCTTCTGGGATCTCAGGGTACGCCTTAATAGACAACTCATGTATTACTTGACTCAATTCCTGCAGAGTTTCTTTCGGCTTCTGTCGACGATAACGTAACTCGATCAGAAAATTTTCAGCCTGCTGACCAGTCCCAAACCGCCTACCTAATACTGTTATCAATTCTTCGTACTTCAACTTACGCCCTCGATATGCACCTTCTCCAAGAATGCGGACTGCATCTCCCTGGAGACTAGCGGCCAAATACTCGGCCGACTGAACATCATTCCACCTATTCACTGAACGACAACTCTCTGAAGTGCCCATAGTATTCAGTCCATGGGACCTTGCCATTGTATCGGTCGGAACAATATTTGGGCGGCGAGGAGCCTGGCTTAAGCTCGTAGTTTTCAGCCCATCTTCCCAACAAATCTCGTATCTCTCTTCATCTGACAAGGCCCCGCCTTGTCTGTATTGAGTCAGCAACCGGCACGCTCTCAGTCATACTAGGCGAACGTGTAGCGAAACTCAATAATTCGCTGTGTTGTTTCTTCTCCGCATCACGCACACTTGGCGTGTCACTAATAAATGGATTACTACCACACTCCTCTCATGCACCACAGAGACCACTGGACTGGGCACCTGATCTCCCCGCAGGGGTGTCCAATCAAACAACCCTAGCACATCAACACCTGTTTCCTTTATACCAGGAGATTCGGTGTTTGAACTTCCCACAATGGCGGTACCTCAAAAGAGATGTCCCTGACGTCTCCTTTGTTTCAGCCAAGCACTGGCCAGGGACTTGGAACTTGACATCCGAGTCAACTTTCACAAACTTGCTTGCTTTCTGCATGCTACTTCCTTTCCTCCATCAACGATCGGGCTGAACTCGCTTCAAAGCCGTCTTCAATTTTAAAATCTGCTCCGACTGTTGAGTTTTCTCCCACCGTAACAACTGAACCTCCATCCGGGACCTATACAGGTCGGCCTCAACATCTGTGGTGTCCATAATCACACCGTAGTAATCTGTTCACACAGGATACTACGGCTTGCAATAGGTCTTTGCTCCAGGAAATCCCTCCGCTGTCGGCGCTGTGTAGTTGCCCACAGACAAAGAACTATAATCACCAAGATTAGACAAGCCAAAATCAGACCAAGTGCCAAATAACCCAATAAAGCGTTCATCAATTACTGACAACCGTCTTTATGGCACGGCCGAATACCCAAACAATTATCAACACAAATCCCACTTCTGACACCATTTGTGACGTCACACCCCTCGGGTGGAAGCGAGACACGAGTTGGGCTCCCCTCCACAGGGTGCGACGCGGACGGCACTGACCGGAACGTCCCTGAGCGGCTAGGGATGCGTCCGTTGGGATGGAAATATACCGTCCCAGCTAGTGTTGGTAACTAATTGATTGGAAAGTAATACCGGATGTGAACTCCTAATGGTCCTTTAACCCCTGAACTGTAGACAAAACGGGTGACACTTAATCAACACACAAAGGAACACAATGGATTCATAGAACCACACCAGTATGCTGATTTATTCATGAATCTCAACCTAAGCATTGGCTTTCAACAGAGGGCGTCCTTACTTAGATTTGCAGGAGGACTTGCAACGGCAGCAAAAGCAGCGTACCCAACACCAATTTGTGTACCCAGGGTTACCACACGCGCATTCACACCAGCCCACGTTAGATCTCGGGGTTATCTGTTAGGGATGTCGCCCCTCGCAATAACACATGCGAGAGTTACGGCAACTCACCCTTTTATCGCAAGCTCCTACCAAGGAACTTATACCGCACAACCGTATAACCACCCCTTGACCCAACTCGGCCGTACAGCGCATACACACTGCTTAAATAACCACCTTACACGGTAAAGATGTCTTACCGGTTCATGAATAGATGCCAACTCTGCTAGATCATGCCAGCTCTGTCAGCTTAGACCCACTTTGCCATGCCAACTCTGTCAGCTTAGGCTAGGTCAACTTCACACTTATACGTTGGAAAGCAGCGCCTTATATAGCCGCTCGCCAGCCCTATCCGCAGTGCGCATCTACACGTCATAAGCGCAGTGACTCGCCTTAGCCAATTAGCGCGCACAAGGCGGAGCTTCGCTGCTGCACGCCATACACGCTGTCTTGCTTCGCTGCTATATACATGGCGCACGAAATCTACCGCTGTCGCGTCACAATAATATACATTCTAAAGGCATTGGAAGTAATTTGAAAAGGACCATTTTACCAAAGGTAGGCCTACCGTATCTCTGTCATGATGTGTGTTAAAGCTCACGTATACGAAAACCGTATACGAATAACGCATAATATAGGACTATACAAATCGCCTAAAAACCGATCCACATTAAAATGTCTTTTTAATGCATCCATTGAATTAACATGGAGTCAAGTTAATTCTAACTTTATCAATGTTAATATAACACTTTTAAAAGTTAAACCCAATTTTATAATGAGTTGTCACTGTCCGAACTTTTTAAAATATTGATTCAACACTTTAGTTTTAAGAAGGTACTTTTTGAGAAGTATCATCTTACCTGCTTGAAGATGTGTTGTGAAGACAAGCCTCAGTTTCTTCAAGTATCCATTTTTTTGTTCTCGTATATTTCAGTATAAAGGAAATACAGAGGGGAACAATGACACCCAAGCCGTTTAGGGTAAGGTACAGGCAGAAAGGAATTGGAATGCTTGTTTCAATTGTACTAAAGAACAAATCATTCATCAGGGAATCTTACCAGCTACAGGATATGTTGTGAAGACAAGCCTCAGTTTCTTCAAGTATCCATTCGTTCTCGTATATTTCATCGTTATCCACACCCCTGAGTCAATTGATAACATTTCGGTCGGCAGTGAAACGATTCGTGACCTGGTATCTATCACTAAAACAGGAACTCCGTTGGTCGGTTCGATTCCGTTCCCGATCGTCAAATTTATATATTTTCCGTGAAATTCCATCACTTCTACCCGGATTCTGGTTCCGTTTGGTTCCGTCACTCTCCAAATGCACTCGAAACGCTTGGCGAGCTCCGTGTAGTTGGTGATGATGACATTGTCTGATGTGGTATTCGGAATAGTTTCTGATATTCCTGGATATATCGCGAAGTAGCCAGATTCTCCCAATATAGTCAAAGGCTCACCATGACGTAAAGACATGTCCGTGGTACCACAAAGATCTGAAGTGGTGATAAATGTTTCAAAAATATGTTTATCAATGCTTGCATTCATGAATAGATAAAGAGTGATCTGAAATTTAAAAAAAATTGCATGCAGTGTTCAATATTTACAGATGCATATTGAATTTTAGATATGACGAAAATCATTTCGATGAGCCCCCAAAAGTTAATTGGTTTAAGTAGTGAAAGTAGCCTGTACCTATCCCTTTGACAAAACATTTCTTGTTTATGTGCACCATGTGATCAATATGCAAATAGAAAGATTACAGAGTGATATGTGAAACGGTCTATGCATCACTCGTACCAGTGTTTCCAACTAATTACCAAACACTTTTCTAAAACCCAATCACGACGGTGTATTATGATTCCATATACGATTCATATACGATTCATATACGATTTACACACGATTCACACACGATTCACACACGATTCACACACGATTCACACACGATTCACACACGATTCACACACGATTCACACACGATTCACACGATTCACACACGATTCACATACGATTCACATACGATTTATATACGATTCCATATACGATTCCATATACGATTCCATATACGATTCACATACGATTCACATACGATTCACATACGATTCACATACGATTCACATACGATTCACATACGATTCACATACGATTCACATACGATTCATATACGATTTATATATGATTCCATATATGCTTCATATGCTTCATATATGCTTCCTATATGATTCGTATATGATTCTATATGTACTCACGCCTAGTC